>JAUMHL010000015.1:515203-526786 GCA_032362345.1 Sandelia bainsii
CAACAGGACAGGTAACACACACAGACACACACTTCAGTCTGAACAACAGGACAGGTAACACACACAGACACACACTTCAGTCTGAACAACAGGACAGGTAACACACACAGACACACTTCAGTCTGAGCAACAGGACAGGTAACACACACAGACACACACACACAATTGTCTGTGTCATAAGTAAAAACTTATTTTCTTCTCTTAACATCTTCGCTTTGTTCCACTTAGCTTGAGTCGAAATCACTGGATAGAAAATAAAAAACATTCTGTTGTATATTTTTGACAAAATAATATTTTTTTTCATTATACTTCATGAAGTGTAACTATTATATTATAACTATTTTTCAATATTGACTTTGAGTTATTAATTCATAATTTACATGTTTAAGTGACTTTTCCAAACATTTGTACGTCATGATTTTGATTTACTGTATTTTAATTTATTTCCTTTATTTCTCGGCAGTATTTGTCCTCCGTATTTCCTGCAGCCTGCTGCACAGCTGTAGTTGTGCTGGTTAATCTCTGTACCTGTGCGTGTACAGTTGGATTATTGTAAACCATAAATAAATCATTTTCCTCTCTGATCTCAGGCTGCAGCTCTCTGACCAGTACAGTAGATCTTGCCCCCCCCCGACGGCTGATGGGATTTACATGATGTCAGCTTAACGGAGGTCGACTCAGCTATTTTTATCCCCCTCATTATTATTTCTGCATTTAGCTTCTTTTCTGCGGCTCGTCGCGTGCAGCCGGATGAGGCAGCGACTCGCTTTTCTTCTCTTTGTTAAAGTGTTTGTGATCACTGTGGATTATTTACACAGGATGAGATGCTCTTACAAAGATGTTCAAACCAGGGTTTCTTTTTTTTATGGAAATCCAAATAAAAATGTATTTTATAAACACCGGAGTCAAATTGTTTCAACAGAATAAAATCAAATAAAACAAACTTACCAACACGTTCACATCTAAATGTCCCAGAAAGAGGCATCGACTGTAAAGACACTAAATCGCTGTTTGCAATAAAATATAAAACATAATATAACCTGCAGCTATATCAGTCATTGATTAATTGTTAATCTGTGATGTTTAACTGTCTTTAACTGTTAAATTCCCAGATTTCTCAGTTTTGTATCAGTAAACTAAATGATCTTTGGGTTTTGGATTTTTAATTAAAACAGCAGCTCAGACTCTGATTGAAACATGATTCAAGAATCAATAAGTTAATGGATCATGAAAGTAATCATCAGTTTCTTTCTGCCCTGAGGCTTTTCCTTTCTTTAGAAATGACAAAAAAACAGTGTGTTTTATTTTTCTCCGTCTCAGCTGCTGTTTCCTGGAAATAAACAGTTTCCAACATTCAGAGATTTCAGTTTGTTGGTTGTGTAATATTTGTCTTCATGGATACGAGAGCAGAATAATTAAATGTGGTCAAAATAAATCACAAACTAATAATTATTTAAGTTTGATAACTTAACAATCTCCCCTGTTCTTCCTCCACCCAGCTCCTCCCTCCATTAAACTCCTCCTGGACGACCCCCTGGTGGTGAACCCGGGGGAAACCATCACTCTGGTGTGTGTGGCATCAGGGGGAGACCCTCCTCCCACCCTGAGGTGGGTGAGACCGGGAGGGGGGGAGCTCCCGAAGAGGAGCAGCATCAAACGCGGGAGGCTGACCATCCCGGCCGTCACCGTCGCCGACGGAGGCACCTACACCTGCGTGGCGTCCAACAACGTGGGAAACCCCGCCAAGAAATCCACCTCCATACTGGTCCGAGGTACGAGACTTAGACTGGGCCTAAAACCAGGTCCGAGGTACGAGACTCTGGTCTTCAGGTCTTTATGTGAAGGTTTAAAGGTTTGACCTGCTGTTGGCCCCTGTAGGAGCAGGACATTAGATGTGAACGTGGTCCTGAATCCTTGTGTAGTTTAGATTTAACCTGAAGAATCAGACAACACGACGCGGCGGAGTGCGTTAATGTTCTGTGCTCATGAACACTTCACTGTCCTGTTTGGTGAGTTAAAAGTCACTTTCTCACCGGGATCATTTAGACGTTTGTGCGTTTTCTGCGTCTTGTCGCTCTGTGATGTTTAAATGATGTGAATCACAGGAACACGGTTGTTGCGGATGTTGCTGAACTTCACTCGACTTATTTTTGGGAACAGACGTGAGCGTTCAGCTCCTCTGGGATTTAGTTTCAGCATGTACCTGTTGAAAGGTGTTGTTCCATTGTGTTTCAGTCTGCAGGCTTCTGACGGAGCTCAGGTGAGTCGCTGCAGGTACAAAGACACGTTCATGTCTCTCCTTGTTGTTTGCTGCAGCAGAATAGACCAGAATAGATCCGACACATCCACAACAAACAGAGCGTTTATCTGCGCCTGAGCAGAGACGCTAAGCTCTGAGATTATTCCCGTCTTTATACCTCTTCCTCCTCCTCCTCCTCCTCGCTGCTGCTTTGTCGCCCCTTCGTGCAGATTCTTGAACTTCATCAGCACTTTGTGAAGTTTTTGGTGACGCGTCCCGATAATTTAACTTGTCCATGTTCAGCATGTTGTGTAAAGGGGAAGTTGGACTCACCTGACAACTGCTAAAACCTCCATCGATAAGATTCACTGAGGTTAAAGATAAAAAATGTGTAACTTTAGTCTGAGATCAGTTATTTTCTCAGTTTTTCTGTTGTTTCAGAGAAACGCGCAGCAAAAGAGATGTGCAGCGTTGAAGTAACTTTAAAGAGCAACACAATCTGTACAGTTTATATCATACACTGTATGTTCCAGCTGTTTAAAAACCAGGTGGTGATGAATCAGGACCTCTTTAAGATTTAAGATTTTTCGAGCCAGTAACTTGTCCATGAGCCGTTTCACATCTACAACGGATTTTGGATCATGCAGAGACCGTGGACCACTGGGTTCTGAGTGCTGCTGCAACACGAATGACTTATGCTCTGTTCGGTCCCTGAACGCCTCCCATCTCATTGCAGGCTGCTTGCTGCACCTTTTGTTACTTAAAGTAAATTGTGCAAATTGTGCGCACCAAGGTCAGAGACACAACAAGAGACGAGGTCTCTGAAGTCCTGCTGAAGTCATGTGAAAGAGTCTGTTAATGATGGTTCATCACGCTTTGTGTTTCTCTCTCTGTTGACAACAGCGTGACTCACCTGTGTGTGTGTGTGTGTCTGTGTGTGTGTGTGTTGCTGTCTTTGTGAGGATATGTTAAAGGTTTAATGTATTTCTACATTAGTGAGGACTTTGGGAGCCTCCTTGTGTTATGTGCTGACCCTGCTCCCTGTCAGCGTCACTCTCTTCTCCTTATCTCCCATCATGCACCTCTCTCACCCCGTGATGTTAACTGGCAGCCAGTGCTCCCAGTGTGACACACGCTGCTGCTAATGGACCTACACAGAACATACACGAGTTCTGTGTGGGGTCAAAGAGGAGGTGATGAAGAGGAGTCTTCATCAGTAGATGAGAATAGAAGAATGAGAATAATTCTCTCTGACATACTTTTCATTACTAAACACGCACACAGTACTACTGTTCTGCTACTGTAGTACTACTGTCCTATTATCTCACAGCACCACTGTGTACTGACAGGACTGGAGCGAGTGTGTGTGTGAGAGACTGCATCCACCTCCAGTTATGCAACAGACCTTTTACTGACGCAGTGAAACACACACACACACAGCGTTTTGTTCTGAGGCGTTCTTCCTTTAATCTTAATGAACAAGGACAATCAGCTGCTCGCCTCACGATCTGGAGCTATTTATATCCTTACACACACACACAGACACACACAGATCTGGGCTGTAAACTACAACCTTCTGGCCCGTCTGCAGTCGTCCACTATACACTGCAGCTTGTGCTGCAGCCTGTTGGCAGGAGCGTCACACTGTCTGATGGAAACACGAACAACACGAAGCTGCTTCAACATGTTCCCGTTTGTGTTTCCAGACACGACTTTGTTTGAACGTCAGCACAGTTTTCACCAAATGTCCAAACTCCCAGATTGTACACTGAAATAATACCAGAGGCTTTAGTTCCTCATTTGCATTCATCATCTCAGCAGCAGTCATTATGTTGGATATGAGCAAACCTACATCTGCACTAATACACAGTTGGAGCTCTGCATGTGGGAATAAATCAAACTTCTAATTAAAGTGTATGCAGCTAATTCTACACCACAGATCAGAACAGGACATAAACTGATCATGAAATGTGATCTGATCTTCACCAAAGTCTCAAACATCAACAAACACAAACTGTCCTGATCTTTCATGTCTTTATTGAACATTAAACACACAGAGTGATGGTGGAAAAAGTGTTTTAACAATTGGTTGAACAACCTTCCTGTCTGTGGATCAGATCTGAACAAGGAGGAACTTTGGACCATTGAACGTCTCTCTTCATGTCATTCCACAGCAGCTCTAATGGGTTCAGGTCTGGATTCTGACTGGGTCACTGCAGAAGGTGGACAAACAGATTCAGCTTAGTAAGTAGTCATACTGAGCATTTAAAATAAGGTGATGTCCACTGTTAGTCCAGAGAGGTGTTCAGACACAGGTAATGAATCCTGACAGTCGACCTCCCACTGAGCTGGAAAAACCAGGAGGATGAATGAAAAGTGGAAGAAAAGCAGCAGCAGCTGCCGCACGTTGTCGCTGGACAGTCACCGGATTAAACTGAACAAATGGCTTCAGTAATAATTAAGCCCCATTTGTACGGATTAGTTTCTCCACAGTAGGACGGTAATTGTCATCATGTAAAATATGAGGAGAGACAAAACTGTGCTGTCAGCCTCAGCGTCTGAGAGGAACTAACGAGTTCTGCTGCTGCAGGATCCACACTGACCACACACGATCACAGGTTTTAATTTCTGTCCAAACTCACAAAGCTGAGCTAAATTTTTTTAGATGTTAGTTTATAAAATGACCTGAGTCTCTTGACTTTAGCGCGAAGGCTTTGTTACTTATTAGTCAGAGAACCTACAGACCCGACCTGACAGTGAGAATGAGACCTGGTCCAGAATGACAAAACTGATCAGTTAATGAGCAGCTGTGATGAAAAGACTTGAAAAAGCCCTCTGGAATGGAGGGTGAAACGTAGTCAAGGAACTAAAACAAGTCCAGTTGCCATTGAAAACTGTTTTTTGAGATAACCATGACCTGGATGACTGAGAATCTTCACAGATATATATAATATAATAGTTTATAGTTTATCTGCTTCAGACACAGATTAATAGAAATAAAGTCCTGTATGAACAATAAAACATTTTGCTGTTTACACTCATTAACAGTGATTTAATGAGTTTAAATCAATAAACAGCAGGAATTTAAAACAAGCTCGGTTCAGTTTCATGGTCAGAACAAAGCTGCAGTTTAGTAAAAAATAAGAATAGAAAGTGTGACGTTCACCTTCCTCCTGTTACCGGACTTGGTCAGAATTAGAATTTGGACCCGGTCTTTGTTCCTCAGACTGGAGTGGACCCGTGACGTCCTCTCCCTGATAACTTGTCTTTTCATTCTAACCACCACTTCTGTCTCTCGCAGGTCTTCGTAACGGTCGGTTCTGGATCACGCCCGACCCGTACCACAACGATGACAACATCCAGATCGGTCGGGAGGTGAAGATCAGCTGCCAGGTGGAGGCCACGCCGCCGGAGGAGCTGCAGTTCAGCTGGCTGAAGAACGGCCGACCGCTGCGGAGCTCCGAGCGGATGGTCATCACCCACACCGACACAGACGTCTCCCCGGGAACCACCAACCTCGACATCATTGACCTCAAGTTCACAGACTTTGGGACCTACACCTGCGTGGCGTCGCTGAGGAACGGAGGGATCTCGGAGATCAGCATCGACGTCAACATCTCATCCACCACAGGTGAGGCTCGCTGTGGGGGGGGGCTTTATTACCTAGTGTGAAGAGGAACCAGGCCTTAATGAGACAGGATGCTGGCTTCCCCTCCGTTTGTACAGCTGACGTTGGATGTTTGGTTCCTGGTACATGATCTGATTTCTGTTGGTCTGTGTTTGTGTTTGTGAGACTTAATCAGTGTGGGGGTTAAAACAAACAGGAAGTGCTGTGATTTACGTCCTTCCTGCTCAGAATCTGTTGCTTTTTAAACCACTGCCGCTCTTCCTCCTCAGATTTACTGCACCTGCTACATGTCATCGATTTACTCCACCTCTCCAACTGTATCTGACAGTAGCTGCAGCTAAAAATCATTGCAGCACTGCTGGAAGTTATTTCTGCATAAGACTCTGTGCTTCACCTGCAGGATGGAACAGAAGCTGTAGACCTGTTACTGCAGGGACACACTTAACTGCTGCTGAACTGATTGGACCAAGTGGGACAGTTCAGTCTGGGTCAGAAACAGTAAATAAACTGTTTTACCTCCAGTTTCCTCTGTAGCTCTGCAGTCTGTGTCCACACCTCTCCACCCAGGATCTTTGTGACCTTTTCAGTGCAAATGTCACTGAATAATCAGCAAGCTGCTGGTTTGTGTCCTTGTTTGTTTTGGTACAAGAACACGTGAGAGTTGATGTGATCTCACTGAACTTCCAGAGACTAAAATCTGTGAGAGTTGGTGGAAACGATCTTTAAGCACGATGTCACGTGTCCCACCTTTAACAGACTCAGGAAAAGCCACAGCTTCAGAGTCTCTTTTAGTTTTGCGTCTGAAGCGAGGTCCAACCGACAGACTCAGACCAGGGGAGCTCAGACCTGCTGGGACATGAGGTTGTAGCGCATCTCTAAAGCCGGGCAGACACAGTCCAGATTCAGTTGCTTGATGTGCAGGAGTCCTGGAGCCTGATTAATCACCTGAACAACCAATGATCCTGCTCCAGGACGACTGGATGGATTTCTGTCACGTCTGCAGTGTGAGTGTCCACGGTTCGACTTCCCGCCTGGCTGCTGTCAAACTGTCAGCACTGATGATGCAGCCATCTTAATAAACTTTATTGCAGTCGTCAGTGAACAAACCTGACGAGGCCGCTGACGTTCAGTGTGAGCTCCTGACTGTGGCCGATTGTCTGACTCGTGCAGTGTGAGAGGAGAAGCTGGAGGTTCTGAAGTGTGTAGAGGTTTATTAACAGAGTCACACAGTGTCTGTCCTGTTTAATGAAGATGTGTGTGACAGTGGACATGATCAATCCTGCATTTTATGACGAGTGTGTGAAGTGTTTGAGTCCAATAGACTGAAGCTCAGGTGGGAGACGGTGTTTGTAGAGTTTATCTACATAACTGATGACTTTTTATTGACTGTTGCTCTGTGACTGTCAGAACTGCAGCTGTGTGGTGAGAAATATAAACTCCAGCAGAGACAGTTTCCCAAAGTTTAACAGCTCTTTTATTCTGATTGTTTGACAAAACCTAACATGAACTCTCTCACTGGGCTCTGAGAAAGTGATATTTCTAACTGATTTGACCCCCACCCCCAAGCCCCCCAGGGAAAGTTAGATATGTAGTTGAAGCAGACATTAAGACGAGCCGTCCCTCGCTGTCACTTTTAATTCATCAACTTTAAACAGAGCAAAAACTGAACAGTTGTGTGCTCGCTAATGAGTCTGTACTTATCTGTGAAGTGGGGGGGGTGTAAATATTGTGCTGTGGGGGTGTGTACCAGACAGTGGAACAGGAAACGCTGCACAGACGGAAGAATGGATTCAGTATCTTAATTAAATATCAGCACATTCATATACTAACATCTACAACAAGACCACGATCCAGAGCAGTCGTCCAGAAGTCCAGCGTGAATCTGTTGGTTTAAAAACGTTCTCTTTCCTGTGTGTTTCATCACTTTGTGGGCGTCAGTGAAAATAATCTTTTTAAATGTGACGTAGACATCTCCTCCTGCTGCGGGTGAAACAACACGATGCTGCAGCTTCCGACTCGCTTCAGTTTGTGCAGAGACAAAAAACTTCTCCTTCTGACGAGCGTCTGCAGGCGGCTTCCTGTTCGTTTGTGACCTTGGCTCAAGGGAGGAAAGATTCAGAGAAGGGCAGAGAGGGTGGAGGGATGATGGAGAGAAAAAGGAAGGATGGAGTTTATAATGGAGGCGTCGCTCATCTGAACTCGCTGACGGATGTTTCGTGTTGAAACAGAAGGTCGCGTTCGGGTCGCTGCTGCTTCCCCAAAAGGAAAATAAATGTTAAAACAGTCCAGCAGCCTCCCCCGTCCTCCCCCCTCCTCCCTCAGTGTGTTTTTAAATGAAGGACATAGAGATGTGTGTTTCCTGCTCTTATCCTGCTTCCTTCTTTATTGGTGATCTGTTGTTGTAGCTCACTGTGAGAAACTGGAAAGATTTGAACGTGATACAGATAAATTCATCTCGTCGTTTCGTCATGTTTTCACTGACGTTTTCAGTCTCTCTCCTCCATCTTTCCCTCTGATGTTCCAGCAGCAGGTTGTGGAGTATATTACATTAAATATGTGACACTGGCATCATTCTGTTTCTGTCCCTGCAGTTCCTCCAGAGCTGTCCATCCCCAGGGGCCGCTCTCACCTCGTCGCTCAGGAGGGCGACACCGTGGACCTGCAGTGTCTGGTCTCAGGGAAACCCAAACCCATCATTCTGTGGTCTCGGGTGGAGGAGGGCGGGGCGGCGGCGGCCGCAGCGGCTCCGATGCCGGACGGCTCGGCTCAGACGGAGAGCTACGACGGCGTCCTGAGGATCAGCAACGTGACGAGAGACATGAGCGGGACGTACCGCTGCCAGACGAGCCAGTACAACGGCTTCAACGTGAAACCCAGAGAGGCGCTGATCCAGCTGGTGGTGCAGTGTGAGTAACACACACACACAGAGGTGGAGGGGGGTTAATCAGCTAATCCAAAGATGCAGGTCCAGGAAATGATATTAATAACACTGTGTGTGTGTGTGTGTGTGTGTGTAAAACATCCAGTCAGCTTAACGGCACTGATGGAGAGAGAGGAGCTGGAAAACAAGATTCAGAACATTTATTGATTCACTTCAGAGCAGAGCTCGTCTAAATATGTCGACCTGATCCAAACACGTCTACAGGACAGTCTGACCCCACAGAAGGTGACTCCAACACAGATTCAAAATAAACTTTATTAGTGCAGGACCTTCAAAATAAAGTTACAGACTGACCCAGGAGTCTGCAGTGAAGCAGCTAAAATCATTCAGTAACCAATTAGATAAAAATAACATTTTAATGAGGCAGCTCCTGTCCTATAAAACTGACGGTTTATAAAAGAAGAGTCTGAGTCGGACTCGGGAACTTTACAGAATAAAAACTTGAAGTGGTCCTGCTGACGGAGGAGGAGCCTGCACAGTGTTTGAAGGACTGAGGTGATGTGGTGACGGGAGCCTGAGTGTAAGAGCAGCAGAGTCCTGGACATGTGTCCGTTTGTTGAGTTCTGCAGGTCGACTTGAGGACGCTGTGACATTACTCTGGTCTGGAAGAGACAGAAGCGTGGATCAGACTCTGACCAGACACGTGTGATGTGTCTGTTTTTGCATTTTGGTTAATGTGGTTCTTAAATGAGGGTCAAAGTGATGCCAGGATCACACATCTGATCTGTGGAGACTTTTCAGATTCAGGTTTAATGAGAGTTTTGGAATCATTGTGATGATTATTTCAGATTTATCCCAGATGATTTTAAAAAAATCTGAGAAAACACCACGTTTACCTCTGGATAACATCACATCCTCCCAGTGGCGACAGTCTCCTCTTCTTCTCTGGCTGCACAGTTTTCATTCAGAAAGTCTTTAACATCTGCAGCAGATGGAAACAAACAGAACGTCCCAGAAAGGCGAGAGGCGATCACCGCAGAGCACACGTCACGTCATCCCATCACACTGCATCACATCCATCACAGCAGACACCCATTCAGTGGAAACACACACCGGCAGCTCCATCACAGCAGGTAGAGCGTTGGTTCGACGCCTCAGCTCGAGGACACGCGGGCAGCAGGAAAACATGCTGCCTGTCTGTGGACGGAGATCGAAACCACGACCTTCCAATCACGCGCCGTCTAACCTGCAGGGCACCGTGCTGCACGAAATACCATCAGAGGATGTGACAGGAAGCTGCGCACACAGAGACACACACTCACACACACAGACACACACAGCTCCTGGCTTCCTGCTGCACTAAAAGGCTGTCAGAGTGAATCTCCTCTGCAGCTCGACTCGTTCTGATTCTCCAGAGAATCGATGTGGAAACTGGCAGGAAATCTTCAGCTGAGCAGTTTGAGACTGAAAACAAGTCAACACCAACACTGACTCATCAAATCCCAAAAACCTCTTTAGTAACACAACCAGAGATGGAACGAGTTCTGAAGCAAAGGTGTCTATAAAAAGAACAGGAAAAAATCAGTTTTTAGACTCAAACTGTTTTATTGAAAATGTGAATTATTTAAACATTGCTTGAGTTATTTTTAAACTATCATAGAGCTCAGTGTGTCTTAATGTAATCTCTGTCATTTCTGTCTGTTTACAGACCCGTGGCTGAGCTCTGCTCCTCTATAAAACTGAAATGTTAAGTTATTTTTGTGAAATGTTACGGTGAAAAAGAGGAGCTGGGTGTGTCTCTGTTCGTCCTGACCTTTAAGTCTGGTCCATGTCTAAAACAACTTTCATCTGAGCCTATGTAGACGACAGACTAACCAACCTCTGAGCACATTTTAATAAATGAGGGACACGGGGAGACTGACCAACCCCCCCCTCAGTGGACTGTGGACAGAGTCACTTTACTTTCCTCTGCTGAAACACAGGGAGTGTGGACGACCTGTGTCCGTTCAGCCTCTGAGGAGTCAGCAGGGATTTTACTGCAGCTTTTTGATTCTACTTATGTAAAAAGGAACATCTCTGTTCTCTAAACTTCCCGCAGTGTGTTTGCTGTTTCCACTGTGCAACAACACTAAGCAGATTAAAGTGAAGGCAGATTACAGGTGGATTACTGTGAAATAAGTGAAACAGCACTGAAGTCTCACACGACGCTGATTTAACTGTAAGCAAACAGGAAATATCTCTGAGAGCAGAGGAAAAATAAATCTGAACATCTCAGTCTGTGACACGAGCTGAAACACAACAGAAACCTGAACCACACAAACACATTAAATATTCTTCTCTCTGCAGTTTATTGGTCATTAACTGTGTCCTGCTGTGCTTTTAATGACTTTTCCTAAACATGCTAATTGAGTCCACATGAAGCCTGAAGATAAAAGCTTATGAGCTGTTAGTAGCTTTTTTAAGGTTTTACTTTGACAATAACCCTTCGCAGGCTGTTGGTCTTTTTACTGGATTACAGTGATGTGCCGAGGTGACGTCACACAGTCAAGTGTGTCAAGTGTGTGCAAGTTAGTGGACAGACGGAGGAACTGACTGAAGTCGTAGCTGTTGTATAAAAACCCACCGAGGTCGTTTTTTAACGTGAATTACAGGGACGTCATTGTTGTGTTCAGGGGCAAAAGTTACAGCTTTTCTGGAAAACCCAAAAAAATGCAACAATACGTATGTCCAGAAAAAATGTGTATCGTATTCAATTCAGTTCAATTCAATTCAGTTTTATTTATATAGCGCCAAATCACAAAAGAATCATCTCAAGGCACTTTACAGTTAGATAAG
>JAUMHL010000015.1:535548-549440 GCA_032362345.1 Sandelia bainsii
CTCTCTTGCTAATTCCAGTCAGAACTCTGGCTGCAGCATTCTGGATTAACTGGAGGCTTTTTAATGCATTATTGGGACATTCTATCAGTAATGAATTACAGTAGTCCAATCTAGAAGTAATAAATGCATGGACTAGTTACTCAGCATCACTTTGAGACAGGATGCTCCTAATTTTAGCAATATTCCTCATGTGGTAGAAGGAAATTCTAGATATTTTTTTTTATGTAGGAGGTAAATGATACATCTTGGTCAAAGATGACTCCAAGATTCCTCACAGTAGCACTTGAGGCCAATACCACAGCTTATTGGTCAAAATTAGCCAATAAACATTACTAAAAAAGTAACATGGCACAATGTTGCACATTTACATGCCTTTATTTTATTTTGAAGTACTTCCTGTCTCTCATAGTGTTGTACTGTGATTTCCCCTAAGTACTACCCCTAGGTACTGCATTTATTTTGCTCTGCTTGGAACATTTGTCCTCTGACTACGCCCGCTATAGCTGCAACCACTTAACCGCTCAACCCTCTGCATATAGTCCCTTGCTCATCTCCCCTCCATTGCCAGGCTGTCAGTGTAGCTTGTCTGATGTTGTTGCTGGTGAAGCTTCTATGGTAACTGTTAATCTTGCCTGTCTGCCTTGGTAATCGGCTCAGTCTGTGCTTTTGAGAAGTTGTTGCATCAGTCTACCTTGTAACCTGCTCAGTCAGTTTTGTTTTGTGTCTTTTGCTTTTTTTTCCCTCTGCTCAGCCCCGTTGATGATGTTGCTGTTACCAAGACCCTAAACCCATTCTCACCTCCATTTGTTCTTGCCTTTTTGTATTTTGACTCTGTATCTTTTTTTTCTGAAAACAGAATTAAATACCTTACTCCCTCCACACCTTGTAACATTGTACTATCTCTACTCTACTATTGTACATAGTGTAGTAACACACTACACTACTGTAAAAATGCACAACTCTTCTCTCACAATCTGGGAAGAAACATAAATTCTTCTACAGTTTCACAACCAAAGAGACTTAATAAGTCAAAGAAACTGTGCTACATCCTACATTTGTTTGCAAGAGTGTGAGACCGAGTCTGAAAGCAGCAGTGTTCAGAACAAAAGTGCCAATTGAACAGAACAAGTTGAACAGAGATGAAGCTCAGCTTCTGTGCACTCCAATAATTGTGCCAAAAAAACTGCAGACAATCAGGATCTTACAATCTGTAGAATCTGTCGAACATGTGAAAACCTTTCTGCAAGGTTTTCACATGTTCTATACAAGCAGCAAACTGTTTCAGGACCATATCCCTTTGGACAGCTACAGGCTTTATTATGGAGCAGCACTGTCAACCTTGTCTAGCAGTCCCAGGAACTGGTGTGAGTTTAAGCCTTTTGCCATTATTAGTCGGTAAAGCATTTTTATTCATATGCATACTTTTTGACGTAGCCAGTGAGCCACTAGTGAGGGGCCACATGCAGCTCAGGAGCCATGAATAGTTGAGTCATGTCCTAGGCAAAGGCTCATGACGGAGTGCACAAAGGAACAAGATTTTGTTTTTGTGTTATTTGTTCTACATTGGTACAGTTTGTTTTAGAACTTGTGCTTAATTATCACTACAGTGAAGGTACATCTAAAAATACAAAACATTATAACATGGCCGAGGTAGCAAAAGTCATGACTCAGAGACCGTGAGTTTCTCTGTTGTCCCCTGTAATCCTCAGCTCACCACTTGCATTTAAACAGCTCTCTAAATGATGTAGGACACTGGCATTAACAGCTACACCTAAAAGCAACATCTGGCTAAATACTTTGTCTGACTTAACATTTGCCTTTCTCGTTTATTTTGATTTATCATGTGTGTAATTCTTCTGTTCATATTTTGAGATGCTTGGTTGGTGATACAAATAATAAAGTAATTTATATGATCCAGCACGCCAACATTTTTTTCTGTTCTCAATTCTACTCTATCTTATATTTCACATTGTCACATTATATTGCAAAATGTGACACAGCATAGAGTTTTCACTATGACACAGTTAATAAATAAAAATGAAAGTTGGACAGGAAGTCATTTAGCACAGTATTAATGACTTCTGATTTACAACCAATCAGTGTGATGCATGTAGGAGAAGCAAACTGGTGTCACACATGGGATTTAATAAAAGTAAATACAGACAAAGCGTTATTAAAAAAAAGTTAATGCAGACTGGTTGCTGATGAAATCTAGGGGCTATTATAAAACTGTGACAGCATGAGCTTTGTACAAGTCTTCCAACATGTTTGTGTTTTTATAGCCTTCTACAATACCAACAAACATATGTATCTCTTACAGACTAACAAGCCTAAACGTACCATGTGTAAGATTTAGGACATGTCATATTGTAATCTACAACTGCATAAACTAATAATAAGATAAGATAAGATAAGATAACACTTTAATGATCCCCAAGGGGGAAATTCGTTTGTTACAGCAACATAAGGAGAATATCAGTAACACAATAGAACACGATACAAAAGAATAGGGCTATGTGAACAATACAGTAACAATAAAGTAACAACAAGTAAGTAGTAATATGTCAAATGATGAAGTAACTTTAGATAGCTATACATTAAAAAAACATATAGCTTCAGTGTAAGACAGCGAGTATTATTTTAACTCCAGTCTCACCAAATTTAAATAAAACATGATTGCCTTTCTAGAGTCAGTGTTTGGTTTGTCCACTCTGAGCTACTGTACAAAGCATAGTGACACAACATGGCGGCCTCTATAAAAGGAGACCTGCTTCCTCTGTGGATAACACAACTGTTGGTGTTGGTTATAGATTACACACTAATGACAATAGAAACATGGATGCTACATTCATTTCCTGCTAATAGATCACTAAAATCTCACACACTGCACTTTTAAGGTTTTGCAGGTGAGGACAATAAGAGACAAGGGGTGGAGCTAAGCTGAACGAGTGAGTGAGAGGAAGCAGAGGCTTGTCAGGCTGAATTATTTGAATTATAGAAACCATATATAAGAATTCATATGTATCAGTCATACATGCAGTTCTACAAATAAAAAGACCACTGCCATAACAGGAGGCCAGCATTAGTCATGAATTTGCTGTCAGTGCAGGTCACGACTAACACTGCCTCTGGGATAAAGACATATTGGAACTCAGTTGTCAAGACTTCCGACTGACTCAAACCCTTCTTCACCACTCAGCTCCTGCTCTCTGTGCTTTTCTCCTTATGTTATCCAACCAATCTGGTGATGTGTCTACATCCCTGTTTTTTACATCTTTTCTTTTTAATCCCCTTTCTTTTCACCTTTTTCATCTTTCCCTAACTGAACCATCCACATTTCTCAGCTCATCTCCTCTTCCACTCTTCTTTTTGCAGCCCTTCACCTGGTCTGACCTTGTTCTTTTTCTTTTTCTGTTCATCTCTTCTTCTCCTTCTCTTTGCTTCCACTGATTTTCATAGTTTTCCCCCAAGAGCAGAAGTACATATCCTTTTTCCCCTATTTCCTCTACAGAGGATAGGACGTGTGGGGGAAACCGTGTGACACTGCCACCCACTCTGTCCACTCATCTTCATTATTGCAACCTCTCTCTCCCTTTTTGCTCCTGGCCCTTTCTGAATCCGTCAGATTGATTCTAAAGAGCAGTCGTTAAGCTTAGCCTCTCTGTTCGGCTCATCAGAGTGTGAGGTGGGCTGAAGGAGCACTTAGGAAACATGTGTACATGTGTACACACTGTACGGGTGCAGCAGAGTCTGGTACCTGCTAGTAGTGCTGATGTTTGATTAGCCATCATCATCAGAAACAACATAATAATGGTGGGTAATAAGGGCTGGGGGAAAATGACACTTTGCTCAGAATCAAGGATAATTTTCTCTGTGGTACAGATGTCTAACATGATTCTCTGAATGATGCTAATGTTTTTAGAGCCAAAGATAATTACATGTAATGATCCAGTTGTGATGTGCTCGATAATGTCTTTACATTAAACAGTGTTTTAGGCTATGTTAGTTTTTTCAGAGAAACACCACGCCATTAAGACCTGCAGGTTTGCAATTGAAGCAGACACTAAAGCACAAGCATGATTTGTTTCCCTGCTATGGTTGAAGGTGTGTAAACTAATCACTTTAATTTGAGCATGGAAGTTAATTGTTTACCTTTGTTTCAATTCAATTCAATTTTGTTTATATATAAAGCACCAAATCACAACAAATGTCATCTCAATGTACTTTACAGTGTAAGGTTTAAGACCTTGCAGAATATAACAATATATAGAGTTATGTAGAAAGCCCAACAATCCTGCTTGAGCAGGCGACAGAGGAGAGGAAAACCTCCCTTTAACAGAAGAAACCTCCAGCAGAACCAGGCTCAGGGTGAGGGGCCACCTGCCTCAACCGTTTGGGGTGAGTGGAAAGATGAGAGAGAAAAGAACAGCAGGCAACAAAAGAACAACAACAACAAGCAGTAGAAAAACACTGGGCAGGTTTATAGGGCCAGTATCTGCACACCGGAAACATAAAGCTCCAAGGCCGGTGATACCTGCAGAAAGATACAGAGGGAGGGGGACAGAGAGTGAACAGTTTATGTAACTGAGTGATCTGGACTTGAACCAGTTCAGTCCACTTACTAGTTTTTAAAGCCTTTTTTGTGTAATTGTTGTAATGTTAGAATTTTCTGCATGTTGTTCAAATTCCAACTGCACCTTTCATCACAGCAGGGATGAAAACAAACTATAGGCTACAAACATGCTATAATAATCAAATTTGAAGCATACTCAATTATGCCTCAGCATCTGCTGTGGACAGATGTTATGTAGATGCAAAAAAGGTGGTCTTGGTGATGTCTTTAACAAGCTGATCAAAAGAGAGGATTTGTACAGTTGACACAATATGTTACCTGTTTAAACTGGTAAACTGGTAGCTGCGAATTAGACCTGCACAACTTCCAGGAGGAATTTGGGATCATTCTTCCTCAGAACTGCTTCAGTTAAAAAATATTCTTAGGATGTGTCTCAAGTCATTGTGTAGCAGATTTACTTTAGAGTCATTGTCCTGTTGCATCACCCAGCTTTTTCTCAGCTTCAGCTTAAAGGCAACCACCCTGACATTATCCTGTAGGATACCTTGATAAACTTAGAAATTAATTTTTCCCTAAATGATGGAAAGCTGTCCAGGCCCAGAAGCAGCAAAGCAGCCTTAAATCATGATGTTTTCATGTTGGTACATGGTTCTCTTTTTACACTACGTAGTGTGAACAATTCTACTGTCATTTCATCTGTCTGCAAGACATTTTCCTTGTAGTGTTGTGGAGTGTCAAGATGGCCTCTGGCAAATTTCATGCATGCTGCAATGTTTTTATGAGAGCAATGGCTTCGTTTGTAGTGTCCTGCCATGGATACCATACCCGCTCAATGTTTTGTGTATGGTTCATGAATGGGAGGAAGAGCCATTAGCTATCAAGCTCCTTTCCTGCGGAACCAGGTTCCAATTCATGTTTGGTAGGCAGACCCCCTTAAAGCTTTCCTTTTTGATAAAGCTTATAGTCAGAGCTGGCTCAGGTGACTCTGAAGCATCTTTCAACTTTATTTCAACTTTATTTGTATGGCACCAAATCACAACATAACTCATCTCAAGGCACTTTACAGTGTAAGGTTTAAGACCTTAAACAGAATACATATATATATATATATATATATACAGAATATTTGTAGAAAACCCAACAATCCCACTTGAGCAAGCACTAGGCAACAGTGGAGAGGAAAAACTCCCTTTAACAAAGAAACCTCCAGCAGAACCAGGCTCAGGGTGGGCGGTCATCTGCCTCGACCGGTTGGGGTGAGTGGAAAGAGGAGAGAGAAAAAAGTCAAAGTCATAGTTAAAGTCAATAAAACCTAATGTTTGATTAGAAATTGCTGGTTTACAGGAATACTGCATCAGTCCTGTGACACTGACATCTAAAGACTGTGGAATCTGTGGTTCTTTTGATTTATTTTTCCAGACTTTTACTGCAGCCTCCTCCAGTTGTTGCTTGTTTTGGGGAGTTTCTCCCTTTAATTTCCTGTTCAGCATGTTCAGTCGGGGTAAGGTCTGGTGACTGACTTGTCCAGTCTAAAACTGTTTCCTCTGATGAAGTCCTGAATTCATCCTGCTGCTGCTGTCATGACTTCTATCATCAGTAAATATCAGTGAGTCTGTTCCAGAAGCAGCCCAGATCATGACTCTACCTCCACCAGGCTTCCCATGATCAGTTTGTATAGTTTGGATCATGATCAGATCATTTTCTGCTCCACACTCTGGTCTTTCCATCACGTTGGTGTTGGTTCATCTTGGTGTCATCAGTCCATAAAACTTTGTTCCAGAGCTTTTGTTTTTGAATGGTGGACTGTGAGACCGTGACCCTGCTCTGTGGAGGTTGTTGCTGATGTTGTTGTCTTGCTCAGTTGTGTTCTGTGCTTGTTGCTCAGTGGTTTCTCTCTTACAAATCTCTCTGATTTTCATGTCGATTTATCCAGATATAATCTTCACAGGAGACAAATCCTCAGTTTCACAGAGTCGAGGCTGATGTATCAGATATATTAATTATTATAGAAGTAAACTGACAAATGTTTCTTTGTGTCATTTCCCTCAAAAAGAGCAGAATTTGTGATAATCAAACAGCTGCATTGTAATTTCCTGTGAGCTGTGTTACAGCAGCAGACCTGTGGGCAGTCATTCAGACAGAAGGAAATCCGTCATTTTCTTTGTCTGTATGACTCACCTGAGAAGTTCATCCAATCCAGGTTTACTCAAACCTCCTTCTGATCCACCTGCAGGACTCAGGAACTCAGTGAAACTGCTGATTCATTTTGTTTAAACGTCCACAGGGCCTGAAACCTACAGATACAGATAGTCTCCTGGTTTCTCTAAGTTGTTGCAGATTTGTTGTCTTAATAATAATAATTGATACTTTATTGATCCTCTTGGGGAAATTGTTGTTTGGACAGCTGCTAGACCTGTGTCAGCGCTACTACGGGGTTTCGGTGTCTTGTCCAAGGATACCTCGACATGTAGCTTGCCGGGACTGAGAATCTAACCGCTCACCCTTGGGTTGGAAGACGACTGCTCTGAGTTGATCATGCCGCTCCATGATGGTTGGTTTCTCTTTGTGCAGCGGAAAACAGCCACACTCCTTCTGGCCAGTGAAGCTGTAGATGGTGTGTTTACACTCAGAGGGGATTTACAGCACTATTCATCATTACATTTACTTTTAAAATCTAAATTTGACCTTTTTTGTCGTTTCTTTACTGTTTTTGTATCTTTTCTACACACACAGCTGTGAAAAACATTTCACTAGGTGTACTATACTGTGTATAATTTAAATTACAGTGTGTGAAAAAAAGGTTGTACATGTGCACTTTGCTGCCGGAGTTTGAATTCAGGACAAAACCGTTATCGTGTAACTTTCAGGAATCATTTTTAAGCTAATTATGTTTATTTGGTGCCTGAACCAAACTAACAGTAAGTGTGTGTGTGTCTGTCTGTGTGTGTGTGTCCCACCTGCTCCGTGCGCTGCAGGCTGCACATCAAACCTTCTCTGAACAGATTCTAACTTTGTTTCTCTTTTCCTTTCAAACAGACCTGGACTCCATCTGGACCTGGTTCCAGTCCGTCATCCCTCAGAGGATGTGGGACCTGAACTGGGACCTGAGGTTTCACATGTTCCTACATGTTTGATCAGTCACTTATTTATGTGACTACAGGAAGTGTACACACACACACACACACACACTAAAACAGACAAAAACATCACCACAAAACATGTAGCCATGTCTCTTGTGGTTGTTTTTGTGTCTTATTGTGGTCATTTTGTTTGTGGGATGTTCTGCAGGTGGCCCTGAGGCCCCCAGGCCCTGAGGCCTCTGGGCCTGTTCGGTACTCCACCCCTGCCTCCTTTGGTTTGGATGTGCGTCGTCTGTGTCCTGTCTGTGTGTCTGTGTCTGTGTGTGTCTGTGTCTGTGTGTGTGTGTGTGTCTGTGTGTGTGTGTCTGTGTGTGTGTGTGTCTGTGTGTGTGTGTGTGTGTGTGTGTGTCTGTGTGTGTGTGTCTGTGTGTGTGTGTGTCTGTGTGTGTGTGTGTCTCTCTCCCTCCCTCTCTCTCTCTCTCTCCCCCCCCTCTCTCTTTCTCTCCCCCTCCCTCCCTCTCTCTCCCCCTCCCTGTCTGACAGATGAAGGATGCAGCCTCTCTCTCTCCCTCTCCCCCTCCCTCCCTCCCTCTCCCCCTCCCTGTCTGACAGATGAAGGATGCAGCCTCTCTCTCTCTTTTCTGGGTCTATAATGAGTTAAAATCATTTTATTAATCTTCTCAGAGGCTACATGAACATCATCCTCCTATAGGTCAGATTTAATCAAATAAAACAGGACTGCGGTCTCGTTTCCCTCCTGCTGTGTGAGTCTGAACTGACTGAGGACAGTCGAGACCGTGAAGTCGTGAAGCTCCTGCAGCATCAGCTTGACTTTACAGAATAAGGATGAAGAGGAGCTCGGGGATGGCTTGTTGCCATGGTAACCTGTCCGTGGTTTCATTCATACAGACCGGTTTGCTGCAGAGAGGAAGTGCTGATGAGACAGAAAATGAAGAAGAAAAGCAAAGAGAGACGAAGCCGCTGTGAGTCACAGTTTCTCACTGACGAGCTGATGAACAGTTTAATAAATGTACTGGTGGAAGTTTCCTGTTCTCTCCGTAGCTCCATGGTCCATCCAGGATCTCACAGAACTCTGAGCTCTCGCCCTCGGTTTCAGTCTCTTTGGCACATTAGATCTCTAAGAATCTGCAGGTTCATGTTCTGCTACAACAAGAGTTTACTCAGTTCTTCAGGTGTGTGCTTCTTCCACTCTCTCAAACTTGTCCAGTCTTTGTGGGTTTCAGCTTGTCGTTCCGCGTGTGAGGTTCCACGAACTGTGACACTGGCGTCGCTGGTTTGTTGACTCTGAACTCAGCTCGGTGTCCTTGTTGTTTCAGATGGGTCAGAGTCGCTGGTGGGAGCAGGAGATTCCCATAGATGGAAACATCCGGCTGGGGGAGCTGTTGACCTACAACCTGACTGAACTCATCAAACCAGAGACCTACCTGGTCCGCCTCACTCCCATCACCCGCTTCGGAGAGGGGGACGCCACCGAACGCATCATCACATACAGCCGTACGTATGACATTGCGTTGTTCAGTCACCTAAAGGGTCAGTTCACCCAAATTACAACAAACCTGTGACAGACCTGAACACCTCCGACAACTCGACAGAATAAAACTGTCAGTGAGTGAGTGTAAATATTCAGCTACAACTGATCTCTTTAGATTTAATCATGTTTAAATCTCCAACGTATGTTGGAACAGTTAAAGCTTCTAAATGAAGTGTTTATGTCTGTGCTCCTCCCAGAACGTCTGGGACCTAAATATAACATTTTACAGTTTCATCACTTTAAACTTGTTTATCTGATGCAGTTTCTGCTGTTTCTGTCTGTAAGTGCAAAAGCAGCTTCTCCATATTTCATGAGAAAAAATAATAAACTTTAAAAACAGGAGAATAAAAGAGTTGAGATGTCACAGACATCCTGACAGGAATCTAAAAAATGTCGACCGCAGAGATGTCAAAGTAAAATAAAAATGAAACTTGAACACGAGTGAAGATGAAACAACAGAAACAAACAGCGGGAGACGACGATACCAGCACAAACCCGTCTGCTCTGCTATGTTGGGTTTAACAGACCGTCAGTGAACACCTCGTCGTTCTGGTTCAAACAGGAAGTTCAGACTGTCACCGTCACATGACCTTCTGCAGGTCACCACCTGACGGATTAACACGTCTTAAACTGTGTGAATCAGTCGTTTGTAGATGAACAGACTGATTTAAACACATCTGCTGGTTGTCTAGTGATTAATAAAAAGAGTTTGTTAATACTTGAAGTTTTATTCTGTTATCGTTAAGTTTAACACTTACTGATTCTGAACCCAGCTAGATTTTACTTTTTAAAATCTGTCTTTTCTTTCCCTGTAATAAAAACAAAGTTAGTGTGGGCACTAACCTTTACATCAAAGGAAGAAGTGACCGTTTCAGCTGAGAGATGTTAAAGGAAAAGTGAATCTGTGCATTAATTCAACGTTAATCAGATTGTTAAAAGAAAACCTTACATCTCCTGCTCCTGATGCTGCTCTCGAGCTTCCTGTCTTCACATCTGTAGTGAGGAGTCTCCACTTACACTGATAACAGGCAGTGACAGCTCACACTACACCTCCTCTGCTCTGGATCTACACACACACTGCCAGGTTCATTTAAATGATCACTTTCTAAATCCTTCATCAACGGATTTTCCTACTTCCAGGCAGACGTTATGTTTTTATTACATTTGTTTCTGTGAAAATGAGGCAGAAGTCACAAAATTCATTACAGTCATTTATAAGTGAAGTTATGTTGGTTCAGAAATTAGGCTCGTTACAGACACAGGGAGTTTTTTTATTTTAAGGTAGTTAAAATAAAAACTAAAACATTGTTGGTGTAAAAATATAAATTCTAGACGTAAGATGCTTGTTGGAAACAGTTGAACACGTTTTGTTAGCAGGCTCCTCACAGAGCTCAGCGGTTACGAGGCAGCAGCTCTTCTCACACTGTCTGTTTCCAGCAGCTGCATCGACTCTGTGTCTGATTATGTTTCACTCTGAACATCTCGTTAAAAAACTGCTGCGGCTGCTTCACACGTCTTCACCTCTCTGCTTTCTGTTTTATTCTGAAAGTTTCCTTTTTACATCTTTAACTGCAGCCTCCTTCCATCACTTCTAAATTTACTTCATTTCATCTGCCCCCGTTTCCACAGGTGCAAAGTACGTTTACTCAAGCATTGTACTCGAGTACAGTTTTAGTTACTTGTGCTTGACTTGAGTATTTGCATTTTAATTCAGAGGGTAAATAAAGTACTTTTCACTCCACTACATTTATCTGAAAGCTTTAGTTACTTTGCAGATGCTGATTCTCAAAACAAAGTATAATCAACAAGTTATTATGTAGTACTTTTCTTTACTTTAAGTATATTTTATATATATTATACTTTTTGTTTTTATCAGTAACTCTGTCAACTGATGCCTCAAAATAAAATTTCTTATTGCAGTACTGGTACTTTCACCCTTAAATTACATTTTAAAGCATTTTCTTATAGGAGTTTTTAAGGCAAGTACTTGAACTTCTACTCAAGCTGAGATGGTAGAAGTAAATAATAATAAATAATAAACTCAATACTCAAGTAAAAGTCACTTGAATGAAAAAAATACTCCTACAAGTAGAAGTATCACTTTATTCCAGTTAGTTCTACTTTAAAATGTATTTTCTCTAAGTATTTTAAATGCTATTTAACTTTTTAACATGAACGTACACGTCTGATCCAGACATTTGTATTAATGAATAAAAACAAATGACAGAGATCTGTGTTACTGCAGAGTCTCTGTGTGGAACAAAACCTGCTGGAAAATGTGAGACTGAAATTTTTTTTTTCTTCTTTTCATCATGTTTTATTCCTGTTGTACTTACTGATTCTTGTCTTTTGTCCCTTCACAGCTCCTGTTAACCCACATCTCAGTAAGTACCTGTCCACTCTCACATTAAAACTACTAAAGATGTGAATAACAGAGTCAGTTTGACAGCAGGAGTCTGGTGCTGTTCAGGCTTTAAATGGTGGAAGTTCTGCACTGTGTTTCAGTAACATTCATTGTCTCTAAACACTTTGTGTCACCACAAACTTGAAGTGTAATTCACAGCAGGCCTTAGTATGTATAATATTTGTTGTATGATGTATGATTTGTGTGTGTTCAGGGGAGTTCCACTGTGGCTTCGAGGACGAGGCGTTGTGTTTGTTCTCTCAGGACAAAACTGACGCGTTCGACTGGACGCACCACAGCGCCGCCACACGAGACACCAAATACACCCCGAACACCGGACCGAGCTCCGACCACACCGGCTCCAAACAGGGTACAAACACGACATGGCTTCGTTTACATCCGGTTTCCATTTTTATTTATGGCTTTGTCAATGTTTTGGGCTTTTTGGACCTTGTCTCCCTGCAGAAAACTGAATATCACACAAAGAAAAACTCCAGTTACAGGTGAAAGAGTTTCCTGATGCTTGTTATCCAGGGTCACTGCTGTCAGATTCAGACCAACATGAATTTATTTTCTGAAGTTTGACGGTTTGATCCAAACACAGCTCCTCTGCTCCACATGTCAACGTGTCCATGAGAAAAACACTGAACCCAAAAATACTCCTCATGATCTGAGCAGCACCTTACATGGCAGCTGGTCAAAGACTGGTACAGAAGATGAAATACCACCTTAAAACACCTTAAAAATACTACAATTATTGTAACAAGGTTCAGTTTAGAGATGTTGCTCAGTTATATTGTTGACACATAACCAGGATAGTTGTTAGTGAGATTTAGATGTGTCCGTGTGTTGGTCTTTATGCTGCGCTAATTAGCTGCTGCCTGCAGTCGTCTGAACATCCTCATTTCTGCCAAGAAGCAAACAAGGACTTGTTCTAAATTTGAAACTATTCCTTTAATCAGTGATTTCTGTGTTGTATAGTTGTATGTAGGACGTGTCCTGAGAAGCCCACACGCTGTCTGTCTGTCACCACTGAAGCTCTGTGAATTTAACATCTCTGTTGTGCGTTTGTGTTCGGCTCTGTCGCCTGCAGCTCTGACAGCAGGAGCTCAGCTGTAGATTCAAACTGACTGAATGTTAATCAGCGCACCGGACCAGTCGGACGGGGAATCGAACCGTCGGCGACGTGTGCCGTTCATGACGGGGTGATGCCCACTCTGAACACAATAAGAGGCAGAAAATAAAAAGCAGCAGCAGTGGAGCAGCCTGAGGAGACGAGACGTCGCTGACTGAATGAGAGCAGAATGACGAACACGCTTTAGTTGTGTTCAGGGAGGAAGCAGGAGACGCGCGGTGGAACTGTCAGAGAGGAAATGTGTGTAGTTGTCATGTTTGATAACAGAAAACAGTGAAAAGGTTTAAAGAACAGTAAAACTAAGAAGAAGGCACCAGCACCTATTAAAACCTATTAATTTCTTTTATAAAATAAGATCACGATAGAACCACACACGTCTTATATGAAGGACAAGAACCTGTACGATGAGTACAAGTTACTAATGCAGAGCAGGATCTTTAGAGTTAATGATCAAGAGACATCAGTGGATGCTGTGTTTGTGTGTTAGCTGCTGTAATCATGTCACCAGTGAACTGACGGATCAGATTTATCCAACAAAACACCTGTTACAGTTCATAATGCAAATGAAGCTGCTGATTTAGCAAATAAAACTGTCAGTAAAACAAGAAAACATCATATTAACGTGTCAGAAAATGAAACGTTACCTGGTTGCTCACTGACATTTATTAGGACACATCAGTTCTGTTGGGTTCACACCGTAAATAAAAGCATTTGAAGGGGAGAAACCTTCACGTCAGAGTGAATAATAAATATGAGGACACAGCTTATGTTCTTTGGCAGGGACGACTGGTCTGAACGGTTTGGACTGGGTCTGTTCTGGTCCAGGACGCTAGGTTCTGACAGTTGTCAGATAAAACACAGCGTCTGATGAAACGAATCTTCACTCTTCAAATCTAGTTTTAAGCAGTGCAACAAAACTTTAAATTCAGTTCAATTCAATTCAGTTTTATTTGTATAGTGCCAAATCACAACAAAAGCCATCTCAAGGCACTTTACAGTGTTTAAGGTTTAAGACCTTACAGGATATAAATATATACAGAACTATATAGAAAACCCAACAGTCCCACTTGAGAAGCACTAGGCGACGGTGGAGAGGAAAAACTCCCTTTAACGGAAGAAACCTCCAGCAGAACCAGGCTCAGGGTGGG
>JAUMHL010000015.1:554344-571020 GCA_032362345.1 Sandelia bainsii
ATAAACCCCCCCCCCCCCCCCCCCCCTCCACAAATCAACAGTACTGTACCGTCAGCTGCAATCTCTCTCTTTTGGAGGGGGAGGTGACTATTTACAGTGGGCGCAGCGTCAGAGCGGCTTTTTAAAAGCTGCTTTTATTTTGACATCAGTCTGTCGGTGATTGACCCGTGAGGACAGGTCTCCCTCTGCCATGACATCAAGTGCCTTCAGATCCACAGAGGAAAAGACTGGCGGGTCGAGGACGGCCCGACACTAAGAACAAAAACGTCGATATTTCTGTCTTAATGACCAGAGAGGAAAAGTGTCCTGGTCTGAATATGCAGAGAATCCGTTTCATACAAATTTTTCTTTTTGAGATGAAGATTCTGGTTTTAGGATGAAGCAGCGATGAAGAAGCCATGAACGGGAAACTGATTACACACAGGAAGTCCACTGATTTTACTCACAATTTAAACCACATGCAATCATAATCGGAGGACCTGTGACTGGATATTTTAGAATAAAAGGACTTCCTGTTGGAAGATTTCCAGTCCTTCCTGGTTTCTCAGAACTATTTTAGTATTTCAAAATAAGAGTTTAAGAAGGCGGCGGGGACTTTGACGCTACCTGAGACCATCAGTTACCTTAAATTACCACAAAGCTGGAGATTTTGGAAAAACAAAGGAAGAAAAACGGATTGTAAAATCAAATAATATTGTTCCTACTATACTATAAAGACAGAAGGAAATATTTACACTTCTCGTGTTTACTCGTTTATTTTGTTGGTTTTATCGAGGGGGGTTTTTAGTTGAGGTTTCTACTTTTGATTTGATTTTTTGAAGATATGTGGAAAATCTTCTGGGGTTCATTTGTTTTTTCACTTTTAGGACTTGATGGCTTTAGTCAGATTTTATGTCCATCCCTTTAAAAAAAGCACAAAAAAGACAAAAAATATTTTTGGTTCTGACACATTAAACACACGTTTGCACACATACAACTACAGAATCCCATTTTGCCAAGAAAATTTAAAAAAGAATAAAAAGTTAAAAATTCTGAATTAGTAAATAATGATTAGAAAAGTCACTTTTTGGACTTTGACATTTTAAAAATATTAGATTTAATTTTAGAAGGTGTTTAATTTGATTTACTGTCTTATTATTGTAACTTACAATTGATCATTTTTATTTGAATTTGAATTATAGTTCGAAATCACAATTTAGATTTTTTGTTTTGATAAAAAAAAAATCATAATTATGACTTAATGTCAGATTTTTCATTTTATCAGATTTTTTCTTGGCAGAAATGGTCTTCTATACATCAGCTCTGTTCATGCTGCCACAGGAAAAACTGCCGTTTTGATTCCATCTCAGCATCTGTGGGAAAATAGTTATTTGAACTTTAAAGTCAGAGAATCGGCCGTTTGAGCTTCTTCAGTATCTGTGACGTCACAGTTCTGTGGGTCACAGATCTGTGATCAGATAACAAAGTGACTCAGTCTGTTTCCTTAGAGAAAAGAAAGTTTTTTTTATTATTGTTGCTGATACTTGTTTTTTCACTACACAATGATGCTAAATGACTTTAAACGCCTGGTTTCCATCTCACCCACTGTTAAACTCACTGGTATTAAACTCTGATCAGAAGTTGTTCAGCGTCAGACAAACATTTTTTTTTTTTTCTCGCTTCTTCTTCTTTCAGCGTGTTTTTCCGCTGCAGCTCGCTGTGCTGATAATCAGACTTTTATTAAAGCTCCTCTGGGCATCATCAGTTTGTCCTCCGCAGCCTTATTGTCACATTAAATCACTGCAACGTTTCCTTCTGATTAACAACGTTAAGTTTATTTATTTATTCCACTGTCAAACTGGTCTCTTCTCTGAAATAAGATTCTGTTTAACCAGTAAAAACTACTGAAAGACAAGATTCACACTTTTTATCAAAACCCACTGAAGTCTGAAAACTACAAAACATCGTCAGTGTCAGTTAAAAAACCTGGTAAATCATTTTATTGTCTTTCAGAAATTAATGTTGTAACAAACAGTTGAGTGAAAGCTGCAGTTTTTATTATGAAGATGTTTCCACGTCCAAAGAAACACATTTATTTTACAATAAGTGAAAAAAGTCTAATGATAAAGAACAATGACAAACTGGATTTTTTTTACAGAGGTCAGAGGAATAAATGTCATCTCTCCACAGAGGACACAGTACACACACAGTCAGGAAACTACAGTACTACAGAAACAAATCTGCAGTTTGTAGTAAAACAAATTATAATCAAACCAAAAAGAAACTTTACAAGTGTTTTTTAAACATGTAGACACCTTAAAATATTGACCTCACTCAGGCTCCAACATGAGACTAAATCTCAGGTTTGAGGTTTGGTTTTTGTTAACATGTCAGAAACTTAAAGTCGTCTCGCTGCAGTGGAAAAACACGTCTTTGTTCGTTTCCTCGTCCGAGTCCCTGTGGTGTCTAGATGTGGATTTTTGGGGGGAGTGGCAATAAAATAAAGGTTTTAAAAAGCTGTGTGAAGACGGAGGTTTTTATAACTGTGATTATTCTCTGCAATAGATTCTCAGATCAGACTGAAGGTTCCTCTGCATCATCATCATTATTATTCTGTTAATAAATTCACTCCAAATGTGACTTTAATACTTTTCTGTGTTATATGCATCTCGTGTTTGTGGGGTCTCAGCTCCCATCAGGTCCCCAGATATATTAAAAGCAGTCTGAGACCAGAGTCTTGGTTTCTGGATTTGAGGTTAGCGTCAGTCTCCAGCAGGTAAATGTAGGTCAGTACAAATGTCTGCTGGTTTTCACTGGACCACATCCATCCAGTTCAGCACAGTCCAGAAGAAACCCCTCTGACAGAACACGGCGTAACATGAAACATGAAATGTCTTCGTCACAGCTCTGCAGGATTTCTGCTGTTCAGCAGCAGCTAATGAGAAGCAGCCCAGAATTAAACCTCGTTTTAGACACAAAGTTCAGCCTGATGTGTTCGGTGTCTTTGGAAACGTCTTCATCTCCTCCAGAAGCTAAATGAAAGTTCTGCACAGTAACACGAGTCGGTTACTGTGATCTGTGACGTTCACTGTTCTACAGTTGTGTTGAGTTGAGTTTGATGCGACATCACTGAGCCTTTATTAATTTTTAGATTAACTAGTAAAACAGTTGTTTGATCTGAAACTTGATTCACCTGCTGTTTAATCAGAACATTTGACTCAAAAAACTCACTTTACAGTTACACTGCTAAAAACCAGAACTTTAAATGAACTTTATCACTTTTTACAATTGCTTTACTTCCTGTTTCTGGTTCATCTGTAGAAGAAGCTGCAGCTGCCGAAGGACAAAAACAATCAGTCACAGGTGTAGAAGAGTCCACAGAGAGTCCACAGTCCTTCACAAAGTCTGGATCTTCTTTGTGTTTGGGAAAGGAGCTGCTGGTTCTGGTCCAGGACTCTCAGGTTTCTGTCCTCTGTGTGCTGCTGCTGCTGCTGCTGTGGATGACTTGTGTTTGTCCATTAAGTGAACATAGGAAATGTAATTTATAGTCTTCAGGGGTTTTCTCCGACTTGAACCATTCATCAGCTCTGACTCTGTGGACGTCGTGTTTATCACCAACCGTTATTTACTGAATCCACAGCAGCCTAATGGCCACATTCATCATCCCTCAATTGATTTTCAATTGCAGCGCTGCAGTGTTTAAGCAGATCAGAGCCGGGCCGGCCTATTTTCTGGAGTGGATATAAGTGGGTTTGTTAAGACCCCGAGGAGCAAACAGCAGATACTGTGTGTGGAAGGTGGAGAACCAGACTCCAGCTGCACCGGCCTGGTTTGGCACAGTTCAGATTTTTAAACATGTCTTGATTATCTCCTCATTGTGTCGTCGTTATGAGAATGCATCAGTCATTTTAATCCAATAATAATATTTCCATTCTTTTTAGTTGCTCTGTACAATGAGCAGTTTTACTTTTGGTACAGTCTAAATGCAGGAGAAGTATTTCTACACTGTGGAAGTAATTAAAATTACTTATGTAAGTAATAACATACTTAAACAAACTTCTGAGTTTTTCTTCCGCCACAGTCAAATCCAGAGACCTGAGACCCCTGAGGCCCCAGAAGCGTGTAGTGTACTCCAGGTTATCTGGGTCTACATAATCCAACTAATCTTAAGTCTAGAATATAACTGATCCTCTTTCCTGTGGCCCCGGAGCTGCAGAGAGGCTTCAGATCTAGTTCACAGACCTGAACTGTTCATATTGAGGTTAATTGTTGAGACTGTTTCAGCATTTTCTGTGTCAACTCACGAACACACAGAAAACTTTCAGACTGTCACCAACAGTCTTTATCAGGACACTGATAAAACCCCTGATGGGTTTGTCTGACTAGAACACATAAAACTAAAACTTGTTCCAGCACCTAGTAAAAGTAGAACCAACATCCAGGTTCCTGTGTTCAATGGCGTTAGACTGGTCCCTAATAAAGAGACCAGTGAGCGTAGTTCAACCTCAGACCATTAATTTTCTCTTAGCTGATCAGTAAGTTTCTGTCAGTCTGGGGAGGCTGATGTGTTGTGGGGTCGGTAGGGGCCCAGGAACAGGTTTTGGTCCAGGGGCCCCTCAGGAGAGTTGGTTGGTGACGTTTTGTCCCTGTTGATGTAGAAACCAGACTGAGTGAAGGTTTCTGCTGACGTGGGAACAATCGGCTTCTTTTCTTTTCTTCAGACGCTTCAGAGTTCAAACAGCAGCTCGGTGAATTCCCGGAGGAGTCGGCGTCGTGGAGGCTTGTTGAGATCAGAGGAGCTGAGCTGAGCGTGAGCTGCTCTGATCAGTCGGTTTAACCTGAGTGAACCCGACAGCTGCTGCACACATTCAAAACGTCCATGTGTTTAACACCTTCATCAAACCCTGTCTGCTGCTGCGGAGCAAATATCCTCAGTATAAGATTAAATACTCTTCACTTCAACTTTAAAGTACTATTAGTATAATATAGTGGATATTACAGTAAATAGTGGTCGTGTACCAAGTGGTAGTGAATTTATAATAGAGTTGAACATTAATTTACCCTGGTTACTGTGTGTTTCAGGCTTTACACCAAACCCCACTTAAAAAAGTTATTAGATCCAAGATACCCAGTCTTCAGGGGCAGTGATCAGTTAAATCCAGGTAACGTATAATAATAATAAGAATCCTCTTTTAGATCAATGTGAGGACTAAGTACAGAAGTGATTTTCATGTAGAAATACTCAGTAAAGGAACTTAGAGGTCTGTCAGCCTGGTTCTGTCTCAGTGCAGAACTTCATAGAGAAAAAGCAGGTTTCTGGATTTTATTCCCGCTGCTGTTTTATGTTGTGGTTCCATCTGGTGGAAATCAGCAGAAATGACAGTAGAACATGTAATTTCACCATAAATATGTGCCAGGAGTTGAGTTTTTAATGACTCTGGTGAATGAGCGGTAAAACCAGAACTGAATGTGATGTCTGCATCAGTGATCGTGTTAGAAACAGCTTCTGACACAGGATATAAAGTGTCTGTTGTGTCCCACAGCTTCAGGAAGACGCAGAGAAGCAGAGATTCACCAACAATGAACAGAGTCACTGTAGAAAGTGAAGAAAATGACTTATTAGATTTCTGTCACTCAGCAAAGGAGGAGAGAACTTATGTCCAGATTTAGTGGACAAATGAGACATTAACATTATTCTTGATTTTTATTAAGAATCTGTTTTCCAGTCAGGTCCATAGACCTCTGAGAGAGAAAGACCTCGATCCTCCTGAGGTGATGAAACCACAGTCAGAGAAGAAACAAGTGAAGAGTTTCCTACAGTGTCTCCTTTTATCTCACAGCTCAGGTAAGTTATTCTCACATTTAATGGACACTGATTTTTTTTTATAGTTTGCTCTTATTTTTGTATCATTTCTGTAAGTTTTACTGAAAACTTATTTTCTTTAGGCTTCTTCAGTTCTGGCTTATAAATCATTAAACAGTCATAAATCATAAAACACTGTAAGGTCAAAGCTTTATTATGTTCATTGCTGTGAGATCATTTTCTTGTGATTTGTGACGCTGTCATTAAACTGAATTCAACTCTTGAGGAAGTTCATGAAAACCTGGTTAAAGCTCTGGTTAAAGGTTAAAGTGCTTTAACCAGAGCGTAGAAATTTGTCCATTTTTGTCCAAACAGTTTTAAATTTTATGCTGAAAATCAAAGAAACTTCAGAAAAGTTTGTTCCAAATGCTCCGGGCGCCATCTTGGATTGAAACTACAGCAGAACGATGCGTAACGAGGAGCTGACGCTCATTGGCTGTTCAAAACTCTGTTTTCTGATTGGCTCGTTGGACGCAGCTGTTCACTTCAAATTCAAAGTTCCTACACTGTGCGAGACAGCACAGTGTAGGAACTTTGAATCTCTTTGAGGTTAATGATCAGAAAGTTTGAGTTTGTGCCGTTTTTAAAAACGTTAATAAAATTTTATTTCTTTTCCCGCCTCACACAAAATCATTTTCTCCTACTGGATGTTTCCTGGAAGAGTGAAACAAACTAATTTAGACAAAGTGTTTAAAATAAAATTACATTTCCAAAAAAGGATGAAAAAATGACAAGAAAAAAAAAATTGAAATGAGAAACTTGGTTTAAAAGCATTTATTAACAGTAGGATTGAGTGGCTGCTTTGAATAGATCCAACACAGCGTTAGAGAGAAAACTTTGTTAGATATTTGTGTTTATTACATGTAAACAGAATCAACAACATTGGAAAAATATCACAAATGTTAGAAATAAAAACTGCTGCAGATCAGCAGGTTAGTTCCAGGTAGGAAGTTTCTCTAAAAGTCAACCAGTTTAAAAACACGTCTGAGTTTCCTCAAAGACTCAGAAAATAAAGAGGATGAAAAATAGATTTGTTTTTGTTCAGAAACAGAGTCACTGATCGTTATCATGCAGCAGAACATTTGTTCATCGTGGTTGGAGGAGGTTTGAGGAATCTGCAAAGATCAGAGCAGTGGAAAATGTTTCAGCCTCCAGGTGGGAGCAGTGATCTGAGACCAGACATCTTCACGTCTCCTTCCTCTGCTGCTCTCACCAACAGCACCAGTCAATGAATTTAACTTTAAATAAATGATCCACCACAGAACAAAACCTTGTTACTAATATACAACACAGAACTTTACCAGCAGAGTAAACTGTTTAACAGGGGAACAGCTCATTGCTCGTGGATTTAATGATCCATTTATAGCAGGGAGAAAGTCCTCCTTAAGCGAGTCCACAGAGTCCCTCACTGACCTCCCACAGTTTTCTAGACACGGCCTCATCTCGTGCTCGGGCACAAACGTCCTGCGCAGCGCAGCAGGAGAAGTACCGTCCGCTCAGAGGTTCGATTCCCTCCTGCAGGGCGCAGTGCAGCGTGGTCTGAGCTCCGGCCTCCGGGTCCAGGAACAGCAGCTGGGCCACAGGCTCGATGAAGATCTTCTGCCACAGACTGACGTGTCTGGACAGCTCTGTACGAACGATACCTGCAGGACAGGATGGAGACACGTGGTTCAAACACTGCAGAGCCGAAGTTCCCTTTAACACATCACATGCAGTTTGACTGTTAACACATGGACATCAGCAGGTCGGAGCGACTCACCTGGGTGGACGCTGTAGCAGGTGACGTTGGTTCCTTTCAGCCTCTTGGCGAGCTCGTGTGTGAAGAGCACGTTACACAGTTTACTGTTGCAGTAGGCCTGGAAGAACTGCCAGCTGTACTTCCCAGTGCCCAAGTGTTTGTTCCTGGCCAGAGCCTGAAAACACACGAAGCACTTCATCAAGACAAGTTCACCTGAGGGACAGCACGAGGACAGGTGGCATCATCGGACTGTGAGGCCCCGAGCTGCAGGGGAGAAATGTTTTCTGCAGCGAGCACGTACACCACACAGTCCTAGACGAGAAAGTCCAGAACTGCAGGTGGATTTAAACCAGTGACAGTGAGAGTGAAACAGACGCCCTGTGGATCAGGGAGTGGCGAACATGACTATGTCAGTGAAACATGGTGTTGATGTCAGGAACAGCTGGGGAAAAACATTTTTAATGGAAGTTTGAAGAAGAGAGATTTTCAATCTGTATGTGGGAGCAGCATCACTCTGGTTTTGAGGGATGTGCGTTTCATACATTTATTCAAATACCTTAAACCTTGATGTGCATTTAAAACCAGTTATTGAACTTTCTACCTTGGGTCAAACACAAAACAAACAGTGCATACCTCCACCACTCCTCACATTTAAACAGGTGACAGGTAAAAGATGTGAAGGAGATTAACTATGATGAAAGATCTTTGTTTGGACACATGTAGGTTCTGAGTGATGACTGAACACCGACACAGACACATGATAAAACAGGCGTCAATAACCAGCTGCTGGAGAAACTATAGATACTGTAGATGGACAGTCGTGCCCTGACCCTCACACGTGTGACACCATGAAGAGACGAGAAGATTATCGCAAATGGTTAAAAACAAATCACTAAAAAGACAAAAATGACCAAGTGATCAAAACATAAACAACCAAAAAGAAGCTAAAACACACAGATTTATTAAAAACATGACGACAGCGTCTTTCATGGCTCTATGGGTGCGGAGCCTTTTATCCGTCTGCACATTGTCTCACTTTGTTCTCTTTGCTGTTCGACAGGTCTAACAGCTGCTGGAGCAGGGACATGCATCATGATGTAACTACTCAACATCTACATCAATCAGTGGGAGGAGACGGAGGCTCGTGCTCCCAGTGACGTAAAAGAACAGGACCTGCGTACGTCTGTGTGAAACAATCCACATGTTTCTGTCTCAGAGTCTCTGCCTGTGGCGGGTCTGTTGTGTGTTATGTTGAGTCCCAGTCCGTCTCTAGATGCACACATGAAGGTGTGACACAGTTCATATGACATCATCATGTCACCTGAACGTTTAATCCTGAAACACTTGTCCTGATGCTGAGTAACACTATGTTCTTCAGTCTGACTCATCGAGTCACAGTCAGGATTAAAAACTTCAACATGATAAAAGTTCAGATGAATTTAAGAGGCAGAAAAAAAAGTCTTAAAGTCTCAAGATTCCAGAACTTAAAAGTGACAACAACACGAACTCAGTCATTAAACTGTGTTAAAGAGGAAACAGCACCAACATTCATCCACGATGAAACTCACCTCGAAGTTGATGTGCCCCCAGCGATAAGCCATAGAGGCCAGCGTGACCACTCGTCCTCCCCCCAACTCCTTCAGACGCTCCAGCAGCAGGCAGGTCAGCAGGAAGTGACCCAGGTGGTTCACCCCGAACTCGATGCCGAAACCGTCCTCGGTCCATCCGTCGGCCACCAGACCTGCAGCACGAGCACACGTTTCCATCCGAGCGTTAGATTAAACCTGCAGTCAGTTTTTGTTCCTGTGGTTTTCTGTCTTAAGTGTTCTAAACACTGTTACGAACCAATACGAACGTAACATGAAATATTGAGAAAAACATGAGATGCTGCAGATTTTCCTGTTTAAAGATGCGGTCAATGTTTTGTCATGACTCCACAGGTGGAGATTTCATCCTGGCTGCATTACACATCAGGTGTGACACCTCCCTGGAGCTGAACCTACTGCTGCTGTTTGTCACACCTAAATGATGCAGGTACAATTACACCTGTCAGAGGTAAAAATGTGTGACATCCAGATGTTGGCCCCTCCTTCTTCCTGATACTCATCTGTTCCTTTGGGTTTTCTCAGAATGTTTCTTTCACCTGCTCGTTCCCAGAACGAAACAGGTGCAGCTCAAACACAAAATCTGTTAAACTGGATCATTAAGGAAGTTTAGGAGCTGGCTTGTCGAGATAAATCAAGATTTGATGAAAACCTGTCATTTCTGATAGTTTCATGTATTAATATGAGGAAGATTTAATTTGCTTGTACTGAATTTGTTTTTGTGTTGGTGAACGTGCTGTAAGTTTGACTCCTGTCTTCTATGAACTGCAGTTTAAAAATCACATAATTCAGGCACATCTGTTTCCACTTTGATTTTTATCTTGAATGAAAACACATCTGCTGCATGTTGTGCAGAGCAGCAATAATTAGCCGATTCATTGATTATTTGATTGGTGGATTATTAATCTGCAACTAGTTTAGTGTCTTTATTTAACCAGGTGAGATTCCAGCTCCAGCTGAGACGGCAGCATGGTCTACATGCATCCAAACACAGTAAATAAGTCACAGTGATGACTGTAACAGCAGCCAGTGATAAACTGTGTCTATGGATTGTCTGTTCCTCCTCTGTGGAGCTGAAGCTCACTCACACAGTAAAACAGCAGAGCCGGTGTGATCATCACTGAATCACTAAAAAGAAAAGACATTGTTCTCAGACTCTCCTGTCTTCTCTCTCTGCAGAGTAAAGAATGTAAGAGATTGACCTGGATGGACTTCACTATCGCTCTGGTACGCCGTCAGACATGTTAGAAACACGTCTCAGATAAGTCAGAAATTATCTGAAGTCGCCTGCTGCAAGAAGCCAGACCTGCAGACTCAACAGATCACTGAACCATGAAGAGATGGTGACAGGTCAACAAACTGATGGATCGTCTACATTAGAAACATCCAGAAAGTGATGGTGAGACTCAGTGGTTTTTCTTTCATGGTGTTGTGTGTGTGAATCCAAAACTCACTGAGGCTCAGATCCTTTCTCACAGCCTCTTTATGTCTATGAGCTGTGCTGACGATCTTTTGACTAAAACACATTTTTTCATTGGAATAAATTTACTTTTGTTTTTTAACGTGTTTTACACTGTTAGAGCATCTTTACAATGGGACTGTTATTTATCAGGCGACAGATGTGAACAGATGTCAGATACTAAACATTTTTACTTATTGTGATTACAGCCTGAAGATTTATTCTGAGACACTGGACAATTGCTGAAGCTGGAGATTTGAGAGACTGAGTGTCCTCAAAGTTAAGGTGGAGATTTCATCATGTGTTCAACAGATTTTTAAGATTAAGATTTTTTGTCTATGTTGTGATGTGGAGGTTTGTCTGCAGCTTTTTCCTAAAGCACAAATGCAACACAAAAGTGAGTGATGTTGGGTTATTGGAGTAACTTGTGTATTTGTGTACCAGCGTTGTTGATGAGCAGATCCAGCCTGGACTCCATTTTGAGGAAAGTTTCAGCGAAGGAGCGGACGGACTTCAGACTGGCTAGGTCCAAATGCATGTAGACCACGTCAGTACTTCCCGTCTCCTGGAAAAAGAAGGTCATCATCAGTTTATTCCATTGAACCGAGAACTAACACCTGTCTGAAACTGAACATCATCCCCTTCAGAAAGGAGGATTCACTGCAGAACTGTTGTCTGTCATTAATCTGACTCAGTTTGTGCTTGTTGAACCTAATAAACCAACAAGTGAGTGTAACTTCCAGCTTCACAGCCTCGTTCCTGAGATTATTTCAGGAACTCAGTGACATGTTAATAAAATGAAAATTGAGCCTGATCATCAGACTCATAAATACACTGAAATGGAAAACTATCCTAAAACCTGTGTTAATGTGGGTCAGCAACCGTGTGTTTCAGCACAGTCGGAGGCCTGAATGGAGCCTTTGAGTTTTCAGAAGAATCAACTCTGATCCATGTCTCTTCAAAACCTTCTTCATGCTCGTCCCTACCTGCTGTATGTCACTGATGGCTTCCTGGGCTTTGTCCCGGTTTCGGCAGGCCAGGATCACCCGGGCTCCCTTCCTGGCGAGGTGCAGAGCTGTGGCTTTACCGATGCCGGTGTTGCCTCCTGCAGCACAAACAGTGGTTCAGAGTCACATAAAAGCAGCAACATGATGAGGACAAATATTAGAAGTTTGCTCTCAGCACCTTGTAAGTTACTGAACCATTTCAGTTGGTTTCAACTTTAGATTAAATACTTTTATGACTTTGTCTTTCTGGAAAACTCACGTGTTTCCAATGGTTCCAATCAAGTACTCTCAGTATAGGTGTCCCACAAGGTTCAATTTTTGAACCTCGTTTGTTTCTATGATGACACCATTTTATATGCCTTACTTTGGCTTTTGCAAATCTACAGTCTGATTTAGACATATTTCAGTTATCATCAAGCACAGTCTTATTTTAAATTATGATAAAAACTAAAATGTATGACATTCTCAAAAACACTCAACCTACTGTCCTTATCCACACTCTCCAAGGTCGTCAAATTGAAACTGTTGAGTGCTAAAAGTATTTCTGAATGCGTCGGTACACTAGGCTCTGTCTGCTCCAGATTATATCGTCTACATGCATGTCTCTTCTTCCTCTTCACTGTACGTCATTACAGGAGACACATTTATCACTCACAATTGAATCTTTTATGAAAAGCTTGCATGGTTCTCCTTAACTGATAGAAGCAAAATCTGCTTCTGCACCAGCGACGTATTTATCTGTACCACATGTGCACACTGAGCTTGGAAAAACTGGTTTTAGGTGTTATACAACACTTAATCTCTCATCTTAGCTGAAAAATTATGCTATATTCAAGTATTTGTAATTGCTGTAGCTTATATTATTGTTGTATCTTAATGTAAAACTATGGGAAATTATCTGTCAGTTTTACCTGTTAAATAGATTGAATAAAATAATCACACAGTAGCTACATGTAAACCCAGACGTTCAGTGTTCTCTGAAAGTTAATGAAACAGAGCATCAACATATAAGAACCAAAAGAAACAAACAAAATCTAAGATTTAATTTTCTTTAATTTACAGAGCGTCCATATGAGCTGCTGCGGCTTCAGTGACTCATTTTCTTTTTATTTATGAAGATATTTTAGGGCACTCTGCCTTTATTTTGATAGCACTAGTAGAGAGGAAGAAAGGAAACATGGGAGAACAGACATGAAGCAAAGGTCTTCAGCCAGACTCCCTTTGAGGAGGCTGCATTTACCTGGGATGAGCTGTAACCATTCAGCTCTGCATCAGTATTTAATTTTCTGTGCTGCTCCCACTTTTCACCATTTTAACAAACAAATTATTTCCTCTACAGAAATATTTAATTTTACAGGTGTAAATGAAAAGTTCGTAGACAAACTAAAGTGTTTCTTAGAAACACTCATGATTTAATGTTGAGCGTTTCCTTGTCTACTGACGTCCTGCTTTAATTAAAAATCACTATGTTGTTATTCAGGTGTGTGACAGAAAAATGAAGAAACATCATCACTATAAGCTCAGATAATTATTCTGTTTCTCTTCATAAGAAGGTAATGTTGGATTTTTAATAATACTAAAGTTAAGAATGTTTAAGTTTTAACTATAAACCTTTTTCTGTACAATATCTCCCTGGTTAACACTTAATATTTTTTTTATTGTACCTTTATTTAACCAGGTTAGTCCATTGAGATCAAAAATCTCTTTAACAAAAGGAGGACTGGTCAAGAGGGCAGCAGCATAACTACATTAAAAGAATGAGTCAGTAAGTGAAGAGATCATCTCTCCAGCTGTGTACATATGGAATACGTAACAGTACAATAGAGAACATTTATTTTAATGTAATGTAAAGTTTGAAATGTGTCACACACAAAAAAAACTCAGAATCTTTATTAATTCTAATAAATTACTTCAGAAAAATAAACAAAAACAGTAAAGGTCTGCTGATTTAAATGAAGTTACTGTTTAACCCATTTAATTATTTTCCATTTTACATTAATTTGATGGTTTGATTAATTTACTTAATTAATTTTCCTTTAAAAAAGGACAAAATGCAAAATAAAAAGTTGATTTATTTATCATTTTTAGCCTGACAGACTGATTCACGCATTTTTAAGTGACGCACCACGTGACCACCTGATTACCTGATTTTCTAAACCAGGTAATTGTCATTGTGCTTGATCAGAGCAGTAGAATCTATTTTACAGGGATCTGATTGGAACAAAATAGAACCAACATCAGAATAAAGTTTTATTCTGCTCTCAGATTTATTTCACCCATTAAAATGCAAAACAAACTTCAACAACTCAGGTTTTTGGTACAAACCTAAACTACTCTACCTGCACTGTTCAGTAGTGACCCCGCCCCCTGCGCTCACCTGTGATGATCACCGTCTTCTCCGCCATCGCCGCGTTTCCTTTACATTTGGACCTTTTGAAGAGCGTCTGTGTGAGGACGATGTATCCTCCGAGCACGACACCGGCCAGCAGCAGCACGTGAAACATGTTTCCCGCAGCACGTCTGACTGACTCACCTGACAATCACTAACTCACACCTGAGCTGAGCTCCGTCATTTATAGGCGACGACTCACCTGTCGAACCGGTTCCACCGAACCTGCGCGAGGCGAGCTGCTGAGTCACGAGTCGATCCGGTCTGACCGGTTCTGGAGACTCACCTTAAAGAGCAACGTTCATTACAAACTCTGTTGTTCTTTTCACGCTCGGTTTCACCTGGTCAACTTCCTGTCCAACCCTTCAAAATAAAATCCACACTGAGCACAGAAACCAGTGGCGGAAGCAGCATCAGATGTTCCAAAATAAAAGAGTTTAGAATGAGTAAATCTGTTGTGTTTATGGAGTTAATGTCATTTACGTGTGTTTTAAGGTTTTTAAAGTTCAGTAAAGTTTTGTGCAGCACTTTAAAATCTTCCACATTATTCTGTATATACTTATATTCTGTAAGGTCTTAAACCTTACACTGTAAAGTGCCTCGAGATGACCTTTGTTGTGATTTGGCGCTATATAAATAAAACTGAATTGAATTTAAAATTGTGGTTTACAAATTAACTGAGATTTTCTTCCTTTTATTTTTTAATATTATTGACAACAACGACAACAACCTCATTAAAATACAGTTTACAGCCAACAAGCCAAAGTCTTTATTCCTCAACATGACCCCTTAATATAAACAGATGGTTCAATGGCTCCTATCGAGTAGTTATGTTCAGATGAGAATAATAAGTCAATATATTGCAAGATTATTTGTTTTAATATATTTTGCAAAACAAACTGAAAACTGCACATGTTGCTTGACTGATATAGGCCATGAAGATATATAAAATCATGAATACCAATATTGTCTAACACTTATAAAATATGTAACTCACATATCTCAGATTTGTATTTATATCCTGACAGTCTGGGTTTATTCTTCATATTGAAAAACATATGTATTCATGTACATTTAGGCTAAAAACTGCCCTGTGTTACATATGCACAGCACATTTCTGCTGCCATCTAATGTATGTGAAAACTCACACTTAATAAAAATAACATGAGTATATGATCATGTTTTGGACATTTGTTTACATAAAGGACATTATGTTGCAGTGATTTCATTAAATCAACTCACAGAGAGCAGAAATTTGCAGCAAGTTTTTTTGTTGTTAATTAAACACAGTTATATTTACTCAACCGTAAACATTTTATTATCTTTCTGTGATGCTAAATGTGACAAAGCTGTGTGTATAAGCACTCTGCACTCACTGTTCTCTCATCATTGTGACTCTGTGTCTTGTTTTTATGGTCATTATATTATTATTATATTATTGTATTTTGTCTGATCACAGACTGAACTCAGATTTCAGGTTTGGTTTTAGGACAGACCACAGAAACTCTCGCTGAGCTCCCACAGCTTCTTGGCCGCTGCATCGTCTCTTGCCTTCGCCTTCATGTTCAGCAGGGGTGCACACTGGGTGAAGTAGTGGCCGCTGAGGTGTTGGATGCCTTGCTCCAGGGCACAGTGGAGCGTGGTCTGAGCTCCAGACTCAGCATCCGTTAAGAGCAAGGACACGGGTGCAAAGACGATCCTCATCCAGAGGCTGGAATTACGACCAATCTCTGTCTTTATGACTCCTATAGAGAGGAAGGAAAATAATGTGTTTAACTGACAAAACATTTGATTTATGTGCACAGGAGATGATTTAATGTCTGTCTGATTAAAATGAAGGAATAACAAATAGTTCTTAAAACTGCAGCCATCCTGACGTGCTTATCAGACATACATGTTCTACAGATGTTGAACACCTGCAGACTCCTCTCCTCATCAGCCCTCTGTTTCGGGGCCGCCCAGTCTCCACGGATGCCATCAGCTGATCTGCCTTCTCACCCCTTTATTCACAGTAAACCCTCCAGAGCTCACCTGATGTGTCTGACCTTTTCTGAGTCCAGTTAACTAAAACCAGCAGTAGTCAAAACCTTACAAGTATAGAGGTATGTGCCATATTTTGATAAGATGTACTACGATACCAGTAAAGTTCTTTCACACTGAAGTCAAAGGGGACAGATGTGGCAAATTTGACGAAATTCTCTCAAGGCATTCCTGACATACCAGTTCACAAAGATAGGATGAGGGTGAAGTAACTATGGCCTTGACCTTTGACCTGTGGCCACAAAAATCTAATCAGTTCTTCCTTGACACCAAGTGACAGTTTATGCCAAATGTTTAGAAATCGCTTTAAAGCGTTCTTCACATATCACATTCACAAGGATGGACCTCAAGAACTGGATGAACGTGAAGTCAGTGTGACCTTGACCTTTGACCCTCGGCCACCAAAATCTATTCAGGAATTCCCTCCAAGCCTTCCTTAGATATAAGTGGATAGTCGTACAGATGGGCATCCCAAAAACATTATGGCTCCGGCCCTGGCTATCGCTGACATGGAGGCATAATAAATCCAGACGGATGCTCAGCAGTGAGGTTACTGACCAGGATGGAGGCTGTAGCAGGAAACGTCGGAGCCCTGGA
>JAUMHL010000015.1:571120-581595 GCA_032362345.1 Sandelia bainsii
GCATCAGTTGAGATGTTGGAGGGGGAAGGGATGATGTCTGTAGACCCAGAGTAAGCAGCAGAGGTGTTGTCAAATCTGTTAAAAAACAGGTTTAGCTCATTAGCAAACTCAGAGTCTCCTTTCACAACAGTCTGTGATTAGATGTGGCCAGTCATGGTCTTCATCCCATTCCACACCTCTTTGATGTTATTCTGCTTCACCTTATGCTCAACTCTGTCTCTATACAGCTGTTTTGCCTCCCTCAGCTTCCTCTTGAGTTCCTTCTGCACAGCTTTGAGCTCATCCCCATTTCTCTCCATGAACGCCCTTTTCTTCTTGTTGAGAAGACCCTTAATGTTCCTATTTATCCTCGGTTTATTATTAGGGAAACAACGGACCTTTTTGATTGGTACAGTGTTGTCCTCACAGAGGCTGTATGCACCCTTTAAGTTGGCATATAGCAGATCAAGAGTCTTATCATCACGTGTTGCACAGTCCACATACTGCTTGAAATTGGTTAGCATTCCCGAAATAGAAACATGGTTATTATGAGGGTGCTGGCGTGTTTTGTCTGGAGACCTGCAACAACTGTGTGGATGACGTCACACGCTTTCTGCGCTGCAGCTGATGGAGGAATATACACAGTCACAACAATGGCATGTGAAAACTCTGGAGGCAAATAGTATGGTCTGAGCCCCACCACCAGCAGCTCGATGTCTGATGTGCAGATGCAGTCCTTCACTGTTACATGTCCTGGATTGCACCATCTGGAGTTAACAAAGACGCCAAAACCTCCTCTTTTCTTACCACTCTTTGTCCCCCTGTCCGCCCGTACGAGTGAGAAGCCAGTCAGTTCAAGCGAGCTGTCTGGTATGTTACTATTCAGCCAGGTCTCAGTGAAGCAAAGCAAACTGCACTCTCTGTACTCTCTTTGGCTTCCTACTAACGCACAAAGTTCGTCCACTTTGTTGCAGAGTGACATCATGTTCCCCATGATGATCTTTGGGAGAAAGAGTTTGAATCTCCTCTGTTTATCATGACACTTCCCTCCAGCTCTACACCCTCTCTCACGCCTCCTCAGGTCCTGGGAAATTTCAGGTTTCTTGCCTAGGAGCATACTTTAGCTCTGGAGAGCTAACAGTTGTTTCCTTGTGTAAACAATGCTGTAGCCATGGTGATGCATTTCTTCAGATTCAGCCTCCATCACTAAACAGTCTTAAGAAATTTGTAGATTCTGACAGCTCTGAGTTTGTCCGTTGTCAAAGAAAAAAGCACACTTCACTATGCTAGTTTAACCCAAAAAAAAGTGAACTGTAACATCATAAATGTACAAAATACAAAAACATAGAGAGTTGTAGTTCATTTTTTAGTTCATTTTAGCAGAAACGTGAGTAAAGAATTTGTTAGTGTTACAGTCTCCTCAGTCTTTCTTGTAAAAGAGATCCTGACCTCAGTTAGATTAAATTCTTTTTAAGTAACATGTAGCTAACAAGTTTAAAACTCCAGGGACTGAACCTGGACGACATAAATATTTGAAATTAATTATCAATGTGCAGCTCACTTCTATTGAAACAGTTAAGTCCTGTTTTCATCATCATCACATGGAATAATTTAATTCAATTTACGTCATTAATGTTCACTGCTCGACATAACACTATTGTTTATTGTTCACCTAATTTTCTCCATCTGCTCAGACTCATGCAAACAGCTGCAGTGCAGTGATTCTATCAGTGTTTATGCTGCTGAGGTTCTTTCCCTTTTCTGTTCTTTGTGAGCAGCGGGAACAACACAAAGCAGTTTCCCATTGGGATTATAAAGTTCTTCAAATGTTGAACCTTCATGCACATACAGTATAAATATGTCTTTGAGCTCACGCTTTCTGTTTTTATCTTTGATTTTTAGTCATTTTTTGTGTCTGGTAAATAGGAAACTATAAACAAGACTGAAAAAGAAAAAGTTATCTTTCAATATGGTTAGTTAACATCATTACAGGAATAGACCCACATTCTGCAAACTGCTGTGGTTAGCTTAGCTTAGCATAAAGACTGGAGGTTGTGACTGATTGCTGAGTTAGAGTCAGTCACCAGTTTTCTGTGCATGTGTGGTTTTAATTATCAGACAGAAGTTGTGCAATCCCTCTGCGGACGAGCTGTTTGTCTTTTTCTTCTGCATGAGTCATGAAACCTGTGAGCTGTTTTCCTGTTTTCTAAATCTTTTTATTCCTTCAGGACTGAACAGGTTCGATGGCAGTGATGTTCACCTCCAGGTGTCGGTTAGAATAAAGTTCTCTCTTCTTTACTGTCATTCTTTAAACACAACAGCACAGTAATGGAACCACAGGTGAGGTGTTCAAGGACTCGTCTGTGTGTGTGGTCTATCCCCTTTGTGCACGTTTCATGCACTAATCACCAAACCAAACTGTCGGATATGATCAGTTGTAAATATGCACAATAATGAAATATTCACAATCTAATGCTACGTAACAACTGACCAGGGTGGAACATTTCAGCCAGATTTAGCAGCAGAAACAAGCCAGATGATGAGAAGATTAACTTCACATATGTGAGCAAATTCACTAAATGACATCAAACTGTCCACGTTTTCTCACAGACACTCACAATTCAAATCACTCAGCTGCCTACAGTCCGTTTTCCATGCGCCTCCTGCTGTAGCGCAGCTGCACACTCTCGCCACAAGGGGGCGCTCTCACACAGTCAACAGCTTTTCCAACACTTAAACTTTTTCTTTTTGATTTTTGGCAGCTGCTGTTTCCAAGATAAAAAAATTCACTTTAAATAAAAATAATCACGTTCTAAATGTTGACGAGACGCATCGACAAAGAGAGAAAATAACACAGAAGCTGCTTTATCACAGTGAGACCAGCTCTGAATACATCCTGGTATCAGACTGTTTAAAGTGTGACTCTCCTGAATGCAGTTTGCTCTGCAGACTGTGGACTCACCGGTGACGATGGCTGTCTTCCCCTGTAACTTTGCAGTACTTTTACATCTGGGCAGCCTGAGAACCGTCATGTGGAGCAGAAAATAAAGTCCAACTAACAGAGCTCCACACAGCAGCAGCTCCAGCAGCATCCTGTCTGCAGACACAGCGAACTCCAGACACTCAGTCAAAGAAATGTGCAGCTGCAGCTGTGTGTGTCTGTGTGGACTCACTGACACTTATGTAAGTTGATTGTCTGTTTCAGCAGCTCCACACCCTTTCCTCTCCCTCCCTCCTTCCAGCTCAGATTCCACCTTAATGATTCACATTCCTTGACTTTCACACTTTATTTCTTGTTATTGCACAATTATCCTCAGTAATAGTCTTTGTGTTTCTTTCTATTTGTCTGTAGACTTTTCTGATTCCTGTTAAAAACTCTTTAAGACTCACAGGCTCATGTTTCATAGAAAACCAGTAAAAAACTAACTCACAGACAGGAAGCAGGAGAAACACAGTGATCTCTAGCAGCTGTAATGTTCTCACTGCACATGAAGAACATCTGCAGCAGCACCCAGTGGCTGCTTTAAAGCTATTCTGTGTTTTTACATCTAGTGTAAGGATTTATTCAGATGCAGCACAAAGTCCTTATTAGAGCTCAGAGTCTGCGTCTCTATCCAGACAAGTACTGCCACAACAAAAATAAAATCCTGCTTAGTTAAAGTTCCATTAAAATATCTTCAGCTAAAAGTTTTTCACATATGTGAAGTTAAAGGAAAGAAATGTTAGTGAAGGCCTGGTTCCTAATGTCCGGTTCCATTCAGAGGGCTGGAAGAAAGAAAGACAAAAAAGTCACTTCTGGATTTTTGGACGTGAACAAGCCTCAGATGGTTCTGTAAATGAAACCATCTGTGAGGTTTGGAGGGAGAAAGTGTCTCAAACACGTCTTATCACAAAGACAAAAAATGTGAACTTTTTTTCATTTTTTATAAATGCATCATGTTGTTTTAGGTCACATCTCCATCTGTGGAGCATTAATTAAGCCCCAGCTGCCACCTACAAGTATTTGGTAGTATTTACATCTGATGTGTAGCGGGGTACACTAAGTACAAAGTACCACAATGTGGAAATACTTAGGTGAAGTACAGAGAAGTTTTACCTACAGAATAAAACTGTCCTGATGCTGCACAGGTGATATTTTTACCTGATGACCTGATGCTGAAGTGTCTCTAAAGTGCAACACAGCTCAAACAAACAATCTCCAGTTGTGTGTTAAAAATGTTTGAGCTTGGTGCAGTGAAACGTTACCGTGTGTCTCACATCCACCAGCTCTGCAGGTTTAGTCTGATTCTCACCAACATGTTTTGTTCTTTACATCCAAGTTTCCTCAGAGAACAAATCCAATCAGATCCAGTCCAGGTTTGTATGTGGTCCTAGATCTGACTCATATGGGATCTGTGACCACAGCTGTCTGCTCATAATTCATGTCTCTGTCTGCATGTCGTCATTAGTCTGTGTTGGAATCTCAGGCTGCGCCCCCCCTCCCTAATGTCCACTCAGTAACATGAGATTCAAACACTTGCTGGTCGACAGTCATTTTCTCTAAAACCGGGAGCAGTGCATTGTGGGATGTGTCCCACATCACTCATTTACTACACAGTGTGTTCATCACGTTGTAGTGTTGTCTGCATGTTGAGTGTGTAAATCTTTTAGTGCACACAGCATGTGTTACATTCAATAGCAATCCCACAATGCACTGCTCCCTGTTTTGGAGATTAAAAATTACCATCATGTGTCTCAAACAGTTGTTAGTGATATTGTTGATTAACAACGGGGAGAATTCAGCAGGTGGTGGAGAGACGAGGATGTTTCACATTTACTTAGAGGAACGTGTCATATCCATCCGTTCTTTTAGGATTGTGTGTTTGACGACCACTTATATGACACTGTTGTTGTTATTGTCGTAGATCTGTGGTTGTTGTACACGTTTGTCAGTTCAGGAACACGACAGTTTTCACATCAGAGCTGGATCCACGTGACGGAACCAGAAACATCAAAAGATCAGAACAGGCTGAAAAGTCCAAACTGAGCGTTAAGGCCTGAGACGAACGTAGACTTAGTGACCTTTGACCTTTCTCTCTGCGTGGCTGTTTCAGTCCTTCGTCTACGGAAGCCCATTTCTGCCACTAGAGGAAAAAATCAAGAAGAAAGGTTTGTTGTGATGATGGTCAAAATTCTCTCAACATTAAGACTTTTTATCTTAGAATTTATTTCAACTTAAAAATTATGACAAAAAAAGTCAAATTTTGCACTTAAAACATTTTTTTTAATCTCATAAATTTTACTGTTTAGTTTTTTTAAGCGTTTAGCTTCAGTTAGAGACAAAGGTCTGAGGATGCTGTGGTTATGTGGCAGGTGCACAAACCATTAAGCTCCTGATAAGTGACTTTTTATCTCATGATTTTTAACTTACTATTGTACTTTTTCATCATGACACACTTTTCTTCTTTATTTCTTCTTCTTCCACTTTTACCTGAGCATCACTTGTTTTTTTCAGGGACGTGTTCATGGTGTTGATCTGAAGAAACACGTCGTGATTAATGAAAAAACACTGGTGTCCGTCTGTGTCTGCTACTGTAAATATTACTGTGATTCCAAAGAGTCCAGAACCACTGAATCATCGTCTGCTCTTTATTACAGAAACATGTTCACCTGTAGCTGCTGCGTTCAGGAACAGCTTGGAAAAAGTTTGGCACTGGACAAAAAAAAAGGGAAAAAAGAGAAATCACAAAATATTTCTGCACAATCCAGCAGAAATCATATTTTTATAAAGATCACTGGTTGTTAAGTGGAGAAACATTATCATTACAAAAATAAATGTCATGTTCGTAGGTAAAAAAGCAGCAGATGTGTAAACTCAACCAAGACATTTTTACAGAAAAGAAACAAACCTCAGTTATCAGATATTAATACAACACAAAGTTTGAGTTGCCAGGTTGTGAATCCTCATCCAGCACCACGGCGAGTTAATAAATGTTCTGTCATGATAAATTTACAGCTATAAAATCATCAGGTCTTCATACACCTGCACAGGTAACTCCTTATTTATTACCTGTCCAAACAAAGAGGAAACACTCAGCAGCTCGAGCCTCATGAAGCTGAATCTCATCTGTCTTAAGTTAAGTTGCTGTGATTAATACTAATAATGATGATTCTACACGGATTCTGATAAAAATGTGTCGTTCACAACCTGGCAACCAAACACGTTCCTCTGGTTTCTACTGGATCAGTAAATCAGTAGAAAATGATTTTTACTGAACAGGACTTGATCTTATAACCTTTATAAACACTGCTTCATCAGATAGTTTTATAAAAAGCTGAAGTGGACTCAGGCCGAATCTGGGCTCATGTTAGAACCTGGTTCTGTCAGACGAGGGAGGCAGGAGCTTTATTAGAACCTGGAGGCACTCAGGTCAGAGTCTTCACTGTCTCTGCCCCCATCAGTTCTTCCAGAAGTTCGGGTTCTGTGCCATCCGCCTCTGGAAGTTCTCGTACCACTTGAGGATGCAGCTGGACGGGACGAAGGTCTCCGTGGGGTTCGGCGTCATCTGCGCCTGCGACACGGCGAAGGAGGCGGCGAAGTTGTAGAGACTGTCCAGCATCTTCTGGGTGAACTGCAGGAACGAGTCCACGGTGGACACGGCGGCGCTGGACACCGGGATCTGCTGGGCCAGCTGGTCCAGAGTCTCCACCGACACCCCGACCTGAGCCACGGAGGGGGACGGGGAGGAGGCCATCATCCCGAACGGGTGCGCGCCGCCCTCGCCGGCCTTCAGCCCGGAGATCTTGAAGATGGCGCTGGGCTTGTCGTTGGTGATGAAGCCGAGCAGCTGCCACACCGGACCGCCGCTCACCGGGTCCGGGAACGAGAAGTAGACGGCGCCGCCCATGCCGGCGGGGAACGGCACCGTGCCCAGCATGAACACCACCACGTGGTTCACGTTCTCGTAGTCCGGCAGGTTGAACACGAACTTGTCGGAGGCGACCTGCACCGCGTCCGTCTGCACCAGCCTGCCGGCGACCAAACAACCGAACATCGCGGCGAACAGCTTCGACTTTAGCTTAGCCTGCTAACTGGTCCAACGTGAAAACAACCAGAACCAGCGCAGAGTTCAGCGGAACTTGTTTGTCCGGTAAAAGACGGAGGAGAGAATCCAGCTGCCGCGAACAGAGACGGGGAAAGTATCTGAAACAAACAGGTAGAAAGTTCTGGTACAGTCGATCATGCTCGTACGGACCCGCTGCATCTGTGGCTCGACGATCGACACAACGTCCTAGATAATATGGGAAAATATCTGCCCTTCACTGTGGCAGAGAGGCTTATCGTCCTCCCAGTTAAGCACCTTATTAATAAAAATTAAACCCAACATCGACACATGAAAAGTTTATTTAAACTTTAAAGTTTCATCTCTTTAGTGGGAATCGTAAAAACTAAAGTAGTTTTGCCTGAAAGACCAATCACAGGGCAAAGTCACAGCACACATCTAATCCAGGCTGTGTCTTCGTTCGATGATTCGGTGATTGATTTTGTTGTGCCTGCCGAGCAGGTAAGTTAGCGAGAGTAAGCATGATTAAGACCGGAAGTTAAGTTTCTTTGCAGTAATAAAACAGTGAATTTAGAATTTGATGCTGTGAAAACATAAATGTAGAAGTTTAGTCCAGATTTGTTTGACACATTTTCAAAGGTGAAAATTGTGACTAAATGTGTTATTACCTACAGACCATGGAACACAAACAGGTGGAGCTGATTTTAACACCTTATTTATTGACAGGAGGTTTAATCCACCAATAACACACCAGTGTTTGTTTTATTAATATTTAATGATTTTCTTATAGGCTAATCCTGCAAAAGTATCTTCACCATAGAACTTTTAGAATGTGTTTTAGTTTGAAAAGCATGTACCGGATGTCTCCCGTGTCCGTTGCCGGTGACTTGACGCTGTGAAGATCAGCGGCTCAGAAATATTTACAGCACCGAAATAAACAGAAATAAACCGAAATAAACTGAAATAAACTTTCTTCCTTTGGGCTTTCGTGCTGACTCATTCCTGTTCGGATAAACGACTTTTTGCCGACTCTCACAGGTGAACACTTTTGTTTTCATCCTGGTTCGTGTGTGAGCTTTTACCAGTTAGCTCCGGGGTTAGCCACCCGATGCTAACAGAAAGCTGCTGTTTATCTGCGGTTTGCGTCTTAAAACTCAAATGAAGCTGTTTCGTGGTTTGTTGGTTTTAAATGATGTTTTTCAGGCCACGGCAGCTGCTGTTAGCACAGTTTAATCCACGTTGTCGGTGTCAAAACAGGAGGTTTAATGTTAATGAGACGTTCAGGTTCATTAAAAGTGAATTTGTCAGAGGAAAATGTTAAAGCCTCAGATCAGGATTTAAAAGTCTGGTTTGTAGCTGCACGTGTGTGTTTGCTGCTTTTATTCTCTGTCATTACAATAATATAAAGCTTTTTCTTTAGATCTATTTTACAAGTTTGCTGAGAGAAATGTTGAGATCCAACATATGTTTTTATGGCTGATATGACAGAAATATTCAGTATATCTTGTGTGTGATGTTCTGTAAATGTATCTTGACATATTCGGTAGATAGAGATAAAAACTTAAAAGAGGTAAATAACCAACATGACAGATGTTAAACATCTTAGCAACACCTCTGCAGAGTCATATAAGGTTTTTCACAGACTAAACTACAACAGGATCCCACAGAATAAGCAACATTTCTAATCTTCATTTAATTAGTTTTTTTATTTTATATTATTTTTAGTTTGTTGTTTTGTTGCAGTGATAAATTGTGAAGTTAATGGTTTGTTCAAGCTCCACATCCTTTTCATGGTTAAACTAAATTAATCTGGACACGTTTCATTAACAGATTAATCTTTTTAATCAGTTTTTTTTCTTCCGTAATGTTATTTTTTAAAATCTTATATCGCAGTAAAGTGCTGGACATGTGATGGACATTTTTTTAAATTATTTTCTGATCCTCGTGTGGTTTTATCATTTTATAACTCTGGTTGTTATTAACAACAAACTGCAGTGAGATGTTTGTGTGACGACGTTTTCTCTCTTTAAATCTGCATTAAAGTCTGTCAGACGGTTATTTTTAGTCTCCCTGTGTGTTAATCGAGGACACAGAGTTGTGATGCTGAATAATTTATGAGCTTCTCTCTGTGTGAATCTCTCAGATATTCTCCCAGCGTCTCTTCTCCCCCCCGCACCCCCTCGTGTTCCGGTCTGATCCGCTCTGTTAGCTCTGACTGGGACACAGACGCTGAACAGTTGCAGTAGAACAGGTTTGTTTGTTTTCCAGGTCACAGTTTTCCCACAGAGAAACACGTGAACGCAGCAGTTTAACACCTAAGGTTCCGTTAGATGATTGTTCTATGTTCTGTTTGACTCAAATTTAAAATGTTCTCTTCGTGTTCTGTTTTGAAGGTTACTTTATTTATATTCTATATCACCTCCTCTGTGTGTTTATTGTTCCCTGTGTTTGTGTCTGACAGGATTCGGGTGAATGGCCGAGCTGCACAGAACATTTCTCCTTCACTGAGAGGAGAAGAGGAGGAGCGAGTCAGGTGGAGCGATGGAGCGCGCTCACAGCCTCCTGCTGAACGAAGAGGCGTGCAGTCAGCTGGGGGAACATCAGAGGTCGGAGTTCATCTTCGAATGGCTGAACCACCTGAAGAAGCTGCTCCCAGCTGCCGACAGGGTGAGTTTCACGTCGGTGAAGCTCAAACCATCGTCTGTTCTCTTCATAATTATCTGATTGTTTGTCATCGCTCAGGCCAACATCAAACAGAACCAGCGCCGCCTGGTCGACCAGCTGTCGGGGGTTCTGATTGGCTCTCCCAGCCCACCGACCCGCTGGCTGCTGGCCCACTGTTTGGCCCTGCTCTACCGCCTGGGAGACCCCGTTCCTTCCAGCCTATTGGTGGAGAGGTGCAATGACATCATCCGCAGCAGAGACGACTCGCCGTCGGGACTCCCGACCCGGCTGTAAGTCCTGCTGCGTTCGTGACACCTGGGAAAGATGGGAAAACAGAACTTTAAACAGCACTTAAAACCAGTGGTGGCTGGTGAAATTATTTTTTGGGGGGGCGCACTTTTGCAAGTCAGTTTTCAGATGCGCTCTAACTACATATCAACACTAGTATAAACCAAAGCACCATTATCATGCATCACACTACTTAAAAATATTTAATTAACGTAAAAATACACGGTCTGGTCTGTGTTTATAGTCATTTACTATTTCTAAGTAAATTTCACCCGTCTCTCCATCAACTGACAACATACACTCAAGAAGCTCATTCTGCACAGTCTCAGATGTCTCCTTAAACACAGTAACAGTCTGCAGGTACTGCTGCATCCAGAGATCCAACAAAGCCCAATGCCAGGATTTTCTGAGTGTTCACTGTCTTTTTTTTCCCGGCCTGTCAGTAACACAGATGACACATGAGAGTGTGTATGTGTAGCTGTGCTGTCATCAGTCACGGCC
>JAUMHL010000015.1:584724-600843 GCA_032362345.1 Sandelia bainsii
AACTCATAATTTACAGAACCCGAATGGTAATTGCTTGTGTCTTCTCCTTGTAAGTCGCTTTGGATAAAAGCGTCTGCAAAGTAACGTAAAGTAAAGAACGATAGAGAGCAAATGATTTTGCTGCATCTACAGTTTTCATCTCACAGATTTTAAGCAGCAGGATCCTGCAGTGATTTGTACGTTAGTATTTATTGCAGGATTGGTACTGATGGTGTTTATGTGCAGGACACGTACATGTTGAGGATACAGATTCCATGTCAGCGTCATACAGTATATCTTTGTGTTTGATCATTTGTGTTTCATATTATAAGGACACTTCAAAAGGACATTTTAGTGTTCAGGTAAGGAAACGCATTATGTCAACGTGTGTTTGTGTGTTTAGATGCAGCTCTCGCTGATGGAAACATGGAGACCAGAGTTTCGTCTGCAGACGTTTCAGCCAGTCAGCACATCCTGACCTGCTGTCTGCTGGAACTGGGAGGACTTATACGGGGACTGGGATCCACGGCTGCCCCCCTCCTCACTGACAGCAGCACAGGTCTGAAACACACACGTGTGTATGTTACTGGAACAAAAAGTGATTTAGTGTTTTCATGTGATGCTGTCAGAACTGTACGTGTTTGAGTCTCAATAAAACGTGAAGTCTAGTTGGGAATAAACACTGTGAGGAATCAGTTTCATACAGATGAGATGTGGTGTTTCCAGAGAGACTCACAATAGGAGAAGTCATGTTAATGAACAGATACTGAAACTCTGATTTCCTCTATTTAACCTTGACAGTGAAATCTGAGTCTTCTGTCATCATATAAAACTGGATTAAACCCGAGGACTGACCCGACTGTGTGTGTGTCTTTATGTACAGCGCTCCTGGACACGGTCATCTCCGTCCTCCTCCACCCGGGCCCCTCGGCCCGACTGGCTGCCTCCTGGTTCCTGCGATGCGTTGCCATGGCGATGCCGTCTCAGTGCTCCTTGCTGCTGGACCGATGCACCGAGCGGTTGGTGGCGCTGAAGTCTTCACCTGAAGCTGTGGCCGGATACGGAGCAGCTGTCGCAGCCCTGGTGGCCGCAGCGCAGCACTGCAGCCTGGGAATACCACACACAAAGGGCCAGGTGGGCAGTGGAGGCAGTTTGTAACGTAACATGACCTAATATACCACACGTTATGCTAATGCTAGTATTAATTTACTTAATATGGTCAGTGCCACAGATTAGCTTCAGTTTGATGTCTGAACTCCGCTAAATCCTAAGACTTTCTGATTGTTCCCAGTGTTACATGAAGATATGACACATTCTGAACCGGTCTCAGACTTTGGACCCCACTGTGTATAACATAAAGTGTTATTTGTGTGTAGGTGGTGCTGGATCTGGCTGAAGACCTCCTCCGTTCAGCCTCTCAGAACAGTCGGATCTCTCTGCAAAGAACTCAGGCCGGCTGGCTGCTCGTCTCCGCGCTCATCACTCTGGGTACGGTGGCTGAACATCACAGCAGCATCACAGAGAGCTGCACTCAGGGTGTATTTAGTCACAGAAATAGCTTAAGAACTGTCCACGGGTTTCCCGTTAAACAGTTTACTGCCAGCTGATATCTGGATGATTTAGAAATAAAGCTGAAGCTGTCTGACCTTAAAACAGGCATTTCTTCAGAATCCAGGACTCCGACCAGATCACTATTTGCTAATATCCAGCAGTGCAGTTGTAAGGAAGTTCTCAGTGATTAGTTTTACATTTCTCTGGGATCAGGTCCTGCAGTCGTGGAGCACCACCTCTCCCGTCTCGTCCTCCTCTGGCGGTGCGTGTTCCCCGCTTCACTCAGAGAGCAGGAGTCGGAGCTGCGACGAGGGGACTACTTTACGTGGCAGGTTACACTGGAGGGACGTGCTGGGGCGCTCAGTGGTCGGTACATCTGTCTCACACCTGTGTCACACGGCACTTGTTTGCTGACGTGTAAGCTGATCTGATCTGTGTGTTTTTGTGTCTGAACAGCGATGAAGAACCTGCTGCTGCACTGCAGGGAGCTCGTCACTGATGACATCATCAGCCGCCTGCTCACGCCGTTGGCCTGCGCCGTAGCGCTGCTCACAAAGTCAGTGTCTGAGTTTGTTTTGGGTTTAAGCAAAATACCTGTTTTCTTTCTCTTCCTTGTTTTATTTAGTGTTTTCTTCCTGTTTTTCATTAAATAGTTGTAGCATTAAAAACTAAAGACGCCATGTTGCAGATGTTTTTCCTGGTAACTGTTAAAACTCTGTTTGTCTGTGTACATCTGCAGGTTGCCTGCTCTCATCAGGTCTTACAGCAGCTCAGTTCGCAGCTGGTCCATCATCTACAGACTGAGAGTCTACGAGCTGCTCGCTCTGCTGCCTCCTCACACCTATCAAGGTAACACCACACCTCCTTCACTCTGTCCTTCTTTCCTTTCTTCTTCATTTCATCTCTCGTTTCACCTCAACTCTTTCATGTTAACTCCAGCAGAATGTTTAGATTGATTTCTGTTCAAAGTTTCTATTTCATCATGTGTTTTTCCTCAGTTTCTGTTTTCTCTTTGTTTCTTCTCTCCTCATTGACTTCTCTCCTTCTTCTTCACACGTCTTTCTTTCCTTCCTTATTTTACATATTTTACACCTACACTCATTCAACAGGCCTCGTTAAAGAAGACTTTCACATTCTTATCTTGAACTTCTTGTGCTATTCTCTGACAGATTTTCCAAGTCACCAAACACTATTAAAGGAAACATTCACCACATTTAGTTTCTGTCTCACTGATAAAGTAAAGTCAAACCTGTCTCACTGTTCATGTGGGACCTGTTGCTGTTTAAAGAGACGTTTGAGAAACTGTCGTAAATCACTTGTTTCAGCAGGATGTTTGTTCCTTCCTTGTTATTTATTTTCTCTCACATGATGACGATGACTAAAATATATAAAGATCCGTTTTCTCCTCCTGCAGAGAGTTTTGGTTTGGTGATGAACCAGCTGGTCTCGGATCTGTCTGGTCAGGACAACCTGAACCAGCCGTGTTCAGAGCTCACCCTGCTGCCCCCCCTCTGTCACCATGACGACCTGCCGCTGGTCGGCCCCGCCCTCCACGACACAGACCACAGATACATTGAGGAACAGGTGACTTACACTTTCATAATGTAGCTACGACGCGAACTGATCCGTCCGTCCGTCACAACTGATCTGCGACAGGATTTTATGTGTTTTATTTATGTGTGTGTGTGTGTGTGTCAGCTCCATGGCAGCAGTGTTGGAGGAGGGTCCCTGGACAATGACCCCTTCAGTCTGTGCAAGAGCAGCAATGAAGTTCCTGCTCCTCTTCCTCCTCCTGTCGCTCTGACCGCTGCTGCCGTCCATCTCTTTGGAGCCGTTTTCCCCCACATCATCTCTGCTCAGAGGTAACACTGGCTAACTGACACTTGTTAATTACTACTTGTTAACTGGTTAATTAGTACAGTCTCACTAAGTTATAGATGTCGTAGATGAGCAGCAGGTCAGTAGCTTCATGGAAAACGACTCTGATTTAAAAACCCTTTTCCAAAGTGATTTTTTTCCTGGAGAAAATCATTTTTGAAGCCTTTTCTACAGTAACACTGTACAAAACCCACATCTTGTCTCTCAGAAGTTTGCCCCTGTCAGACAGAATCATTTTCTGTAACATTTCTGCCTCTTTGAGGGAAGTCATAAATTTATTAAAAGTACATTAATGCAGCCTTCAAGACTCCTGCAGGTTAAACAGGACTAATCAAACACTTCTACTGCTGCATCTGCAGTAAATTATCAAGATCTTTTCACTGTAGATAAAGTTTTAATATAACTTTACATAATAATAAGTTGGCGTTTGACTACATTAACTGTTTGTGTTAATGTCTCTGTACGTTAGAGTGAAGATACTGGAGCAGTTTTCAGAGACGGTGAACCAGCTCAAAGGTCAACGCCAGCAGACCGTCCAGACACACGTCTGTGCTGCTCTCTGCAGTCTGCTCAAGGTGCTACACAACTCACACGGTCAAACAGTGAATATGTGTGTTTATCGGGGGCAGAATAAATATTTGGTTCTAATATAAGTTGGTAAGCAAGTTTTGCACAAAATCATAGTTCTACTAATCAATTTTTTTTCTCCACTTGGGGGCCGCGAACCTCCACTACAAGCAGAAAACACAAACATATTATTATCACCGTAAAAATTGTAAATGATAAAACCCTCTTCCTCAGCACCAGGGCAGTATTCGAGGTTCTCTGGGGCCAGAAGAGATCCGTTCCCCAGCGTTGTCCCTCCTGTCGGGGGCGCTGGAGAGCCTCAGTCCTCTGCTGCGTTGTCTGGCTGCAGAAGGTCTGGCCCGACTAGTTCAGGTGGTCGGAGACCCCGGCTTCACCGTGTCCGTGTCTTTGCTTTGCTTTGACAGGTGAGTGGACGTTAACACAGGTTCATCAGGGAACCTGAAGGTGTTTAAAAATCGAACAAACCATTGAAATAAATAATAAAACCGTTCTGTTTTGTACATGATTTTATTAAAACCTGATCCGAAAGTCCCCAGTTCTCTGCGTTTCTATCCCAACTACATATATAAAAGAATGGAGGACCAGAAATTCAATAAGCATTTTGAAATGTAGCATGAACATAGTTTGACTGAGGTGGAAAAGTTGATGCATCAGTTCCCAGAAGTCCTACTTGTTGGAGCTGCTCGAGGTCTTTGAAGGTGTTTCACTCCTCATCCAAAGTCTTCATCAGTTGTTACTGGTGGAGAGTCTCAGGTATTTAACTTCTGTGGAGCATGATCAGAACTGGTGAATCTGAAATAATGAAACAAAACTAATGTTGATCTATTTTCAGTCTCAGAAGAGACGAATCAGGTCATGATTTTAAAATAGATAATGAACCAGAAATAGTCCAAAAAAAGCTTAAAATAACTGAGAGCAGGATCTAAATGTATCACAGCAGGTTTTAAGAGGTGACTCAGTGATGCTGTGATCTAACCCGATAAGAAACTGCTGCTGACAGTGTTGATTGTGACTGTGTTCAGGCTGAAATCAGCTCGGGACGCAGCGTCGCGAAGCGGCTATGCCCTGGCTCTGGGGGCGCTGTATCGCTACGCTGGAGGAATGGGCTCACCTCAACACCTGTCCACCTGCCTGGGAGTCCTGTTTACTCTGAGCCAGGACAGCACTTCACCTGAGGTCCAGGTACACACACGTTTGTTCTGGATACGAGCACATTTGACTGTAGATAAATTCATCAACATGAAGTGTTTCATGTGCTGTTTTGTTGCTGTTTGAGGAAATATACCTGGTAGATCTGTGCTTCACTCTGTAAAGAATTTAGGACCAGACTAAATGTCTTAACCTTGATTTTCTGTGTCTCTGCTGGGTCCAGACCTGGTCTCTCCACAGTCTGTCTCTGGTGGTCGACCTGTCCAGTGGTCTGTTTCGTGCCCACGCTGAGCCGTCCTTCGCTCTCGTGCTCCGATTGCTGCTGTCGGCTCCACCCACCCACCCCGAGGTCCACAACAGCCTGGGACGCTGCCTGCACGCCCTCATCACCTGTCTGGGCCCCGACCTGCAGGGTACGGGCCCCATCGCGTACGAGAGCACAGAAACAGTCGATATCAGGAAGCCTCTGGGTGAATGATTGTGCGTTGTGTTTGTCAGGTGAAGGTGCAGCCGTGTCCGGTCTGCGCTCCAGCTGCCTGGTGGGATGTGGAGTGATGCAGGCCAGTCCTGACTGTCTGGTCCAGGCCAGAGCCATCTCCTGTCTGCAGCAGCTGCACATGTTCTCCCCTCCACACGTCAACCTGGCCGACCTCGTACCTGCCCTCTGTGTGAGTACACCTGAGGACCTGAACGACACTACCTGTCTGACTGTTTCTAACTTACAACTCATTTGTGTTCAGATGGTAGCTGTGTATGTTTTGACCCTGTGTTGTGTCTTACAGGAGATCTTGATGGATTATTCCATGTTGGTAGGTCCTTTCTCAGACCTGAAGCTCGTTTTTTTCAGCTTCTTTCTTCCTGTTGAACCATCAGCAGTTTTAAGTCTGTTGGGGATGAGTTGTATTAACACGTTTTCTGTTGGTTATGGAGCTTTTTAACAGTTTTCTGTTGCACTAAATTTTCCTGATGTGATGTTATTAACTCACCGTCTCCCATTTCCTTCTATCTTGTTTCCTCCTGCCAATTTCCATCTCTCCCCTCCTCTCCTCTCCTGTTTCCTCCTCTCCTCTCCTCTCCTCTCCTCTCTTGTTTCCTCCTCTCCTCTCCTGTTTCCTCTACTCCTCTCCCCTCCTCTCCTCTCTACTTCTCTCCTCTCTTCTCCTCTCCTCTCCTCTCCTCTCTTGTTTCCTCCTCTCCTCTCCTGTTTCCTCTACTCCTCTCCTCTCCTCTCCTCTCTCCTCTCCTCTCCACTCCACTTTTAACATCCACAGTTAATAAAGCTATTTGCTGTTTCCTCCTCCTCCTCTCCTCTCCCCTCCTCTCCTCTCCTCTTTCCTCCTCTCCTCTCCTCTCCCCTCTCCTCCCCTCCTCTCCACTTTTAACATCCACAGTTAATAAAGCTATTTGCTGTTTCCTTCAGAGAGAACAGGTTCATCAAACATATTAAGCCTGATTTACTTTAAATTTAACACCAGCTTTTCTGGCTGCATGATTTGAAGACGTCATGTTGATTTAATGGAAATATGCTTTTATTTTTCTGTACGGTATTTGTTGCTGAGTCTGGAGGAAACACTGTGTAGCTGCATGTTTCCACTGATAAACGTTGTCCCTTGATGACTCCAGTTCTCCACGTGTTAACTCCTGTGTGTGTGTGTGTGTGTCAGGCACACCTGTGCAGTTCTTACCTGTGTCTGCGGCGATCGGTAGTGGCATGTCTGCGGCAGCTCGTTCAGCGGGAGGCGCTGGAGGTGTCTGAACACGCTGTAACTCTGGTCAAAGAGCTGCCGAGACGAGACAACACGCAGCTCGGTGAGATGCACAGTGGGACATCATACAAATACGTTTACTCTTTCTCCTGCTTAAAGAAATCCAGTCTGACTACAAGACAAAGCAATGTCATTCTCAGTAAAGCTGTAACCAGCAAACATTTTAAGTATTTGCTTGAAAAATACCTGAAGCAGTGTTTAATCAGTGCTGGTTAATGCAGGGACAGGTTGCATGAAGCTTTAGTGATATAAAATAAAAATAATCACATAAATATCTCTGTGCAGATGTCACCATAAAAGAAGTGGGTCTGGAAGGAGCTCTGTTCACTCTGTTAGACCGGGAGTCCGATTCAGGTCTGAGGAAGGACATACAGGAGACTCTGATCCACATGATTACGTCCAGCGCCACCAGCGGGAAACTGGGACACTGGCTCAAACTCTGCAAGGACGTCCTGTCTGCAACCACAGGTGGGTCCAGTCACCTGACAGAAAGATTTTACAGTTCACTTTGAGAATGAACGGGTCAGAACCACAGTGCAGGTCCATGAATTTAAACACTTGTCATTATTCTTCTGCACCAGTAAAAGACAGTAAGTGGACCTTGAGTCTCTATTGTCAGGAATGAACTTTACTCTCACTCTACCTCAGACTGTCGGGCTCCAGTGGAGGCGAGTCAGGAGGACGAGGACACAGACCCCGGCAGGGACGACGACTCTTCTGCTTTCAAAGCTCGGTCAGAGTCCGGCGGCCCATTCACGGCCCTGCGCTGGGCCACGCGCCGCTTCGCCATGGAGTGTGTGTGTCGCATCATAGCTCAGTGTGAGACCGCTGACCCGGCTCACTTCGACATGGCTCTGGCTCAGGAGCGACGCCTGCAGGAGTCGACAGGTAAGACTGACAGGTCAACAGTGGGCCTGGTTCAGTCTGTGTTTGTGGATGCCACAGACGTCTCACCTCACCTGTCTGTCCCCAGACTTCCTGGTTCTCCATCTCGGTGACCTGGTCCGCATGGCGTTCATGGCAGCTACGGATCACAGTGACCAGCTGAGACTGGCAGGTCTTCAGACCCTGCTGGTGATCATCAAACGGTTCTCATCCATCCCTGAGCCAGAGTTCCCGGGTCATGTGATCCTGGAGCAGTATCAGGCCAATGTAAGGATACTGAATGAGCTCTAATGCAGCGTCCACATCTTTTTTTAAATTCTCAGAACTGCTCATTAATTTAAAAGCATCCAGATTGTTTAGTGTGTAAAATATTAGAAAACAGTGAAAAATGTCAAAGGTGAAGTTTTTACACCAACAGTCATAAACGTCCCAAAGTTGATGGATAGTTGGCATAGTAAAATTAACAGTTTTCTGTGTGTGTGTGTGTGTGTGTGCGTGCGCAGGTTGGAGCTGCTCTCAGACCAGCCTTCACTGCTGATGCTCCTCCTGATGTCACTGCCAAGGCCTGCCAGGTGATCAATCCATAATAACTTTAATAATGCTGACTGGCAGGTTATTGTCGTCATTATGTCACACACTTTACTGTCCAGGTAACCAAACATGACCTTTGACCTCGTCCTCTCCTCTACAGGTGTGCAGCGCCTGGATTGCCAGCGGCGTTGTCAGTGACCTCCGTGACCTGCGGCGTGTCCACCAGCTCCTGGCCTCCTCGTTGGCCAAAGTCCAGACAGAGAGGGACACGTCGAGCCAGCTGTACAACGAGGCCACTGCTACCATGGAGACGCTGGCCGTCCTCAAGGCCTGGGCTGAGGTGGGTTCTAGTGTTGTGATGATTTTTCTTTTGTTGTTACCTTTATATTTAGTCATTTGGCAGATGCTTCTAGGCAAAGTGATTTCTAATTGCATAGGAAGCCATTATGCTGTGGAAACAAACTTTGCAAAGAAGATAATCATGCAAAGAATAAAACTGTGCAAACACGATAATAACTTCTGTAAAAACTAAAGACTAATTGTTGAGGCACCATGAACCGTGGCTGCTTTGACTCTGACTAAAGATCCTTTGTTGTATCTTGCATCTCTCTCTCTCTCTTTCCTGTCCTCCCTCTGCCATCTATAAAAGAGTTACTTCCCAAAATAGGTTTCAAGAATTAGCAGCTCAGATGAAAATCTAATCTATTTATAACTCATTTAATGTTTAATCCCCGTCCTCCTGTCCTTCAGGTTTACATCGTAGCCGTTCAGAGGAGCAGAGAGAAGCAGAGCCCCGGTAGGTCGGCTGACCTGTCAGTCTCCTCTCTGACCAATGACAGGTCAGAGTCAGGAGGGGCCGGCCTCCTGAAGCTGGTCCAATCAGACCTGACGACACTGAGCCGTCTGTGGTTAGCGGCGCTGCAGGATTACGCCCTGCTGACCCTCCCACAGGAATACGCATCACAGCTACCTACAACAGGTGAGAAGCAAGAAGCAGGAGGTGATTCTTATCGATCCTGTTTTTTACAGTTTATTTATCTTATGCATTTAAATAATCAAATGAAATCAACTCATTTTTACAAACAAAGTTTAAACTATCCAGGTATAAGCTGCATTATTTCTTCTAAATCTACAATAAATTACTGAAGTTTTATGTAATACTGAAAATAAGACCAGCATCTTCACTACTTGTTAGTAGCTCGGGTTTGAATCAGGTCTGAATAAAATCGGAATCAGAAATCTGTCCTGGTTACCAGGTTATTTATTTATTTATACTTTTTGAGAAAGGAAAAGTCTTTTTGAATTTGTGAACTTGGAAAAATTTATTTTATCTATTTAGTGATATTTACAAGTTTACAACCCAAAATGAAATATAAAATGTTTAGTTGGCTTCACAAACTTACAGTAACACTTGGTGTCAACTCAGCTTTTTTTGTGAGACAGTATCAGCAAGAAGAGATTGTTTTGACTTAGAACCGTGACTTTGCTTAACTCCAGATCCCACAAAGACGCAGAAACCCCTGTTTTAGGCTGAATCAAGTTTTTTAGTGAACTCCAAAGAGTTCCCTTCATTTGGGCCAGAGTGATAATTGTGAAAAAATAGGATCAAGACCAGCAAACTGGTGGAGGCTTCATGTATTCACATTCACCTTCACGTTGCTTGTTAAATAAACTGATCTTCCTCCTGCAGGAGGTTCCTTTTACACAGCAGAGACTGTGAACCAGGCTAGAGCTCATTACTCGTCCTCCTGGGCTCCGATCCTCCACGCCACCTCCCTCTGGCTCCACAGCACAGGTGAGTCCTCCTCGTCCTCCTCGTCCTCCTCGCCTCATGCCTCCCTCTGCTCCTCACTCTTGTGAGGTGTTAAAGAATCTGCCGTCACTGTGTGTTTAAGGTTTTATAATATCGGACGACACACCTGCCAACCTGTCCAGACCGGCCACACCCACCTCCATGGGACAAACCAGCTCTGTCAGTGGACACAAGAGTCCAGAGGACGTCAACAGTGACCGACTGCACCTCATACTGGGTTGGGAACTGGTTTCAATACGACACCCAGCACACACCTAAAGATTAAAACATGTATCTATCTTGCACTAAATTGTAATTTTTTTGTATTGAGTTTGGTTGTGTGTTGATGTGTTCAGGAGTCAGTGTGGAGTTTCTTTGTTCTCCGCACTCTGAGGACCAGATGGAGAACATCGCTTCCTGTCTGCGAGCCCTGCAGACCCTGCTGGACGTCTCCTGGCCCCGAGCTAAGATCGGGAACGACCAGGTGAGACACAGCTGGACCTGAATCCAAGACAGAAACTTGAGTCTACTGTCCAGAGTCTAGAACAACATCTAGATTTCAGACTAAAATTATGGCTGATTTCCAGACTAGAAATTCTAGACTCAACAACCAAAGTTCAAGCTGTTCAAACCACAGTCAAGGTTAGAACCCAGGCCAGAGTTTAGACACAAGTCCAGGCTGGAATCCTGAATTCAGAGCTGATCCAGGCCTGATTGTAGAGACATTCCAGAGACCTACGCTAGTAGGGTAGGGTTTTTGAGTTGAAAAGAAAGGAGGATGTATCAGACTGAAGGCTCCTTTTTGTCTTCAGACTGGACAGAACATTTCTTAATAATAAACATAATAATTTGTGAAATAAATAACATTAAAAATGAAAAGAATACTGTGGATAAAGTAAAACACAGTAAAGTTTTGAAAAGAAGAATTTAAAGTTGTGTTGTTAGTCACACACAGACGGTGTGTTTGCTTCTCCTCAGGCTCTGAGTGTGGAGCTGCTCAGCGTCCTCCACAGACTGATGGTGACCAGAGAGTCGGCGTCTGTTCATCTCGCTGTTTTGGATTTACTGCAACAGATTGTGACGGCAGCTCAGGAGCACGTCAGGGAGAAACGCCACAGTGCAGAGGGTAAACACTCACGCACACACAGACAGACATGAGAGAGATTTAAAGTTTGATTTGCTGATTCAGCAGCTTTAGCCTAATTGAAAATTGTGATGTTGATGATACAGAAATATGGAGATGGCTGCATGTCTGTATTCATGTGGACAGACTTTAATCCAGACTAGAATATTGACCAGAACTCAGATCAGGATACATGTGAGAATACACCACAATCAAAATTTAAAATTTAGACCAAGTTAGGATCCAGACTAGTTCCCAGTGTTTGGGACTCAGTTCTGTTAGAGTCAGTGTCCTTGTAAATCCACTCTGTTAAATACAAGAACAGAAGCAGAGCAGGACAGAGTCCAGATCCAATTGAACAGTTTCAGACAGAGCAGCAGGTTTTCATCATGACCAGTGAGCGTGTTTAACTCAACGTATGTTTTCTGTGTAAAAAGAGAAAAAAGTAAAAAGAAAATCCTGAATGTTGTTTCTAATACTCTGTTTGTCCACAGTCGACGATGGAGCGGCCGAGAAGGAGACGCTGCCCGAGTTTGGAGAGGGACGGGACACCGGCGGTTTGATTCCTGGACGCTCTCTTGTGTTCGGAGCGCTGGAGCTCTGCCTCTGCGTGCTGGTCCGGAAACTCCCACAGCTAAGCCCCAAACTTGCTGGAACCAGTACAACCGGTACGAGAACGAGAAGAGAAATGAAGAGTTAGAAGATGAGTTAGATAAATAAGAAAGAGAGAGAACAGGAAAAGGAGCACAGGGCCGAGAAGGGGAGAGAGAGAAGTTAGTGAGTGAGTGAGGGGAGGACAGGAGAACATAAACTCACAAGATAAATCTGAATTTTAGGGTTAGATGTAAATGAATTCAGTGTTCTCCTACAGTAAGCAGCTGTGTGTGTGTGTGTGTGTTCAGGTCCTGGAGGTTCAGTCTGGAGTCTGACTGACAGCGACTGTCGCCTGGTGGCGTCGGCTCTGTGTGTCCTGTCTGAGCTGCCGTCCATCTGCTCCCCTGAAGGTGATTCAAACTCTAATTTTAAATATGAGCGAACGAGCGCGTAAAAAGTTGTTGTTCTGCAGAGGGAGAGGTAGCAGAAATACAGGTACAGGACAGATTTTAGCAGGAATTCTAATCAGTAACCAGAGTCCAGAATATAGATCAGAATTAAGACCAGAATCTTCTGCAATTTAAACAATTTGTGGGATTTTTAGCTTTAATTATGAGAATATTGACGATGCTTTCTAGTCAATATATTTTATATTTACTATCTGTACACTATAACTAAGTGTTGCGGTGTAGATATTGTAAGCTAGGAGGTAAATAGGGAAAGAATTACTCACTACTGAGTGCTAAAAATACTAAAAACTAAATTTCTGAACAATTTCCAGCAGACATTCAATATACCATAACTCTTCATGTGTAGCAGCATTTCCTCAGTTGATACCTAGTTACACTAGTTTAGCCAATACAACTGTGACAGTTTGTATAAAAACCCACTTTGTTTGTCCAATAAAATGATTCTGCCGTTTATTCTGTAGCCAACAGGCTTTTAGTTTGCAGAGAAAATAAAAATAAACTAAGCTCTTCAACCAATCAGAGAGAGAAATACTGATCTGATGGTTGTGTGTCCTCTTACAGGCAGTGTCTCCATCCTCCCCACTGTCCTCTACCTGCTGCTGGGAGTTATCAGAGAGCTGGTCCACCAGCCCAGCACACACACCGGTAACACACACATTAATCTGAACTGTCTCTGTTCACATTTATCATGTTTCAGTTTGAAAGAGGCTAAAATCCGTGTCCTAATGATAACAATGTGTGTAATAATAATTATGTGTTATAATAAAGTGGTATAAAAACAAAAAGAATAATGATTTTTAAAAATAAAGTAAAACTTGGAATGAAAATGGGACAGAATCTATAATACAAACCTGAATATCAGAATAAGAATTATTAGAATAAAAAAAGAGCATAAAGAGTAATTAAAATAAAATGTGTTATTGCAGGTTGAAATTTCCCAAAAAACACAACAGTAAAATAAGTTGATGAGATTTCCTATAAAATCCATTTTAAAGGTCCAGTGAATCTGAAAATCAGTATCTGTGTGTTCTGACTTATTATCTTGGTTTATTGTTCTACTGTCATTTTATTTAACCTGCTGGACACTGTTCATTACTGTCTACATAAACGTCTGGTGTTCAGGTGCCCCGGCGGCGGCTGGTGGCGCGGGTCTGGGCGTCGTGGTCCAGGCGGCTCTTCAGGCTCTGAAGTCGGTCCTGACGTCTCCGATGAGCCGACAGGAGAAAAGCAGAGGAGCCTGGAACCAGCTGCTGAGATCTGCTCTGTATACACTGCTGGGACTCTGGGACACTGGTATAAACAACATGCTTTTAATTCAGATATTCTTTAATACAATGCACAGGATCATTTAATTCTTATGTGGGCGGCATGGTAGCTCAGTGGGTAGAGCAGTTGTCTTTAAACCCGAGGGTGAGCGGTTCGATTCCCAGTCCCAGCAGGGTACATGTCAAGGTATCCTTGGACAAGACACAGATACCCTGACCCTTGGTGCCTCACAGGGGCAGCCTGTCCACAAAGAATTTCCCCAAGGGGATCTATAAAGTATCTATTATTATTAGTTATACATTTAATATAAAATAACTATAAAAAAATAGATTGACTCCAGACTACAAACAGAAATTAAAATCTGTTCAAAGACAAGTTTAGGTTTATAAATTCAGTTTTCACACTGTGTATTTGTGCGTGTGTGGGTTTTCAGGAGACTCTGGGTGTGTTGTGGATCAGATCAGCCTCCTCACAGCTCTGACTGTGTTCCTGCTGTCTGCTGGTCCGGACGTCTGTATCGTGGAGCCTGTGCACATGCTCTGTCTGCAGCGCTTCACTGCCAGCATGGACTCTAAAGACCCGCTGGTCAGTACCAGAAAGAGAAAGAGCTTTATGCTGATTTAGCGTAACCACAGCTACTTTCCTGCATAAAGATATTTACAATATTTCAATGAAAAAGGTCACAGAACATATAACATCCGCACTCACAGTAAGACTCGACAATAAAGACAAAAACAACAGGATGGTTGTATATAATATTAACAAATCTTTACTTACTGAAAAAAACAAACTGGAACAAAACAACTGGAACTAAATTACTTCCAAGAAAACGTCCTTAAAATTACTGACAAATTTTACATGAATTTTTAATGACCTGTAAAATAAAGTATATCCACCATCAGAAGATATTAAAAAAATTAAATAAATTAATAAATTCTACCTGTAACTGACTAAGTAATTTCTGCTTTAAGCTGCACAGTCTGGTTTTATTAGTTTCTATGAACAATAATAAAAATCCTTTCTCTGTTCCAGGTTGTCAGTCGATGTTTTCAGCTGTTGACGTCGGTGTTTCAGGCTCAGCCCGCTGTGGCCGTCCCCTACATCCAGGCCCTCGGACCACTGCTGGTCCAGTTCCTCCAGGTACTGAACCAGAACCAGAATCATAACACACACCAAACTGAAAATATCATCTGAGGCAGGAGATCTGCCACTAAACACAAACAGGTTTTCTTTCTTGAAGATGTTTTGGGTATTTTCATGCAAACAGTAGAGAGATATATTGGAAATAATGCCAAGAGTGTTGCAGAGTGATATAAATATATATATAAATATAATTTTCTCTGGTGAAATATGTGTAATTCTGAATTATTTTTATTTCTGAATTATAAATGTTTGACATGTCTTACAGCACATTTCAGTTTGTATTTTTCTTACACTTTCACTTAATCTTGAAGTATGTCTAAATTGTTTATTAGATAAATACACACAAAGGCACAAAAACACAAAAAAGCTTACTGCTTCTTTTTACCTGGAAATATTACTACAGAAAAATTTAAATGAAAATTCAGAAAAAGTGTGATTCATTTATAATTAAAATTAAAATTTTGCAAGAAGAAAGACAACTAATTTGGAAACTGTTCAGACATAAATCTATCTCCATATCAGATTTAGATTCATATATTTGTTGGAGGATGACATAATTATTGATGTGTTTCCTCATCAGAAGGTGGAGAGGAGTCGTCCTCAGAGTCCAGACGAGTTGCTGGGAGTCCTGGAGGGAGTCAGAGCAATGGAGGCTCTGGTCCAGGCTGCAGATGAGTCACAGCGTGAGTAGAAGCAGGAGCAGGACAGATACAAACAGTAGGTAGAGGATAAAATCAGGGTCATTGACGCTCTGGTTCAACTTTGAGCCAGCGACTGAATTAAATCCAGTAGATCACAGTAGAGTCTAGACCAGTGCAGCAGAGGGAAAAAAAGAGCTTAGTCCTGTTGAATTTTAGGAATTCTCATAACACGTACTGTTGTTTCCTGCAGAATAATAAACCGCACCTTCTCCAAACATTATCAGCACCACACAGCTGTCGTAGCCAAATGTTACCACAGAAAAATCACAGGTCTGTGCAGATGGTTCAGTCTTCAACAAGCCAGTGTTGTGGCACAAGACACGGTTGTTGACTTCTGAAAAATATCACTGCCTTTCTTCCTTCTTCCTAATAAAGAACTAAAGATATTTCATTACATAAACTGATAAGAAACTGAGCTGTGGAGTGAAACAGACAACTAACCATGTTTTTTCTCCAGAGGTAAAATCTTTATTTGGTGATTTGAAATTATGAAACAGGAATAAAATGAAAAACTGTGAAGACAGTAAAATCATGTTCTTTTTCTGTTTATAGCACATAGAGAAAGTTGAATCAATTACATCAAAATCAGCTTTTATTTTTCTAATATTTATACATCCTGTTACTATTTCAATTCAATTCAATTCAACTTTATTTATATAGCGCCAAATCACAACATAAGTCATCTCAAGGCACTTGACAGTGT
>JAUMHL010000015.1:617747-645259 GCA_032362345.1 Sandelia bainsii
GCATTAAAGAACATATTTCTACAGTCTGGAACCTTCCAGCTGTATGTAGAATTATTTCTTGTGCGTTTGGAGACATCATGTAAAAGCTTCCATATAAATATTTTCACAGCGAGAACTTTCTGCAGGGGTCCACAGCGCTAACTTGATTATTATTCATGATTATTGATTGTCCCCGACACAGATACAGGATCGGTCAGGATGTGACAGTAAAACGATTTTTGTGAACTTTTCCACACGCTGTGCTCATGTGCTGCATCGGGGATATCTGCATATTTCAAATATACAATAACCGCTGCAAATTTTTCGAAAACAGAATCATAACTGAGATAAATAGTGAAAGTACGGTTCCCCCCCCAGCTGTAAACCTAGGGGAAACACTGACCTATGACTATAAATGTGAATTAAATGGATTTTACATTGGCGGGTGTTAACTTTTTTTTTTTGTCCCCTTTAGGCTAACCATCATGGCGGATGTGGACCCAGACACCCTGCTGGAGTGGCTCCAGATGGGTCAGGGCGATGAGCGGGACATGCAGCTCATCGCTCTGGAGCAGCTCTGCATGCTGCTGCTCATGTCAGACAACGTCGACCGCTGCTTTGAGACGTGAGTCATCCCTTTATTATGCACAACGGGTTAAAACACAGTTTTATCTATCAGATAAATCTTCCTTCATGAAGATGATAATGTTCAGTTTTGATTAAGGTGTTTATTTTTCTCTGGTTCTTTGTGTGGACTCTGCACCGACTGTCTTGTTTTGTTCCAGTTGTCCTCCTCGGACGTTCCTCCCAGCGCTCTGTAAGATCTTCCTGGATGAGAGCGCCCCAGACAACGTGCTGGAGGTTACTGCCCGAGCCATCACATACTACCTGGACGTGTCTGCAGAGTGCACCCGGAGAATCGTTGGAGTGGATGGAGCCATCAAAGCGCTGTGTAACCGGCTCGTGGTAGTGGAGCTCAACAACAGGACCAGTAGAGACCTGGCTGAGCAGTGTGTCAAGGTAAGGAAATGAGGGTGGTTGTGGCTTCCTTTGTAACCTGCTGCTGGATATTTATTTATACGAGCAGTTGGGATGTAGATAAAAAAATTCAGATTGTGTTGTTTATACTAATGTTGTTCAAGGTGTTTTATTTAACCTCTTTTTCCTTGGTCACTTCCTGAGAGGAAAATACTTTTTTTGGCTTCTGTGTTCAGTGCAGCTTCAGTGTTCATTTTATTTTTGAACCTTTCTTCACTGTGACAGCATCAGTTTGATAAGCTTGTCAGACAGCAGCTGTGTGTTTTTTCCTCCAGTGAAATCTCATAGAAGAGTGGCTGTTTGTCAGGCGTCTCATTTATCTGCTGGTCTGTTATTATCCTGAACAGGGCCAGTGTGTCAGGGCGGCAGGAAACTGGAGGTTAGCTGAGGATAAGAGACGATAATAACTACCGATCATTGCTCAGTCTGCTCCTGTGTTTGTGTTTTTGTTAAAGTCTCTGGATCAGAGCCACACCACAGGCAGGGGATTCACAACCACGTGCTACCAGATGTTTATTAATACACATCACAGGACAGTGTTTTTTTATTCAGGCCTCGGTTTGTCTTTGTCATCTGTTCTGCTGATGGAGACAGAAAGATGCTGTTTATCATCTATTTCTATGTTGTCAGGTGCTGTTTGGTCTCATGTTACTTTAATTCCTCTAGATTTAACTCACCAAACAGCAGATATCAAATATTTGTTCTCCCCTTCTTTGTCTCAGGTAATATTTCAACTTAAATTTATTCATTTAGTATATTGAACAGAGGAGTAAAATATGTTGTGTGTGCACCAGTTTCCTAAAACCCAAGGATTCAGTTTACAGTTATGTAAAACTGTGAAACAGAAAACTGAATCACTGGAGAATCTACAGACGGGGAATGAACAACACTGACCTTGATAAAGGGGTAAAGAAAAAACTGCTCAATCCTTTTTTCCATATCCACTGATTTGTATATATATATATATATATATATCAAACAAATTTGACTCTAATAAAAACACGATGTTCACATCTACAAATGTATTTTTATACCTAAAATAAAATGAACTGAAACCACTTGAAGGTAAGGAAATCAATCATGACACCCATGGGGATTAGGTTGGACAGCTATGATTAATGCCAGTGTTCAGAAATACTGGTGTAGTTCCTCTAAAGTCCACAAACCCCTCTGCTTTAAGGGTGTAGTCCTTCTTAAACCTCTGCAGGGGAAGGGAGACCAAACTTTTTAACTATCAGTCACAACTTTCCTTTTAATTCATCTTACCAGAGAGTGTTTGTGTCTGTGCAGGTGCTGGAGTTGATCTGTACCAGGGAGTCTGGTGCTGTATTCGAGGCTGGCGGTCTGAACTGTGTGCTGAGTTTCATCAGAGACAGCGGCCACCTCGTCCACAAAGACACTCTGCACTCAGCCATGGCTGTGGTGTCCCGACTCTGCAGTAAGATGGAGCCTCAGGACTCGTCTCTGGAGACCTGTGTGGAGTCTCTGTCCAGCCTCCTCAAACACGAGGACCACCAGGTAACTATGCAAAGAGTCAGGTGTTAGCTGTCAGGTATGAGCTGTTGGTGCCTCTGTCTAACCATCCCCTCTCCTCCAGGTGTCAGATGGTGCTCTGCGCTGCTTCGCCTCATTGGCTGATAGGTTCACTCGCCGTGGCATGGACCCAGCACCTTTAGCCAAACATGGCCTGACAGAGGAGCTGCTGTCTCGCATGGCGGCTGCCGGCGGCACAGTGTCAGGCCCCGCCTCTTCCTGTAAGCCGGGCCGGACCTCAACAGGCGCCGCCCCCTCGGGCCCAGACTCCAAACTGAGCAACCAGGTGTCAACCATCGTCAGCTTGCTGTCCACTCTGTGCAGGGGTTCGCCACTCGTCACACACGTAGGTTTACTCATGTTTAATGTCAGAACACAAAAAGCTAGAAATGATTTATTATGTAGAAGAAAAAAGAAAATATTTTATTTAGAATTTACAGAAGCTCAATATTTCATGGTATGTTCTCCCCCTCTGTCTCTCTCGGGTTCAGGACCTGTTGCGATCGGCGCTGCCTGACTCCATGGAGTCCGCTCTGGGCGGAGACGAGCGCTGCGTGCTGGACACCATGCGGCTGGTGGACCTCCTGCTGGTTCTCCTGTTTGAGGGGCGCAAGGCGCTGCCCAAGTCCACGGCGGGTTCAACAAGTCGGATCCCCGGCCTGCGCCGCCTGGACAGTTCAGGGGAGAGATCACACCGACAGCTCATTGACTGTATCCGCAGCAAAGACACAGACGCTCTGATCGATGCCATCGACACAGGAGGTAAACAGACTAAGTACTACACTACCCATGAGCCTCAGTGGTCACTTCTGTGGATAAAATGTCAAACAGTGTGATTGTTGTTTTTTTTAATGACACATAACTGACTTTTCACTGTTGTAGCTTTTGAGGTGAACTTCATGGACGACGTTGGACAGACGCTGCTCAACTGGGCTTCAGCTTTCGGCACACAGGAAATGGTAAAGAAGAATAAACGCCCACCTGCAGAGAAACCAAAACTTTCACGTGAAATCTGTTTCGTCACCTTTGTGGTGACTAATTTCTTTCTATAGAAAAGTGACATAAATCAACTAAAATCAGGCAGCAATGACTTAACACATTTCTTAAGTTTTCTTTTGTAGTTTGTCGTCTGAGACTCATGTTGACTAATTTGACAGTTTATCTGACCGTGTCTTACTGTTGCTGTTGCAGGTGGAGTTTCTTTGTGAAAGGGGGGCGGACGTCAACAGAGGTCAGAGGTCATCATCACTACACTACGCTGCCTGTTTCGGACGCCCACAAGTAGCCAAGGTAAGAAACAAACGGAGCAAAAACACACACTATAAATACAATATCCACAGGACAGATTCTGTGAAATGTTTGAGTTGGACGAGTGAATTGTCTTTTCAGGAATCACCTGGAGCCATGTTTGCCATGTGTGTATTTGTTTTTCAATGTGTGTATATTCTTTTTTTTTTTTTTTTGTGCGTTTGTGCAGACTCTGCTGCGTCACGGAGCCAACCCTGACCTGAGAGATGAGGATGGGAAGACTCCTCTGGACAAGGCCAGGGAGAGAGGGCACAGTGAGGTGGTGGCTATACTGCAGTCCCCTGGTTAGTAAACTCGTAATACTGTGATTTATACAATTCATTTAAGCAGAGTGAGACTGACCTTTGAGTAAACTGCAGATGTTGTTCCCAGTGTATTAGAGGCAAAGAAGGTGGGACTGCTCAAGCAAAACTAGTGTAGTAAAGTAAAGTCTGCGTTTCAGGAGACTGGATGTGTCCAGTTAACAAGGGTGACGACAAGAAGAAGAAAGATGTGAACAAGGAGGAAGAGGAGGGCAGCGAACCCAAAGGAGACCCAGAAATGGCTCCGATCTACCTGAGGAGACTGCTGCCTGTTTTTGCACAAACCTTTCAGCATACCATGCTGCCTTCTATTAGGTAAACTGAACCGGACTTGTTTTTTATAACATATATATTATATTAGTTATTAGAAGTACTGTAAACTACTGCTCAAGTGTTATGAATACACATACAAATCACCTCAGTAATTTGATTCAGAGCAGATGGAAATGTTCTGTTAAACCTCCGTTTGCCAAGACAGTCTAATCTTAATTTAATTAGAACAGATGAAGGGTGAACTGCACCTTTAAGCCATGCATGTGATTGGCTGAAGGAGTGCAGATGGGACCACATCTGTTAAACAATAACAGGAGGAAATGATGTTTTTCCTTGTGAAAATATAATTTAATTAAACAATGACAAGAAAAAAAGTCTGTTTTAAACTACAGAAGAATCCTGACAGGTTTTAACCGGTGTGCGTGTTTGTAGGAAAGCTAGTCTGGCTCTGATCAGGAAGATGGTTCACTACAGCAGTGAAGTGCTGCTGAAGGAAGTGTGTGACAGTGAGACTGCACACAACCTCCCCACTGTGCTGGTGGAGATCACTGCTACTGTCCTCGACCAGGAGGTAAGTTCACACATATTACACGGCTGTGTAATATCCAGCAGTGATGCAGTAAATCAGTACATCCTCCTCCATGAAGGAGATAATGTTTTTACCGTTTTGTTCAAGGTGTTCTCGAGATGACATGTTCAGTCAACTGTATAATCATTGCTGCCAACTGAGTGTATGTTGTGTATCAAGGAGTATAAACAGCCTCTCCACTGGGTGCACTCGCTAATTTTCGCTTGCAAGCCTACTTGTTTACTTGTTGTATAAATTGTTCTTAGCAGAGGTGAATGGTAGCAATAAAATACAAACCTTAATCATGACTGCTCTGCCTATTTTCTCTTTCTGTCTCAGGATGATGATGACGGTCACCTCCTGGCTCTGCAGATCATCAGAGATCTGGTGGATAAAGGTGGAGACGTTTTCCTCGACCAGCTGGCTCGACTGGGAGTCATCAACAAGGTGTCCACTCTGGCTGGACCGGCGTCAGACGACGAGAACGAGGACGAAGCCAAACCTGAGAAGGTATTTCACCGACATTCAGATTTAAGTCTCAGTCCTCTAATATTTCTTTTGACGTGGTCACTGCAGTGTCTTTATTCCAAGTAGTTAATTTGAGCTTATTTAGTTCAACATTAGCTTATTGTACATTCTTAACAATGAGAATTAATCGCCATCTACTATGATATTTAGATTGTATTTAGCCCCCTTATTAAAATGTTATATATTTTTATTTCCCAAGTGCTGTTAATCAGAGCAAGGAATTTTTAACACAGCTTTTCCAAACATCCTAGTTTTATTTTGGATGTTTACATTATTTTACTTTGCAGAAACAAAATTATTTCCGAAAAAACAAAAAACACCAGGGTCAAAATTATTAGCCCCCCTGATGCTAATAGTCAATTGTGTATCCTATTTGCTGGATGACAGCCTGCAGTCATCCAGACACATGTCCCCTGAGCAATCCCAGCCCATCATCTGTCTCCTCCAGATTTGAGGGTCTTCTGGCATGGATGTTGGTCTGTGGAGTGACGTATGTTTAGATCCAAGCGGAAGCTCAGAGGGGGTAGGGCTTTCTCTTAGTGCCCCCAAACTTTGGAATGCTCTACCTCTGCACACTCGACAGGCCCCCTCACTGTCCATTTTTAAAATGCGTCTTAAAACCCATTTTTACTCCCTGGGCTTCAACCCAGCTTGAATCTTGGTCTTATTTTGTGTTTATTTTGTTTTATTGTTTGATTTGATCTGTTTTATTACTTTTGCTGTTTGTATTGGATTTTTATTGCTTTTATCATGTTCTTTAGCTTTTTTGTTGTTCAGTTCATTTAATTATCTCTGCTGTACAGCACTTTGTTTCAGCTTCGGCTGGTATTAAAGTGCTTTATAAATAAAGCTGAGTTGAGTTGTCGTGTTGGAAGACAAAGCGACGACTCAGCTCCAGTTTTGCTGCTGACTGCTTGAGGTTTTCTTTCAAAATCTTCACATGTTCTGCTTTCTTCATGGTTCCTTCCACCTTCACAAGGTTCCCACTTCCAGACACACTGAAGCATAGCATAATACCATACCATAGCATAATACTCCCACCATTGTGTTTCATTGTGGGGACTGGTTTTTGGGTTGTATGGCTCTTTCTTAACATACTACTAAACTAAACATAAGCAGCGTCTTTATGGCCAAAAAGCTCTAGTTTTGTCTCATCTGACCCAACGACGTGCTTCCAGTATGAATGATCTTTTTCCTTAGCATACTTAAGTCTGGCTTGAAGGTGTCTCTTCTGCAGAAGTGGAGTTTTTCTTGGTCTGCAACCTTGCAGTCCATTTTCTAGTGATTGTCTTCTTTGAGACTACAATTTCCGACTTGGCTAAGTCAGTCAATAGTGTCTTGGCAGTTGTTCTGGGGTCTTTAGACACATCTCTCACTAGTTTTCTTTCCAGAGTCTGTTTTTTTTTTTTTTTGGCATGATGCTTTCTCAAGTGACAGCTCAAACCCTTGCTGCGGCAAACCCTCTTCTAATTAACTGTGTTAACTGGAAGATAACCCTCAGGTGTAATTTGATCTTACAAGCTTTGAGCATTACAAAGTTAAAGCACATTATTGCACAGCAGTGGTTTGTGCTATGGCTCAATAAAAAAGTCAGTTTTTAAGGTGCTAATAATTTTGACCCTGGTAGTTTTTTGTTTTTTCTGAAAATTTTTTGTTTCTTTATGCTAATTAAAATAATGTTAAATGTTTGGAAAAGCTGTGTTAAAAATTCCTTGCTCTGTTTAACAGCACTTGGAAAGTACTTAAAAATATATAACATTTTAATAAGGGGGCTAATAATTCTGCCCTCCTCTGTATTTCTGTTTTAACAGTTGTCTGTAATTCCTTATAGACTTTTTTAAGATCAAGACTTTTTTTGCAGTTTTGATGCTGAAGGATTAAAACAAACCTTATTTTTTATAATCAAAAAATCATGTTTTCAGAATTAGTCTAAAATGTCATGAGTCCATCTAACTGTGAAACTCTGCTGGTGCAGGAGGAGGAGGTGCAGGAGGACGCGAGGGAGATCCAGCAGGGAAAGCCGTACCATTGGAGGGACTGGTCCATCATCAGGGGGAGGGACTGTCTCTACATCTGGTCGGATGCTGCCGCTCTCGAGCTCTCAAACGGCTCCAACGGCTGGTTCAGGTTCATCCTGGACGGGAAGCTGGCCACCATGTACTCGAGTGGGAGTCCAGAGGGTGGCTCGGACAGCTCTGGTACAAACAACACGCTCATGACTAAAACACTTTATATCTGCTTTTCTTTTTAGCTCTGGTTGACTCACCCTGGCTTTTTTATTCCTTTTTTTTTCTTTCACCCCATGTTGATTTCCTTCTCTCTCCCCATCCTCCTCCTCCCTCTTCTGTCTCTCCTCTCTCCTCCATTTTTCTCCCTGTACTTCTCTTCCACTCCTTTTCTGCTCCCCACACTTTCCTTGAATCTCTCTTCTCCCTTCCTGCAGAGTCTCGCAGTGAGTTCCTAGAGAAACTTCAGCGGGCAAGGAGTCAGGTGAAACCAGTAACAGCCAGTCAGCCGATCCTGTCCAGTGTGGGTCCCACTAAGCTGACTGTGGGGAACTGGTCTCTGACTTGCTTGAAGGAAGGGGAGATCGCCATCCACAATTCAGATGGGCAGCAGGCCACCATCCTGAAGGAGGACCTGCCGGGCTTTGTTTTTGAGTCCAACAGAGGAACCAAACACTCCTTCACCGCAGAGACGTCACTGGGTGAGTCACGATAAACCCACATGAGAAATGAAATGAGTATAAAATCTCATATCCTGAATCGCACCAGAAGTGGTCTGTCAGTCTTCAAGTTGTTATTTATGGGTGTACACAGGTTCAGAATTTGTGACAGGCTGGACAGGGAAGCGAGGCAGGAAGCTGAAATCGAAGCTGGAGAAGACAAAGCAGAAGGTGAAGAGCATGGCGAGAGAGCTGTACGACGACCACTTCAAAGCTGTAGAGAGCATGCCAAGAGGAGTGGTGGTCACTCTGAGGAACATCTCCACACAGCTGGAGTCCGCCTGGGAGCTGCACACAAACAGACAGGTACAAAAACAATCACAATTCTGGACAGAGCAGAATGATTGATAGATATTCTGTTGGTTAGGAGTATGTAGTTCTATGTTGTTGTTCAGTGTATTGAAGGAGAGAACACGTGGAGAGACCTGATGAAAACGGCCCTGGAGAACCTGATCGTGGTTTTGAAGGATGAAAACACCATTTCTCCGTATGAGATGTGCAGCAGTGGCCTGGTGCAGGCACTGTTCACTGTCCTTAACAATGTGAGTGAAAACCTCAAATCTACATTAAATCACATCTTTACCAGTAACCTAACGTTGATTGTTGTCTGTGTGCAGAGTGTGGAGCTGGACCTGAAACATGATTGTAAGCCTTTAATGGAGAGAATCAATGTCTTTAAGGCGGCTTTCAGCGAGAATGAAGACGATGAAAGGTAGCAACATGTTTACATCCTGGCTTTAGTGATACGTGAACCTAAAGCTCATTTACACCTAATGATGTTTCACAAGAAATGTGAGATGAGCAGAAATGATTCAGTTGATAGAAAATTTGCTGTTGACCTCTGCACTTCAGATTAATAGTAGTCACATCTGGCAGTGTCGAGTCATAAGGTTCAGTGTTTCCCCTAGGTTTACAGCGCCCCCCTTGTATAATGGTAGGGGAAACACTGAGGTTCAATGTAATTTTTTCCTTAACACTTATTCGTGAACAGCTCTTAACTGAATAACTTTTCAGCTCTAATTTACATAGATGTTTAAAACTAAAGAATCTCTGAGCTGCAGAGGAAGGACAGCAAAAATAGGACATTTGGTACTAAAAAGGATGTAAGATCCTGTTTTCTGACACCTGACTGTTGTTTTAAGATGGACTTAAAATTCTCAAACTGTCAACAGAATTTGACCTGTGTGTTTGTCTGTTTGCAGCCGACCAGCTGTTGCCTTAATCCGTAAACTGATAGCTGTCCTGGAATCAATCGAACGTCTACCTCTGCACCTGTACGACACTCCAGGATCCTCATACAACCTGCAGGTAAGTGAACGCCAGCTAGTTCACATCGCAGTGAAAAGACTGCTCGTACATTTTTGAGGAAACTGTGACTGAGATTTGTGGCTGTCAGTGCACCTGTGTGTTTGAACTCTTGTGTGTTTGTGTCAGATCTTGACGAGGAGGTTGCGTTTCCGCCTGGAGCGAGCGCCGGGTGAGACGGCTCTGATCGACCGGACGGGTCGCATGTTGAAGATGGAGCCACTTGCTACCGTGGAGTCTCTGGAGCAGTACCTACTGAAGATGGTGATGATGCACTGAACACAACAAAAATACACACTAAGGCTGTGTCATATATACCATCCACAAATGCTGTCTGCAAACTGCAATCACTGAATAAACGTTTTTCATTATTTATTTGTTTTATATATTGTCATAAATATTATCGCAAATTGCCTTGAAATATTGTGATATAATTTTGAGGCTGTATCGCCCCCCCCATAATATATAGACAACTGGGGTTTAGGGACATAATGCAAATCAGCAAGATATTTTGCCCTGTTTATAGCTCTCTGTTCATATAAAAGTTGAGGATTTATGGATTTTAATCAGATTTTTGCATCATTATCTTGTAACAAATAGTTTAATTTTGTTATTACACATGCTACTTGTGGTATATGAAGGTGTTCACCATTCAGAAAAATAAATGAGAGATTTACGATTTACTTAAATTTCATGTTAAAGACTCAAATCACATTTAACTTGACTCTTCTCTGTCCTTCAGGTGGCGAAACAGTGGTACGATTTCGAGCGTTCATCCTTCGTCTTTGTGAGGAAGCTGAGGGAAGGACAGACCTTTACCTTCAGACATCAACACGACTTTGACGAGAACGGCATCATCTACTGGGTCGGAACCAATGCCAAGTAAGAACAGTGGATGCAACAGGGACTTAAACTCCTTGTCAGCACTGTCATGTGTGTCACACTGAGGAAAGGCTTCAAATGATTCAGTAGGCTCTGGAGTTGTATTTTATGCATGTGTATGTCCTGCACCTTTTTGCTATAAACAAGACATAATTAATTTTTGCACTTTTTTTAATGGGGTTTGGTTTGATGGTGCATTTAACAGGTTTAAAGAACATGTTTGGGGATTTTATATTTTCTCTAGTGATAGACGGTGCTAAATAAAGAGTTGCTAAATAAAGACTTTGAAACAGAATACACAGCTTTTGGCTATAAACAAAGCAGCATTATTTTTGTTTTTACAAATCTTTTGATTGGAGTTTATTTTAAGTTGTTTCCCAGCAAACACATTTTCAGATTTCACCCATCCTCTTTTGATAGACTGATTAAATATGCTAAATGAAACTCAGTTTGCTTATTAGTTTCAGCATTTTAAAGGGTAAAACTTTCAGTGTGTATTACATTTTTATGATAAAACCTTATTTCTGCTCCATGCAGGACGGCCTACGAGTGGGTAAATCCTGCCGCCTACGGCCTTGTGGTGGTGACCTCGTCAGAGGGGCGTAACCTCCCTTACGGGCGTTTGGAGGACATCCTGAGTCGGGATAGCTCCGCACTTAACTGCCACACCAATGACGACAAAAACGCATGGTTTGCCGTTGACCTCGGACTCTGGGTCATTCCCTCAGCGTACACCCTGAGACATGCCAGGTAATAAAACTTATGTACACATGAGGAAGCACAGGTATTTACGTCATGATGTGTGTACCCGTCAAGTAATAAAATAAATAGATCTCCACCACAAGGAACCAAATTACACCTTATATAAAACAAATGTACCTACACACGGATATACAAACACACTAAAGAGGTTTTGGTTGTGTTCTGCTCCTTCTTCTCCTGCAGGGGTTATGGCCGCTCTGCGCTGAGGAACTGGGTGTTTCAGGTGTCAAAAGACGGTCAGAACTGGACGACTCTCTACACTCATGTAGATGACTGCAGCCTCAACGAACCAGGGTACGGCTTTCATTTTGTGCCAGTAAACTGATCCATTATACAGCTAAGTGTGTGCATGATATCACTCACAACAGTAAAGTCAATGAGCTTCATAAATTGTTGTAAATGTAATGTGTGTGTTCCACAGGTCGACGGCCACGTGGCCTCTGGACCCTTCCAAAGATGAGAAGCAGGGCTGGAGACACATTCGGATCAAACAGATGGGGAAGAACGCCAGTGGTCAGACTCACTACCTGTCTCTGTCTGGACTCGAGCTGTACGGCACCGTCTCTGCTGTCTGTGAGGACCAGCTCGGTGAGGACGCTGTCTTTAGTCACTTCAGTCGCATGATACTCTTTTTCTATTTTATTTTTTTTAACTTGTAATTTATACATCAAGTGACTGATATTAGCATATTCCACTTTCTCTCTCATCGTCACGCAGGTAAAGCTGTGAAGGAGGCAGAAGCAAACCTTCGTCGCCAGCGCCGCCTTTTTCGTTCCCAGGTGATGAAGTACATCGTCCCAGGGGCTCGGGTCGTCCGCGGCATCGACTGGAAGTGGAGAGACCAGGACGGAAACCCAGCCGGAGAGGGCACCGTCACCGGAGAGGCCCACAACGGTAAGAGGCATCCAGAAAAGTTGTTGTTCATCTACCAGCTGCACAGAACGATGGAGTCAAACTAACGAGTAACACTGGTTCCTTATCTTATCGTTTTATCCACAGCTGCTTGTCTGTTCGAGGTTCAGCTGTGCACCAGCAAGTTGTGATTTTGTTAACTGGTGTTTCTGTTGTCACAATGTGAAATTCAGGTTTTGGTGGTGCAATAATTGAGCTGTTTAAATCTATAATGAACTCTGACACACCACATGCAGAGACAGTGGGAAAGGAGTGACACATATTAAGTCATGACCTGAGGTAAAGGTGGTCAAATCAGTGCTGTTTGGTTTTCTTACTTTGGTTTACTTACATCAGAAGTTGTGCCAAAGAAAACTGAGTCTTAGTAAGTAAATGACAACGGCTTGTATAATCTGTCTCATCTTAAGTTTAAAATTTTTTTTTTCTCTGACACAAATGTGTGTTTTTCATATTCTGGTGTGTTTATATACTTTATAATTTAGTGTCATTGGTGTCGCTGTGTACAGCAGGTGTGAACACAGCAGGTTCCTGTCAGGACTGAACATCTCTACGTTGACCATTTTCTTCCTGCTTTGACTGGACAGTTGTTTTCTGTCGTATGTGCTGCTGCCAGACACAGTTTCCACATGTTCCTCTTCTCTTTGTGTCCTGGTAACTTGTTAAAACTCTTTACAGACAGTAAAGAAGACAGAATCTGACAATCAGATCTTTATCCATTACACTTTTTTTCTTGTAATTGAGTGGGTTAGTAACCAACACTGTTCTTTCATTTCTGCCAGAATCAAGATGATCTGATTGGCTCACACTGCATCAGATGATATTTGTGTAAATTTAAGCATTTGATTATTGGAAATAATCTCAATACGTTCACACCTCCTTTGTTACCATTACGTTAGAAGCAATGGTTCCATCTGAATACTGCTTAAACGGACAAATCCCAACAGGTCACCTGGACAGAGATGAGAAACTGTCCGTGAAGCTCGTGCAGGAAGTGATAATGAAACACCTTGCTTCCTCCTCCTCCTCCTGTTCTTCCTCTCATCCTCCTCTTCCACTGTGCCTCCTGCTCCTCTCGGTGTTTCTGTGTTTTACTCAGATCTGATGTTCTGTCAGTGAGCTCAGCGCATGGAGACGCCACCAGCAGCTCTGTTGATTATCATTTTGTACAAATCACAAACCAGGATGATCGTTATTGTTGTTTAATTTCTTTCTTTGTGGCTTTGACGCTTTGCATTTGCCAGAAATATTTTTCTACTTTTGCTTTGATTGTCATTTCCTGTGACTGTGTGTTCATATTTTTCTCTCTCATTGCTCCACCTGGACCAAAAACCTCCACAACTGGAGTTTAAAAACATGACGATAGTGAACATGCCAGTGTTTAAAGTCACATTTTAACATTTATACAGGTACCACACTAAATATATTTGACAGTTTTAAGAAATTGTGTGTATTGTATTCCCTGAATCGGCTCGTTAAGTGAAAACAATGGAAGGGGAGAGTGTGGGTAGATGTAACAGTCAACCTGGTGGAGGTGTGAATTGGGAATGGTTGAAAGAGCAGCATGATACTAGATAGTTTCTAGTACTTGATTTTATAGACGGAAATCAGTCAGTGTTTGTAAAAGATTTAGTTGTATTCTTTGCAGACTCTTGTGATCAATAATATAACTCAACCCATCCTTTAATGTTCCCTACATAAGTCTACTGAAGGACATGAACTTCAGACATAAGACTTGCAGAAGCATTTTCTGTAACTACTCCCTGTACAGGACTAAAATTCTTCTTGACAAACCTCTGTCAGGACAAAGACGAGCAGCTGTCCCACAGAATAAAAGGCCGTAGTTATGGAATAATACCTCCACATTATTTATTAATATTTATTGTCAGTCATTTTACAAACTCAGCAAGCTGAAGGTGACTTTAAATGAACGTTTCACACAAATGATGTTGCTGTGATCTGGTCCTGTGTGGAGCTGCTTTGACTGTAAGCTGCTTCTCTGCTATCTGTCTACCTCCCTCTGTCACTCTGTCTCTGTCTCTCTCTCTGCCGGGTCTCTGACATCCATCCGTCCGTCTCCCTCCTATCTCTCTGTCCATCCAGGCTGGATTGATGTAACCTGGGATGCTGGCGGCTCTAACTCTTACCGTATGGGCGCTGAAGGGAAGTTTGACCTCAAGCTTGCTCCAGGGTTCGACCCTGAGTCGGCTGCAACAGCGCCGTCACCCAAACCTGTCTCATCCACTGTTTCAGGCCCCGCCTCCTCCACAGTGGGACCCTCCACGACGCCGGTGGCCAGCAGCGGCACCACCACCACCACCACCTCGTCGTCCTCCTCCACCTCATCGTCATCGCAGCAGCAGTCGTGGAGCAGCCTGGTGAAAAATAACTGTCCCGACAAGGGCGGGGCCACATCGCTCGGCAGGGCCAGCTCCTCCAGCAGGAAGGGCAGCAGCAGCTCCGTTTGCAGCGTCGCATCCTCCTCGGACATCAGCCTGAGCTCCTCCATCGGTCTTCCAGGTGCGGCAGGTCTGCGGCTGGACAGGAGGGCTGAGGGGCTGCTGCTCGACCACGGCTCTGGGCTGGGAGGAGTAATGGGAGTTGGGATCAGCTCTGATGGACAGCAGCAGGAGCCAATTGTCGTGCTGTCCTCCTCAGTGGAGGGTGGATTCGGCTCAGCATCCAGCTCTGGCACGATCACCGCGGACACCCCCGCACCTGGAGACGAAGCCAGAAACAAAGACTCATCCACAGCGACCACCGACCCGGCGACGGCCATCTCTATGGGACTGGTGAGCGTGAGCTCCCCGGACGTCAGCTCCGTGTCGGAGTCATCCAGCAAGGACACGCCTTCCCAGAGGCCTCTGTGCTCAGCGGCTAACGCCCGGCTGTCGGTCAGCTCCCTGCTGGCTGCCGGCGCCCCCATGAGCTCCAGCGCCAGCGTGCCCAACCTGTCGTCACGTGAGGCCAGCCTCATGGAGTCCTTCGTCCGGCGCGCGCCCAACATGTCGCGCACCAACGCCACCAACAACATGAACCTGAGCCGCAGCAGCAGCGACAACAACACCAACACACTGGGCAGGAACGTCATGAGTACTGCCAGTGAGTACTGCAGTTTTCTTACACTTAAGCTACTCTATTAATATTACTTCACTAACACCACATTATTATTACAACATTATGATTAATAGGCCAAGACCAACTTTCTGATTTCCTAAAGACTTAACTACAATATTACTACACTAATACTTTACTGCCGCTACTGTACTAGTACTTCATCAGTATTTGGGCCAGGTGTGAGTCAAGAGAGTGTTAGTTTTGAGTGATCTTCTTAATGATGTGGTTGAAGTTAAAGCTTTTCAGGACAAACTAACATCTGTCTGACTGGATGTTTGATATCAGCTCTCACTAACTGTAACCACATTTAAAAGAAACTTGCTGCTTCTGCTGCAGACTTCAGTGCAAACATTTGTACCCGTGACAGTCTTACTGAGCTCCAGTCATCCTTTGAAAACAATCACAGTTAACTGGTTAATATTTGTTTTTGAAGCTCTTCCTTTGAGGAGAAATCTCTTTGCCTGTTGTGTCGTTTGGTCTAAATCAGCAGGAAGAATCTCAGCTTCGCCTAAAAACAAATATCTTAACTGTGACATTCCTGCCCCACCAGCACCAGTAATTCATTGCAAAAAAAGTAAATTTTTAACATTTTCTCTAGGACACAAAGCATTATTTACACATTCCTGGTCATGTTTCTGTCGTAGCATGCTCTCATAAGCACCTTAAATTAATTCTTATTACTTATGATGCTTAATGATGATACAAAGCTGAAAACCTCAGGGGGAACTTAAAATGTGATATTTATTTTGGCTAGTTTAAAACCCTGTCTATTTCTGTGCACCATAACATTACATTTCTTATTGTGTTATCAGTTTACTCATCTCTGTCTAAATTACAGTCAAATTTGTAATGTAATTAGTTCTTTAATGAGAATCTGAATCTGTTTCAGGATACTTTTCAGTATTGGGGGGGGAAAATTCATTCTAATATATGTTTGATTTTGAAAATATCGCCCAGTTCTGATGTGCATTTGTTCTACTGTGGAAAACATTTTCTTAAGGTCTTAAAAAGCATTAGGGTTTAGTTTTTAAATACATGCAGATATTCTCATGAGGCAAAAGTGCCAAAGATGTGGTGAATAAAGCAACGTGTCCTGTTGTTGACATGTGTTTAAGTTCTGAAGACTTGTATTTAGGCTGAAGGTATAAAAAAAAATCGTAGCTTTAGTCTTTAAAAATAATAATGGTGATGATGATAATTAGTAATAACAGGCAGTACTTACAGTTCAAATAAACATGCTGTAGTCCTGTATTTTGTCCAGTGTTCAGTGAAACTCTGAATGTTTAAGGTTCAGCAGTAAAAAAGAATCAGACTCAGGAAGCTGAATCCTGCATAAAACCTGCTTAGCAGTGTTTTAACTGTCCAACTAACTGTTGCTGTTGTAAGTCAGACATTATTGAGACCTGAGACCAGATCCTGAGAGGGTCTGCGTCCAGCGCAACCGTCCTCCAGCCAATCAGCAGCTGTGTCCAGTCAGCCGACTGGAGCTTAACGAGCTTCACCTGCTGCTTCGTCTCCTTGGTTTCTGACCGACTAACCGCCCTTGGTTTGTTTGTTTGTTTGTTTGTGTTTGTTCGCAGCTTCTCCTCTCATGGGCGCTCAGAGCTTTCCTAACCTCACCACCACTGGCACCACCTCCACCGTTACCATGTCAACCTCCATAGTAACCAGCAGCAATAACGTAGCCACGGCCACCACGGGTCTGTCGGTGGGCCAGTTGCTAAGCAACACCCTGACAACCAGTCTGACATCCACGTCCAGTGAGAGCGACACGGGCCAGGAGGCTGAGTTCTCTCTCTATGGTTGGTGACAGCGCTTGCACACACACACACACAGACACACACTCACTCAGCCTGCTTCAGCTGACCTGCTGTCTAACTCCTCACATCATGCAGCAGACTAAGAAGCTAAAACATCACATGAGTCACACTAATAATTGATGAACATATATTTTCTGTCCTTTTTCTTATTGTGGAAACAAGTTAAAGGCTGAATTCACCAATTTAAACTCGCGTCCTATGTTTGTGCTTTGTGCAGTAAATGTATAGGAGAAGTATTAAACTGTCCCTTTATAATTATTATAGTTATTGCCTTATAATATGTCCTTTATATTAAAACTCCTCTCTGCTTCCAGCTGATCAACTTATGTTCATTACTGATTGTGATGCAGACTGTGGGGAGTTGTGGATTTAGTATAGCAGTAGAGTAGTTGGATATTTAGCACAGATTATTTCAGTGTAAAGTTCGTAGCTGTGTGTTTATAGTTTCCAGTGCAGGTTTCTTAGTGATTTTATTCAGACTAGTGAGGTTGTTAATTTTTATGTTTTAATCTTGAGAAATCTGTAGTAGACACCTAAGGGATTATTGTAATTATATTTCTTTACAACATATTTGAACACTAGCTTTGTGGCTAACATTACACAACCACCCAGAGACTGCCCCCACTGGCCTTAGTTCTGACACTTTGATTCAGGCAGGGACCACTGTCATTCTCTGCCACACTGCCTGTTTCAGCAGACTCTGTGTCGCTGTGACCAACTCCTTCCTCACACATCCACACCCTGCCCGACTCTAATCCACACTGGAGAACTAAGCACAGTTGTTGAGTAGTTTGATTCAGCAGTTACTAAGTTCTGTCTCAGCTGGTAAAACCATGATTGTGTTTATTAATTTATTCTTGTAGACTTCCTGGACAGCTGTCGTGCCAACACGTTATTGGCTGAGCTGGACGATGAGGAGGACCTCCCAGAGCCAGACGATGACGACGATGAGAACGAAGACGACAATCAGGAAGACCAGGAGTACGAGGAGGTCCTGGTAAAGAAACACATCTTTTACTGATTTAGTTTTGAGTGATAAGAGGAAGAGAGCGTGAGAGGTGAAGGTTGTGTGGTTTCTGTCCTCCAGGAGGAGGAGGAGTACGAGACCAAAGGAGGTCGCAGGAGGACGTGGGATGACGACTTTGTCCTGAAGAGACAGTTCTCAGCTCTGGTCCCTGCCTTCGACCCCCGACCAGGAAGAACCAATGTCCAGCAAACCACAGACCTGGAGATTCCCACCCCTGGTACAACACACACCGAAACACGCTGAACAGAAATTCAGACAAAACATGAGAAAAGGTCAAATGAGTCAAATAATCCTCGGTTTAATGTTGGACTGAGGAGCTTAGCAGTAGATTAATTCTGATTGCAGTGACGTCTAAATGTTTAGATCTTCAGCTGTGAACCCAACACAGACGGTAAATTTAGATCAATCTGCTCCACTACTTTCCTCGTCTGCTGTCTTTTGTCCTGCACATCTGCTGATCACACACCTGGTGTGTGTGTGTGTGTGTGTGTGTGTGTGTGTGTGTGTGTGTGTGTGTATACAGCAGATATTTACATGGGGAAATCAGATTTCTCTAATCCTCTTACAGTTACAGGAACCAGATTTCTCTTGACATGAATGAGCTTAAATAATGTGGTGCTTAGTTTTCATGGTATGGAAAATAATCTTAAGTGTTTAAGTCTGAAATTGAACTCTTTATGCCCGCATTACAGAGCTTATTGATGAATAAAAAATAAAAAAAATCTTTTGGTTTTAGTGACACAGATGTTTAAAAATATTCATGAATTATACATGTAAATTTCTATTTTAAAACTGAGGTAACATTTATTATTATTATTATTATACCACTGGTTAAAACATGCAGATATAACACTACTCATATTATCAGCACAACAACCAGTGCATTTGTTTTTTTCATTTTTGTCTTATTACTTGTTTTTAGTTTCTTTATGTTCTTGTTAACTAACGTGCAGTTTACGTTCCTTTTCTCTGTGCAGGAACTCCTCGTTCTGAGGTTCAGGAGGAGGTGGAGTGCGCTCCGTCTCCTCACCTCTCTCTAACACTAAAAGTAAGTCAACCACAGAAGGTCGTGTACATGTACCTTCAGAATAATTTAATCAAGCTCACACACTTTTCGAATGATTAAATCCAGTCAGATCCTGGAGGTCGGAACATTTTCAGGATGTTGGAAAAACAGTTATTTTACAGGTTGATTGTGTGTGTTCAGGTGGCGGGGCTGGGTACGACCCGGGAGGTGGAGCTTCCTCTGTCAAACTACAAGTCGACCATCTTCTTCTACGTCCAGCGGCTGCTGCAGCTTTCCTGCAACGGAGCCGTGAAGACGGACAAACTGCGACGCATCTGGGAGCCGACCTACACGTAAGAGGAGGCACAGTCTGAGTCATTGGTGCTCACACAGACTAAACATTTTCACGCCCACGTTTCACAGATGTTTGAGTTTTTACTGTGGCTGTTTGTCCTGCAGGATAATGTACAGAGAGCTGAAGGACTCTGATAAAGAGAAGGAGAGCGGAAAGATGGTGATTTGCACTTTTTAACACACACACACTGACTTACATCAAACTAAACAAAAATAAAAGAATTGACAATAAAACACAAATCGTTAAAGCAGTAATAAAAAAAGTGAGGTTACCAGTTAATGTAAGTTCAATATAACTTCTTTGTGTATTATTCTTAAAGCTTCTTAAAGATTCTTTTTCAGAATTCAGATTAAAGTCTGAACTGATGTTTTCCTCCTCCAGGACTTCTGTGAACACGGCGTCGGGGGTCGTTCAGGTGGTCTGAGCCCGAGCTCCGTTTCAGCCAATCAGAGCAGTGAAATTCTTGGCGCAGCGAGGGAGGTGGCGCAGGCGAAGGCGGGCTGCAGCCAGAACGCCTGCGGAGTGGAGGACGTCCTGCAGCTGCTTCGAATCCTCTACATCATCGGAGGAGACTCGGCCTCCAACGCGCGCACGCTGCAGGAGGGTACGAAAAGTCGTCACAGCGGTGGTGTCGAGCTAACAGATTTCCACACAATTACAGAAAGACGTAATCAAATGGACACATTAAAACTCATGCTGAGAAACCTACATACAAAAGGTTCTGGGTGCAGGAGGGTACGAACATGCACAGCTCAGTTAGTGTTTGTATATTTACAATTACCAGATTATTTAGTGCCAGATTTTTTTATTAGATTTATTTTTGGTTTGTGTGGAATAATTTTTTTTCTCAAATGAACAGATCCACTGACTGTTTGCACTCTACCTTGAGCCTTTATAATAAACTTTTTATATCTTTTAATCTTTTTTGTGCAGATGTAGACGAGCTGCAGTTTAATGCGTCTCCAGAAGAGTTCACCAGTAAGAAGATCACCACCAAAATCCTGCAACAGATCGAGGTCAGTTAGTAATTTTGTTTTTACTGCTGTTGTTGTTCATCTTTGATTAAATATTTCAGATAGTTTCAGTCTGCAAACATCTGTGTGATCTGTTGTGAATGTTGTTGAACCAGTTATTGTTTTCTTTCCCAGGAGCCTCTGGCTCTGGCCAGCAGCGCGCTCCCCGACTGGTGCGAACATCTCACCTCCAAGTGTCCTTTCCTCATCCCCTTCGAAACTCGACAGCTCTACTTCACCTGCACCGCTTTTGGAGCATCAAGGTGAGTGAAGCCTCGACGTGTCCCCCACAGTTGAAGAGTCCTCTGTTAATGTTTGTTTGGTGCAGCTGAATATGTGAATATGTCTGCACATTTCCATAGGTGTTTCATCCTTCATGTTGGTTTTGCTGTACCTGTTAGAACAGATGTTCTTGGTTCAGGGAATCCAGTGACCTCATGTACCTTCACCATGAGCACAGGTGTAATCAGCCAGAATAAATAACTGACAGCACCTGTGTGAGTGTGCAGAGGCTTAAAGGCCTCCACGTGAACCCTGTGAAATTAAACAATAAAAACATTGAGTCTGATGCTGAATGTTTGATACCTGTTAACTTTCTACCTTAAATTCATCGCTCTCCGCTCTTTGTCCAGGGCGATCGTGTGGCTGCAGAACCGGCGGGAGGCGACCATGGAGCGATCCCGACCGTCCACCACGGTGCGGCGGGACGATCCCGGAGAGTTCAGGGTGGGTCGGCTCAAACACGAGCGGGTCAAAGTCCCCCGAGGAGAGGCCATGATGGAGTGGGCTGAGTCCGTGATGCAGATCCACGCCGACAGGAAGTCCGTGCTGGAGGTGAGAGGTCACCTGAAAACGGTGCTGACAAATCATGACATATCATGGACAAAAAAACGTATTTTATGGTTGTTTGCAAAAACAAGAATCTGTGATTAATAAATAACATCAGAGAAAACTGATGTTTTTTATACTCGAATCTATAATAAAATGAAAGCTGGAGCATTTGTTCTGTGTGTGTCCTCAGGTGGAGTTTCAGGGTGAGGAGGGAACAGGTCTCGGTCCGACTCTGGAGTTTTACGCTCTGGTGGCTGCAGAGTTTCAGAGAACATCACTGGGGATCTGGTTGTGTGACGACGACTTCCCCGATGATGAGTCGAGACAGGTGAGAAACCTTTTCTTTCAATTTAAATGTTTCTAACATTGCTGATCTTATATCAGTTGTCTTTCATCCAGAATAGAAAAGTATCTTGATTTCTTGTTTCCTACCTGAAGGCCATATTTTCTCACAAAACTTCTCATGTGGCTCGTGTGTGTTGATGATTTGTTCAGCAGTAGTTTGCTTCACTAGTTTCCAATTATGCAGCTGTTTTTGGGCAACAATTCCCAAGCAGTTCAGCTGCCTCTGGACAACTCTCCCTGTCCACCAAATGTGCTTGAAACATGCTTGATGTTTTCAGTGCTTCTCAGATTTGACATTAACATTGGAATCTGCTGAATTATTCACTTTTATCTGTGTGTTTTTTTTATATAGAGCAATGAAAAATAGTTTTTACAGTTGAGTTTTGCTTTTATGACCCTCCCCAGTCTCCATTTTCTTTCATTTGTTTTCTAACTGGTGAGAGGTTTCCTGTAACACATCAGTAGCCTGAGCTGTGTCCTGCGACCTGTTTGTTTCAGGTGGACCTGGGTGGTGGTCTGAAGCCTCCTGGTTTCTACGTGCAGCGCTCCTGCGGTCTGTTCCCAGCTCCGTTCCCTCAGGACAGCGAGGAGCTGGAGCGAATCACCAAGCTCTTCCACTTCCTGGGCGTCTTCCTGGCCAAGTGCATCCAGGACAACCGGCTGGTGGACCTGCCCATCTCTCAGCCCTTCTTCAAGCTGCTCTGCATGGGAGACATCAAGTCCAACATGAGCAAGCTGCTGTACCAGTCCCGCAGCTCGCCGCAGGGCCACGACCCCGACAGACCTCACCTGCAGCCCTTCCTGCTGCAGTCTGAGGTGCAGTCGGAGGCGTCCACCGAGGAGAGCCAGGAGACCTACTCTGTGGGCAGCTTCGACGAGGACTCAAAGTCGGAGTTCATCATGGACCCACCAAAACCCAAACCGCCTGCCTGGTACCACGGCATCTTGACCTGGGACGACTTCCAGCTCGTCAACCCTCACAGGTCAAACACCTGCAGGAAGATCTGTAACTGAGTTAAAGTATAAATGGGCGACTTTCATTCAACAAAGAACAGTGTCATTAACAATACAGACCAGTATTGTTTACTGTGGCGTCTCCACCTCCTGCTGCTGCTGGAGCTTTAACAGACTTGTTAACCTGCTCTGTCACTGTGTAATGAGCAGTGAAACAGCAGAGTCTGAATCTAGTGATTTTATTTATGATGCAGCAGTTCCATCGTTTAAAGAAATGAGAAAGTTAAAAAAAAGCCTGAAACAGAAAACTCTCATTGACTTTTTCTTCCTGCAGGGCGAGTTTCCTGAAGGAGGTGAAGGAGCTGGCGGTGAAGAGGAGGCAGATTCTGACCAGTAAGAGTTTATCTGAGGACGAGAAGAACACCAGACTGCAGGACCTGATGCTGAGGAACCCTCTGGGCTCCGGACCCCCGCTCAGCATCGAGGATCTCGGGTAAAACACATGTCAGATTGATGGTTTCACTTATTTTCATATCAGGGCTAAAACTCAACAACATGACAAAAACATTTATAGCTGCAGCATCTGCACATAAAAAACAAAAGGTTCAGTTCCAGTTAATCTGGCACCAAACATGTGATGCTCCTTTCACTTTAATCCATCTGAATATTAATTATATAAACTGGATCATCAACAAGTGTCTGAAAGTAAAAAGCAGCTTTTCTCTTTCTGCAGGTTAAACTTTCAGTTCTGTCCGTCATCAAAGGTTCACGGTTTCTCTGCTGTGGATCTGAAACCGAACGGAGACGATGAGGTAAAAACAAACACTACAGACGAGAGAAAGTTTATAACGAAGGGGTGCGTTTGTGTTAAAATGTGTGTGTGTGTGTAGATGGTGACCATGGAGAATGCAGAGGAATACGTGGAGTTGATGTTCGACTTCTGCATGCACACGGGCATCCAGAAGCAAATGGAGGCCTTCAGAGGTAAATACACGCACGCGCACACACGGTCCTACAGGGCCCAGGAACACACAGGAACCGAGAACTGAGGGGAGCCCTGACCTGACCATCTGTACAAAGTGTTTGAAAGTTACAGGACTGTTTGTCAGCAACTTTGTCTGAATCCATGTTGGGCTGAAAATCTTTTCCCGCCTCCTCGTGAGCCGTGTCAGAGGAGTGACGGCTCTGAACATGTTTTGTGACATTAACCTATGAAAATTAAAAGATTCTGAGCAGATGTTTGTGTCACTGAGGCAGAAAAACTGTTCATGACTCAAAGAGGTTTTTCTTGTTTGTCTCTCGTCCTCAGAGGGTTTTAATCGAGTGTTTCCGATGGAGAAGTTGAGCTCCTTCAGCCATAAGGAGGTTCAGATGATCCTGTGTGGGAACCAGTCACCTTCCTGGACTGCTGATGACATCATTAACTACACTGAACCAAAGCTGGGTTACACCAGAGACAGGTACAACCTCACCTGTCTCAACATTCACCTGCTGCTCATTTTCATCTTCAGTCCTAACACCTTCCTCCTCCTCTTCCTCAGTCCTGGCTTCCTGCGCTTCGTCAGAGTTTTATGTGGGATGTCGTCCGATGAGAGGAAAGCCTTCCTGCAGTTCACCACCGGCTGCTCCACGCTGCCCCCCGGTGGCCTCGCCAACCTGCACCCGCGCCTCACCATCGTCAGGAAGGTAGTTAACTCTTTCCCAGAGAAGATCAGAAGTGTTTCTGATGATAATGGTAAAAATGTTCTGTTGTGAATCTGATTGGCTGCTGCCTCGTCCTCAGGTCGACGCCACAGACTCGAGTTACCCGTCAGTCAACACGTGTGTTCACTACCTGAAGCTTCCTGAATATTCGTCCGAGGACATCATGAGAGAGCGTCTGCTGGCCGCCACCATGGAGAAAGGCTTCCACCTCAACTGAGCTCCACCCGCCACACTGAGCATGCTCCTCCAGGCTTCTGTCCGTCGCCGCCAGCCTCAGCGTGATTGACAGATCCACCAGCCAATCCAAACCAGCCGACTCACTGACTGACCGCTTGCTGGAGGAGGACGAGGAAGAAGAGCAGGGAGTTTATGTTACAGAATAAAATGAAAGAAAAGCTCCCTCCTCACATTCTTAACGCCTCCTTTACTTGTCTCCTTCATCAGCTGCATCCTCCTCCTCATCCACCTGAGCTGCTGTTGTGTTGCTGCAGGCTGCTGTGTGTGTGTGTGATCTTCCTCCTGTCTGTTCTCAGTTTAGTGCCTGGTTTGACTCATAGCTTCTGTTTTCAGTTTGTCCTCCTTCAATCATGCTCCTCCGTCTCCTCTTTTTGTTTTATTGCTTTTTGTTTCCGTAAGTGTGTGTGTGTGCGCGCGCGACAGTTTTCAGGTTGTTTCTGACCGGCCGTAAAGGTCAAAGGTCCGAGTGTGTTTGGTGTTCTTTTACAATGAAGCTATAGAGACAGAAACACTGGTTGTGTGCGAGGCACATCTAAAGAGAAAAAGAGGGGGGAAAAAAGAAAAGCTCTGCTCTCCCTGTATTTTCTTTGTATATTATAAACATTTATTTAACTCAAGTTGCAGTTTGAGGTAAACAGATATTTTCAAATGTGTATGCTCCAAAAAATAATCATTAAAATGTTTGCAAAGTATAAAGTAAAGATGGAGTCCTGTGGTTTGTGCTCGTGCACGTTGGAAATCTTCAACATGGACACTGATCATCACAATGTGAAGGTGTAGAACTGCTTCACCTGCAGATGACTGACGTGGAGTTAAAGTTAGTGGAGCAGTGATGTTAAATACTAGAATCACCTTCTGTCATCTGAAGCCAGCGAATCCAGAGCTGACTGTTGAAAAAGCCAAACCAAAAGTGTTGATCTCCATCACACGTAGCAAATCCTCTTAACAGAATGGACAAGTACGTCAGTTAAGGAAAATGATGAGTCTTTATATAAAACTAAGAAATGGTGTACAACAAAATAATGGCTTCTCAAAGATCCTCTCTTAGCTAACTTCAGGCAGAGCATGCAAAATCCCCGCCTCCTTTCTTCTCAAAGAATCATGGGAACTGCAGTTTTCTAGCATCTTTCAATAGGAGTAAGATATAATTAACAGCTCTCAATGTATTTCTTACCACAAATCAATGAAAATATATATAACTTAAATCGCTGTATGCATAACAGTAAATCAAGTTAAACAGCAATAAAGTTACAACACGTGATCTTTATTTTCATACATGTGATAAGTTGAAATCTTCCATCGTAAGACTTCGTAAGTTGTTTCTGTTTTATTGTGTCAGTGCTGAGGGACACTCGGGGTTTTCAGTCTGAGCAGCTTCTCCGAGTCTGCAGCCGATAAACTTTCTGCTGTGAAGCGATGAGTAACATCCTTTAACCTCTTCACTGTTTGCACAAAACAAGTGTTAAAGTAGAAATTTCTTATGAATCAATCTCTTATGATACTGTAGGAATGTGGAAATAAAGAAGTCGGAGATATTTGTAGTTTAAATGGATAAAAGTTTATTTAAATAATAGTCTGAAAAGTGCAGAAAGCAGCAGGTCACAGTGAAGGGAGCGATCATTGAGCTGCGTGATCACAAAGTGATCAGATAAAAACACACGGACGAGAAGTTGTTAAACAAACTTCACTTTGAGGCCTCCTGGTTTGTTCCAGTCGGCTCCGAGTTCACAGACGAGTCCGTGCTGTGTTATCTTGAACCAATCAGAAACGGCTTTATTCAGCTATTTGCATCATGAAGGACACAGCACACGACGACGAGTAACGAGTATCACAGGACCAGAAACTAACGCTGCTGTCTCAGCACAGTCACCTGACCTCAGATCTCAATAAGATTTTTGTTCCATTAATCTTCAACCCCACTGAGCAGATTTCCCTGAAAATCCACCTGCAGGATCCCAACGACCGACTAAACTGTCGCTGCACCGATCTCATGGTTCAGAGTTCAAGTTGCAGCTTTACTCTGTGATTCTGCTGCAGTTTTCAGTCTCCACCTGCTGCATCATCACTTTCCGTCTCGGCCGTCCGTCATCTTGTCGAGCGCGGCGAGCGGAGCGAGGATCCGGCTCTTGTTTGTCTCCACAATGTGACCGTTCTGGATCATCTCGTCCAGGATGACGTGGACTCGATCCAGGTTGAACATGATCTGACGATGATGTGGAGTCAAGGAACAAAGTGAAGGTCACAGCCAGAAACCAGTTTGATTTAAGAAGCTGGAAACTAGATTGTGGTGTAAACAACACTAAATGATTCATAAAGGATACATCCAGTTCACTCTGTTGGGAAACAAACACACCTCTGGTCAGAACAGGCCTCACACAACTACAACACAACATCACTGAGTCCCAAACATGAACTCACCACTCGGCTGAAGTATTTATCCAGAACCTCCACAAAGTTGTGGACCAGCTCGTAGATCGACAGCTCGTTCTGTGACACATGACCCAAAATATTAACTGGTGCTTTGTGAATTGATCCACAGACAATAAAACAGACACAGTCTGTTGGTGATCAGTCGCTTTGCATCTGTTTATTTTATGTCTTTTCCTGATTGAAACATGGGACATAAGTGGATGTAATTAAACGAATCCACATAATTCACTTAATTATAGAAGAACAGATGTGCACGTGGGAAATTTCTTAGATTCACAACTAGGACAACTTGAATCCAACTGTTTTTTGGAGCGGTGTGTCTTCTCCGGTCTGTTCTGTTCTCCTGTTTGTTCTCCGGCCTGTTCTGTTCTGTTCTCTGATCTGTTCTCCGGCCTGTTCTGTTCTGTTCTCTGGTCTGTTCTCCGGCCTGTTCTGTTCTGTTCTCCTGTTTGTTCTCTGTTCTGTTCTCCTGTCTGTTCTCCGGTCTGTTCTCCGGCCTGTTCTGTTCTGTTCTCTGGTCTGTTCTCCGGCCTGTTCTGTTCTGTTCTCCTGTTTGTTCTC
>JAUMHL010000015.1:645359-656086 GCA_032362345.1 Sandelia bainsii
TGTTCTGTTCTCCGGTCTGTTCTCCGGTCTGTTCTCCGGCCTGTTCTCCGGCCTGTTCTCCGGCCTGTTCTCCGGCCTGTTCTCCGGCCTGTTCTCCTGTTTGTTCTCCTGTTTGTTCTCCTGTTTGTTCTCTGGTCTGTTCTCTGGTCTGTTCTCCTGTTTGTTCTCTGGTCTTGCAGCAGGACTGGCAGCAGCTTGTTTACTCACCTCAGTGTCTGAGACCCCGACCACGATGTACAGAGCAGCGTACTGACGATAAACCAGCCTGAAGTCTTTGTACTCCACAAACGAACACTGGAAACAGACAGGAGCAGATTTAAAGGAGCACGTCGTTGTTTCTCTTTAAAAGCTAAACATTGTGTGCACTTCAGGGACCTGGTCTTTCTTGCGGCTCAGGCAGCAGCGGACCACGTCGGCCTCCAGCGCCGCTCTCCTGCTCAGCTCCACGGGTTGATAGTACCTGGACAGCCTGGTCTGACCCTGCCGGTTCACCATCAGCACGAACTGTATCATCTTCCTCCTGTGGGCGCCTCCACCGCAGCACAAGGAGAAAACTGTCAGATATGATTGATTAAAGCCCAAACACATGATCAAAGTCATCAATCAAAACAGACTTTTTTTATGTCTTTAAACTCCAAAGCTTTCTATGTTGTAAGACGTACTTAGTACTATAACTTGAGTAAAGGATTTGAGTTGGTTGAGTACCTTTTCAGCCAGGTAGAGTTTTTATTAGTAGTAGTATTTCACGTCTGACTAAAATATTTTAGTTATTTTAGACACTAATGGAGTCTGTGATGCTCTGATTCTACATAATACAACAACAAACATTTTAATAAAGGCCACTGAGGAACATTCCTTAAAATCTATTTATAATGATTGTAGTTGCGTTTACGGCTCGTTGCTGGGTGTGCGAAGCGCACTTGAAGGCATCATATTCCTGTGTATTTACATAGTTTAGCGATACAGTTAACTCCTAAATAACCGTTAGTCACAACGTTATTCTGTCTCTAGCTACTAAAATAGAAGCGTTAAACTGTGTCACCTGTCGACTGTTAAAGTGAAGGTTAATTTAATTTAACTTACCGGGGGCTGTTAGCTCGTATCTGACACTGCAGCTAAATAAGCTTAATCACTCAAGCTAAAAACAACAACGGTGTAACTAACTGCTGTTAGCTTCTTTTTAGTTTTAAAATCGGATTTTTTAACACACGGAGGCGTCGCTGTGTTTCAGGCTGAACGTTAAATCACAGTAAAATAAATGTAAAACAAACGAAGTTTCAGTTTCCGAAGATGTGAAGCTAACTATAGCTGTTAGTATTTCTAGCGCATGCTCAGTAGTTCTGGTGCGTTCAAGAAAAGTGGAGGTAATTGAAAATAATAAATTCGGACTGGGATCCGGAGTTTTTCTGTGCTGAACGGTTTTATTTATGCACCAGTTGGTGGCATCAAAGTTTTACATTTACAGATTATCCACACGACGTCTTTACGTTTAAATTAAATGTCTTTAAGATGTGTTGAGTTTTATGTCACATAAATTGTTGAATAAACAGGTGAACACTGTGCAACCAGTCTGTTCCAGATATTTTATATCTTAGTGTGACAACAGTACAAAATAATCTGTAATCCTATGTTATTTTTGTCTTTAAACACAAATATGCTGTTGAGGAAAAAGCATATTAGTCCTTAACTTAAATATTCTGCATTTAAAATTCTACCTAAGTATCATCAGGAGTATCATCTCATCAGCAAAATATATTTAAAGCACAAACAGTAAGAGTATTAAATCCACAGACAACTAACTTCTCCTGACTGTGATATATTATTTTAAATGACAATGTTAGATTGTTATACTAAAACATTTTACTGTTGTGGCTGCTCGTGGTGGAGCTACTTTACTTTTATCTACTTATAAATACGTTTATCTACTTTATATAAAGTAACAACAGAATATTGATGCTTATACATTGTGCACACCTTGTTTTTGCATATTTATTGCCAATGTGGTCATTTTATGTCTCTTTATGTTTGTTTGGCGTTTCCCTGTAGTTATTTTACAGATTTTCTAACAAGAAATATTAACAGTGCTCAGGTAAAGTAAAAGTTTGTTACTCCATTTTATCGGGTCCAAGGTGTAGGTTGAATTTCCTACATTTTCCCTGCGTCATGAACGACACATTTTGGATGACAGGAGAGAACCAGGATGGATCTGTCCCGTCATGCAGCGCGGCTGGGTTCTCCCTCCGCGATCGTCGGATCCAGGGGGAGAGAACGAGCAGTAATGGCGGCCGGTTAGATCTACACACAAACACCGCGTCCGCAACCAGCCGCAGTCACTGCAGTCCTCCGGGGGCAGCCAGCCTCGCACACCGCGGCGGACCCAGCGAAACAGACACGGAGCGGAGACACGGGCTTTAACGGGAAAGGGGATCATTCATCAGAGCGTTGCTGCCTGGGACTTTCCTTCTACTTTTCTGAAAAACAAAACAAAACATGGAAGAGCACCCCGGCGGAGGAGGGGTCGGAGCGGGCACCCAGCGACAGTCTTCACCGCAGCAACAGCAGCAGCAGGGCAACAACAGCAGCTCTAATCCGCCGATCGGAGGTGGAGGAGTCATGGTGCCGCACCAGCCGGACGAGCTGCCCCGGCCACAGCAGCAGTACACCATCCCCGGCATCCTGCACTACATCCAGCACGAGTGGGCCCGGTTCGAGATGGAGAGGGCGCACTGGGAAGTGGAGAGGGCCGAACTCCAGGTTAGCCCACTTAGCCTAGCCTAGCGCTGAATGCCGATCGGGCTAGCACAAGCTAATAACGACAACAATCAGGCACGGCATCGAGTGGGAGGTTACTAAAGAAGAATATTAGTTGTGTATAGTACTTTAACCATATTTAACGCCCCTCTTAACATGTCAGTGAAAAATTATCATACGTTTTACCGTCGCTAACCCGAATGTTTGTAACTTAGCAGGCTAAGTGGCTAAGCTAACGGGTCACGAATAGCGGATTTCGCCGGTTTACCGTTAGCTCAGCTGGAGCTAGCTGTTAGCTCCATAACGCTGTCAAAGATAAGTTAGCAGCTATGCTAGCTCCAGTACAGCTCGGTCGTCGTCTCATTTCCCTTTAGCTCACAGGTTTCTGTCTTCTTAACGACGTGTTAACACAGAAACGTGTTAACTGTGGCCCTGAAGTGAAATGTTAGTAAAGGAGAAGTGAATTCATCAGACTGTCTGCTAATATCTTTATTCAGCCATTTTGGTTTGTCACGCTAGCTAAGGTAACGTTAGCTGAGTTGCTAGCAGTGGTGAAAGAAGCACTGAAGGAGTTTACTTAAGCTAAAGTACCAGTACACCTGGGTGAAATACTCTATTACAAGTAAACATGGACAATTGCTATTATAAATTAAGTATTATGACAAAAAAAACAAACCATTCCCAATAAAACCACAGTATTTGTAGTGGAATTAAATTGACTAAAAATCGACGTGATTTTAACAAAGTATCTCACACTGTACATGGTTGTTCATCAAACAAAATGATTCATTTTAACAAGCATGTTCCTACAGAAAGTGGTGGGAAAAGTATTGAAGAACTTAACTGAAGCAAGAGTAACAGTGTACAACAGTGTAGAAATACTCTATTACAAGTAAACTTCAAGTAAAATCCTATTTAAGAAAAAGTGCACAGATATCAACAAGTGAATGTTCAGTGAGTAATATACTTTTATATATGTTGTTATTGGGTAGTGATTACTAATGGATTAATCTGTTTAGTTGTGGCTGTTGTAAGGTGGAGCTAGTTTGAATGACATGTTTAAAAAATATTTAATTCTATAATATTTTAACTAAATAATTGTTTAAATTAAATAATTCCATCATTCAAACACTTGGATCAGAAAAGTATCTTAACAGAAAAGAGTAAAAAATGTTTTGTGTGATGTCTTAAAATGTCTAACTGTGTGAAAAATGTTCAGAAATATTCAGAATCTTTTAGAGTTGCAGGAATTAGTTGGTTAATTGATTATTTAGATGACAGAAAAATAATTGGCAGCTATTTAGTCTGAAAAATAGAGAGAAATAATCTGTCTGCTTTTTTAAGCAGTTCTGTACTGTAACGTTCACTAATTTTCTTCAATTACTCACTACGCTTTCATCAAATCTTCACCAAGACCTTAAACTCTCCTTATTCACCGCATGGACTAGTTTCACATCTTTTCCTATAAACTCACCTCATGTCATTTCCCAGCAGCGTTTCAGTTCGTATGATGTGATGCTTTGCAAACACCTTGTTCTCTGACATCAGGGTTTGTTTCAGCCAAGGATATTTTCATTTAAAGCTAACGGCACTACTCTGTTTATCATCTGTAGCATTTTAAAAATGATTTGCTGAATGTACATGTGCGTTTTGGTCATTTTCTATTTGCCAAGAGAAATAAATGAAGAAATCACATCTTTAGCAACTTTGTTTTTTATCTGATGTAAATGAATCATCCTTGAATCAGGAGGTCAGTGTTGGTGTCTCAGTCTCAGTGTGTAGATTTGTGTGAGTGATTGTTGCAGGACGACGCAGTGAAGTGCTGTAACGTGTGACAATTTGTGTGTTCGTAACACACACAGCAGGAATGACAGGGTCTTGTCCACTTTGCTCTGCTCTGACTTGTTGTGCTGTGACTCTGGATGCCTTCTGCATGACTCTGTCAGAGCTACCGATAAGACACGAACGCAAGTGAAGGTGTCGACATTCCTCTTTGTTAACCTTTACTGTAGGAGGCCGATGACTGGGTAACAACTGTAAAGGCAGGAAACAGTCACATGAATATCCCAGAACCAGAGTCACTAACATTTATCAGACCAAAAACCCAAATGTGATTCAGTTTTATTGTGTCTGATGAGTGGAAACATCACATTCATCAAACTGTTTTAGCTGAAACTGCTGGTTATTTTACAAAGTGTCAGGAAGTTGTGATAAATATTAATTTCAGAATCTCACGATGTCTTAAAATGTCTGTATAATCTGGTGATGTTTAATTAACTTTTAATCAATGGATTAATCCACTGTAGTTGAAGTGAATAGTAAATCCTCATAAGTGTTTTTGTTCAAGACAAACATTTGTTGGGTTTTAAGCAGTTGAGACAAATAAAGTAAATTCATTCAAATCAGCACATTTGAAAATCTGAGAACGTCTTTACTATTTTCTTACTTAACAAGTAACTTAACTTTACTATTTTCTTACTTAGTTATAAACTTGAGAAAGTAAATGTAATATTAATTTACTCTACACTCTAACACTCTAATGTGTTTTTGTGTCGTATTCATTTATCTGCCTTTCAGTCTTTTATTATTAAATTCAAACTGTAATAAATAAATGAATTAGTAGTGTTTTAGTTTGAATGCAGAGAACAGAGATGTTGGAAAAATGTGCTAACTATAAAAAAATTGAAAGCGTCGACATACTGAGGTAGAAAAACATCCAGATAAAACCTTGTTTTCTGCTTGTCACAGACACACAACAGTGAATCACTGTGAGAACTGTGTGCTGTTGTTGTTAAAAATGTCTGTCTCCAAACACACTCGGAGGCTTTTTAATCCGTTATTGGTCTAATTTGCCTAATCTTCATGCTTCCTCTGACGAGCTGAAAATAGACACAAATACTCTGAAGCGTTTCTCTGCTGAAAAGTCTAAAAGTGCTTTGATGTATTACAAGACATTCATCAAAGTATTTGTACAAAATCTAACTCAGCGTGTTTGTATTCATTGATTAAAGTCACAGTAAAATTGTGCGTTGGAGGAAATGATGACATGTCTGAGAGTCTCCGTTTGTTCATGTTTACTGTGTAAACTGGGCAGAGGCGACAGATTGAGCTCTGCCTGCAGTTTCAGTATCATTTTATCCAGGAGGAAGATCCTTCCACCGACAGCCTGCTTTACTTTCAGTCTCTGCACACAGCAGGTCGAACTCGTGATTTGAAATCAGGGGATTCAACAGTGGAATCGCTCAGTGAAGACGTGAATTGTCCTGTTAAAGCTCCACAGGAAGTAGAAGAAGAAGAAGATGAGTTATGTGGTCCAGACTTGTTTAAGGGACCTGAGCTGTAAAATATTGATGCTGATTCTGTATCTGCTGCATTAGAGCAGCTGGAGGAAGTGAAGACATGAAAGTTCCCATAAAGATGCAGACGAGCTCCACACCCTGACCTGACACATGCTTCTACCTACACGTGAACAGTGGTTTTAAATTTAGGATCAGTGAGTTATGTCAGATGTCCGTGGAGCAGTGTGTCAGATTGTGCTTCAAGATGATTTGTTCATCATTTGTGCAGCTTCTGTGGTTGTGATGTAAAATGCTCCGTGTTTGTCCCTGTGGGAACACAAAGGCTCACACTCAGTGACTGAATTTACTTTCACTGAAATAATCCAGTTACAATCAACTTTCTCCAGTAGTTCATTTCCTAGATGTCATGTTTCTGTAAATGGGGTGGGGGATTAGAAGGATCTGTTTTTTCCCCAGGTAGACTTCTGCTGGAGAACATGCCAGTTTCTCTGCCATGCACATGTGTACCCAAGTTTCTAATCAGATTTTTACAAGTGTGACAGGAAAAGTAGTGGAGTAGTATGTTTGTGCATGTTCTGGTTTCTAGTGGCTCCGAGCGTGTGTACACACAGTAACAAGATCAACGAAAATACACAATGACATGATCAAGCTAGACAGAGAAAGCTAAATACAACATGTGACTATTATGTAGAAGCAGCAGGTGAGAGAGAAGGACACATGAATACATGCATACAGCAGGGATTTCAGTCTGCTGCATGTGTACATCAGTTTACAGTAACCAGATTACTACATGTTCCCTGATTACTTGCGTAACCTGATTTCTCTGAGTAACCTGTGCGCAAGTGAAGAAATAGCAGGATCAAACAGGATCTGTAGGTATCTCACAAACATTCCCACAGTAACGACAATAAACTGAGTGAATGTATTTTGGGTAGACCCCCCCATCCGAACGTTCAGCCTGTTGGGCAACAGACACCAGATTACACAGCTGACGTGTCAGAAGAAAACGGTAGAGAAACTGCTGAGAGTCAAATCAGGTGACTGAAGTTCACTGTTACAAACGGCTTAAGTTTCTTATTAAAGTCGTTCTAGAGCAGATGAGACATGAAACGGCAGTGTTTCTACCCTCAGACAGCTCAGAGACTGGATTCAGGAGGATTAGTTTTAGGAAATTATTCTCCCCTGCAAAAACTTGTGTAAGGTTACATGTATCTGTTGTCCCCGCTTCTGCTTTTGTTTCCACTGTTCTCAACAGTTCCAGGAACTATATTTGAACTCCGCTTACAAAGTGATGCCATTTCCAGATTACAGGTATTTTCAGGTGTTGGTGACAGAGCTGTTGGTGTGAGATTCCAGGAGTGATTACAGTGAGCACTTTTACATTTGCAGCAACATTTTAAACAGGGGTCAGAGGAATTTAGGTGTAATGTAAGGATTGTTGGTTGATGGGAGCTTCTGTACAGGTGCGTGCTGCGAGAGCAGTGGACTCTGTTTGGACACAACCACATTCTGTTGCTGATATAAACACAGTTCACCGCCAGAGCAGTTTTCTCATATGATGTCTGAACCTGATTGTCCAGTTTCCCATGTAGCACACGAGGATGTAATCCGAGTCAGACAGGCTCTCACCTACTGGAAGTATTGTTTGTTTACGTGGAGGCGCTTGCAGAATGTGCAGGAGGCACAATGTGACACACAAACCCTGCTATGGAAATCACAGTGTTGTTGTTTTACACCACATCGAGGCAGCACCAGCCTCATGCTGGAAGCGTCGGGTTCGGACAGTTACCTGCTGTATTCACACAGACGTTACTCTGACGTTCTGTGTCTAATGCACAGGGCCTCCAGGTGATGTCTAGAGAAGTTCAGGGTTACAGCACATGTCTGAAAACGGCTCCCAGCAGACAGCAGGGATTCCCTGTTTCAGTAAAGTGAACCCTTCAGCTGGATGTTGCTGTGCAGTCTGGTCTGTCATGTTCCCTCTACTAATCTTCAGAAGATCCTGGTGGCTGCAGCTGAGCCAAACAGTGCAGGAAATCTGTAGTTTCTAAAGATCTGACAAAGAAAAACAGGAAATTATTTCACTGGAGAAGCTAGAATCACAACATTTGGCCGCAGTGCACAATTTATTTCTTGAATTATACAATGATGAGTTCAGAATATGTAGAAGTAGTTGTAGATTATTTTTGTTTTGAGCAGTCGACTGGTTCTGTGGCTCACCTTCAGACTCCTAAACATGGTTCTTGTATAGATGGTAAAAACTGGTTAATGGGGTTTAGAGTTGGTTGTGAGGTTTTGTCTTGTGGTCTGTGGCGCACAGCAAAGGACAGTTTTCTGCTCTGTGTCAGACTTTATATAAAACAAGAGCAGCCCCTCTTTTTTAGGTGTGAGCACCTCGGTTTGTCTCGGCTGGTTGAGATTACCCCGTCTGTGTCACGTTCCCTCTAGTCTGTGTTTCTTTGTGTTCCTGCGCCGTGCAGACAAACACAAAACCCAATATGTAAATGTTCCCAGGATGATTTCACTCCTGCTCTACAACAAAGTGGTTTGGTGATCTGGACTCTGTTTTGGACTCTGACCACAGCAGGAACCTGAATATCTCATTCACAGAAACGGGAAGGGAAAGATCAGCGTGAAGTTTGTCTCACTGCTGCAGACGTGAACCAACAGAACATAAAGATGAGGTTGTCTTCATCACAGACCTTTATGGACTCAGTGAAGTGTAGAAATGTATAAACCTGTCACCAGAGCCTCAGGTTACAGCTCGTCTTTCTGCCACGATGTGAGCTGAGTCATATATACAATCTGACTAAAGCTGCAGCAACTAACAAATAAAATGATCAGCACATAATTTACTGATTCTCGTTTTTCAGGCAGAAACACTGTTTTTAGCTTCTCACATACGAGGATTTGTTTCTTGTTTTATCATCTGGTTAATGAAATATTCTTTTTAAATTATTGGTTGGATAAAACTGTGGGGAATTATCAGTTCATCCAGATTTCTTTTTACATAGGAAATACACATTTCACACTCCCACAATAATAGCATTGAGGTCAAAGGTCACGCTGTTACCTGAGGAGTGTTGGCGGTTGTATCAGTAGGTGGGGCAGCGCTGTGGTGGCTCCGTGCTTTGGTAAAGAGGGCAGGGCTGCGGGACGGGAGGCTGTAATTAGGCGTCCTGGCCTACTGGGCCCTGCTCTGACAGCCCCGTCCCAGCTGGATGCTAAAAGTAGACGGGCCTGAAATAACTGCAACACACACATACACAGGCTGAGGTTCAACAACCTGTCAGTCACACGCTGAAGAGGTTTAAAGCAACATGACAACTTTTGTCATTTTAAATGTAAGAGATGAATTATTATTCTCTGCAGAAGCAGCATTGGTGTTTTTGTCTTTTGGTTTGTGTGTGTGTCTGTGTGTTTGTGTGTGTGTCCCGATGACTCTCACCCCTCATTCTCTCAGTTTAGTCCGATCTGATCTCTCAGCCTAGTAAATCAGTCCCAGTGAGCTCACCTCATATCTACACACACACACATTTGTCATCATCATCACCCTGGTCCTCTGACCTCACTCTTTCTCACTCCCTAAGGAGCATTTGATTCATGGTCACCAGGTGCACAGGGTGGGGAGGGGTGGTGGGACTTCTGCCTTAAGCTGAGAACAGACCAGAAAACTCCACAAATCCAGATGAAGTGGCTGTGAAGAGATTCGGAGTTAGCAGCTGCTCTTTACGGGACAAACACAGTTCAGACTCGAACCACAGGATCATATTTAGATTAGTGCAGAGTCTAATTGTAAATGTTCAACAGGTGTAAAGTCGTGTTGATGCCTCCACCTGGTCACAGAGCAGGAAAATCTGAGTTTATTCTAAACCTGGAAATAATCAGTAAGTTTGATTCAGATGACAAGTCCAGTTTGTACTTTTGGAGCATTGTTTCATGGAGGCGTAGGTGAAGCTACACATCTGTGACATGTGTCGTGATTAATTCCCAATAAATGTTGATGACTCACGCTGAAATCACTGCTTTGTTGACTCAGGAGAAATGTTCCTCTGAACATCTCCTTAAATCACCAACCACCGTAACCCCCAAACCCTAATCCAACTGAAAGACTTGTTTATAGTGGGGGGGTGCTGCTTGTACATACCTACAGTACCTTAACACACACACTCGTTCATCTTCTGGTATGTTGGAGGGGCGGGGGTGATGTGGAGCTGTGGCTGTCAATCACGGAGCCGGCCAATCAGAGCACAGCTGAATTAGTGTGGCGTGTTGTGTAATCCTCCTCCCAGACATCCCAATTCACTGCCGACCCCGCTCTTCCTCTCTCCGTCCTGCCCAGGGGAGGACCTCTGGTTTCCCCGTCATTATGCCGACCTGGAAAACCTTCCACCCCCAGTTTGCCTTCATGCCCCTATACTCCAACCCCCGGCCATGAGTACCCTGGAAGAGAGCCCTCAGTGTGTGTGTGTGTGTGTTTAGTATAAATAGTATCAGTGTTGAGTTTCAAAGAGCAGCTGCTCACAGACAGGCAGATGGACAGAGAGAGAGAGAGAGACAGACAGACAGGCAGATGGACAGAGAGAGAGAGAGACAGACGGACAGACAGACAGGCAGATGGACAGAGAGAGAGAGAGACAGACGGACAGACAGACAGGCAGATGGACAGAGAGAGAG
>JAUMHL010000015.1:656186-670434 GCA_032362345.1 Sandelia bainsii
AGAGAGAGAGACAGACGGACAGACAGACAGGCAGATGGACAGAGAGAGAGAGAGAGACAGACGGACAGACAGGCAGATGGACAGAGAGAGAGAGAGACAGACGGACAGACAGGCAGGCAGGCAGACAGAGAGAGAGAGACAGGCAGATGGACAGAGAGAGAGACAGGCAGGCAGACAGAGAGAGAGAGAGAGACACAGGCAGACAGGCAGATGGACAGAGAGAGACAGATGGACAGAGAGACAGCTGTGCTGCTGTTTGACAGGTGATGGATGTGATCTGGGACTTTTAATGTGAAGAGACTGTTTCTCTCTCTACCTCCGACACCTTAGACATTGCTCACCTAAACAATAGTTGCTGATGAAGTTTTAATAAATTAATCAACAAATTGTTGCCGCTCTAGTTTTGTTCATTTCTATCAGTTATAAAAGAGTTTTGTGTCTCGAGCATTAAAGTTTATATTCAGGTAGTGTCAAAGTGTGATAAGTCGGGTAAACATCAACAGTAGGACTCTGCAGTACGGAAAGAATTTCATATCCAGGTAACGATGCAACAAATATATGAACTTTCATGGATTTAAGATTCAAGCTGATTTTACTGAAACTGACAAGTTGTTCTTTTTCAACAGACTGTCTTTAAAGGGTCACTGCTTTGCATTGGTGACTCAGCAGAATTCATACTCGATGATGATTCCTGCGTCTGATTGTGTTCAGTGTGCTGGTTGACAACTGAAGTAATCATCTTTCTGTCTGTGTTTGTCCAGGCGAGGATAGCGTTCCTGCAGGGGGAGAGGAAAGGTCAGGAGAACCTGAAGAACGACCTGGTTAGAAGAATAAAAATGTTAGAATATGCTTTAAAGCAGGAAAGGTAAGACATGACTTTAATCTACGACGTAGGGTCCGTTTTCAGCATCCTGTCGTTCCTTTATGAATGTTAAGTTCTCATTGATTTGAAAAGCACTGAGCTAACGCTGAACAGTGGCTGTAACAATGCACATTGGAGGCCGCAAAGTTCAGAGCTCAAAGCTTAATGTAAACACGACCCCAGGAAACACATTTACACCGTGTTCATTTTATTAGGTACACATGCAAAATCTAATTCAGTCTGATTTAAACTGGTGTGACATCAATTGTTCTTTTATTAAACTATGATGTTCCACTTTTCTGAACACTGTCACAGAGGTGTCAGTTAAATGTTGAATAAAATATGTGTAATTATGGATATGAAAATGCTGAAAACAAACTGGTGAATCAGAGTCACCTTGAAAAATTACTACATCTGTGAATTACAGGCTTTTACCCAGGGTCTTATTTTAATTATTAAACCTGGAAGAAAAACACAGTTTTCACCACTTTTTAATCAAAACTCTTTAGTTTTGTAGTTTGCAGCTACAGACTTTAATGTAAAGTCTTTATTGTTTTGGAACATTTTCTCTCTTCTGTTTGTGATTTTTGGACCTTAACATGCTTTGTTTTTTTGTCGTCCTCAGAGCAAAATATCACAAGTTAAAATATGGAACAGAGTTAAACCAGGGGGAGATGAAGACGCCAAGCTTTGAATCAGGTAGGTGACACGTCGCAGAACATGAGGAACGTAAGGACGAACTGTGGACGTGCAGAGTGATTCACTGACCTGCAGTCTGTCTGAATCATTTTTTCACTCCTCACATCAGAAACACACTTAATACACTCTCGTCTTCCTCCTCTTTAATCTCTTCTCTACATTCTGCTTTTATCTCCTCTTTCTCTTCATGTGTAAAATAAAGGTACACCAGCTCTGCTTTAAATCTTCTGATACATACATTCAGTGTACTGACCTACTTTTCTTAGATTTTACACAGCGTGCTAACTTGTTTGGAATCAGGGTTATAGGATCCTGCTGCTAATAATTTACAGACATATACAGAAAAAAACAAACTAATCCTGTTTACTTTGATTTGAAAACATCCAGTGGTGGTTTGTCAGCATTTCCTCATTGTGTCTTTTGTCTGTGTTTGTCCTTTAGACACCAAAGACTCAGAGGTTTCTGCTGTTCCTGCCAACAGTCAGCTCACCTGGAAACAAGGAAGACAGCTACTCAGACAGTAGGAACTTTCCCACAATTCCACTTCAAGCCTTTTCATCTCCCTGGATTTGTTTTTCCCATTCAGAGTTTAATAGAGGAAAGTTTTCCACAGAGAGTCTTACAGAGAATGTGCTGGATGATCCTAGTTTAACATTAAAATATTGACAAATGCCCAAGATGTCTTCTCGTGTAGAGTCCAGAACATCTAGAAAACCAGTTCACTGTGATGGAAAACTGTGTTTGTGCATTTTCAGGTACCTACAGGAAGTAGGGTACACAGACACCATCCTGGATGTTCGTACTCAGAGGGTTCGCTCCCTGCTTGGCCTGTCGGGCTCTGAACAGAATGGGTCAGTGGAGAACAAGAACCTGCAGCACCTGATCAACGGGACCGAGCGCCGCAAGGACAGCAAGAGGTTCACACGCAGATCACACACTCGTACTGAGTCAGGGGTTAAATATTCCACAGAGCTCATGAGTAACTGTGTGTTCCTGTGTTCAGGAGTCCAGGTGACGTTCTAGAGACATTCAACTTCCTGGAGAACCCAGAGGACAGCGATGAAGATGAGGATGAAGAGGGAGACCTGATGGACGACATCACCACAGATAAGCACCACCGACCCAAGAAACACAAGACCAAGGTACAAATCTCTTCAGCATCTGGGCTCTGCTGTCATCCAATAACATGCTGTCACAAAACAAAGCTGGATGGACACGGGGACATAAGAAACCTTAGTGAAAAGATAACGGTACCGTCCCGTTACACAGAAAGTCTGCTCCCTAACGGCAGGAACAGGAGCAAAGCTCACAAACGAGCCTGGTTTGAACTGGTCCTGTCGCCTTTTCAGTCGTTACCTGATGTATGAGCTCAAAACGTAGCAGCTACTGCAGTTTCATATTTTATCATTTAAGACATTAAAGCAGTTGGAGCAGTGGAAAATGAGATATTAAAAGCTGATGACAGTGATCAACTCGGGACATAATCTTCCACAACCAAACATTTGTCAGCTTTGTGCAGAATGCAGAGGAAAAGTGAAGGAGCAGATTTACACTTTGCCTGCAGCTACATGTCCGTAGTGGTGACGGACTCTTACATGAGCTTTATAAGCAGAAATGTGAGAAACAAATTGATTCTGAAATAAATGATGGTTTGGAACAGTTTGATTTATGTAGGATTCAAAGCTTTAAAATTAAAAATAAAGGAGCTCTGTGGAGTTTTTGTTTCACTGCTTCTCATCACAACACACAGTCGGTATCCTTGACGTCTTAGGAACATGTTGAATGTGTTTCATATTAACGTATCCTTCCAAGCTTATTTTACTTACTTGTTCCATCATCCTTCCTGTCTTGTCTTTTCTGTCTCAACTTCTCCTCTAGGTTGGGAATGAGGGCTTGGCGTCAGAGGACGATGCTGACACGGAGGAGGCTCTGAAAGAATTTGACTTTCTGGTGACGGCTGAGGACGGAGAGGGAGCAGGCGAGGCTCGGAGTTCTGGAGACGGGACGGAGTGGGGTGAGAGTCTTGAGGAATTTTCAAACCTGTTTGGTTTAGTTTGTTTGAGCAGATGTGAACACAACTGTTGTTTGCAAGTGATCAACAGTAAAGTATGTTTCCTTTTTTATATTTGGGAGAAACATCAAAAACATTATTTAATTTGACTCTTTCTCTCTTTAGCGGAACCTCTACCGTTTCCTGCCGGTAGGGGGAAGTCCTTCCTGCTGGGGGGTTCAGATGATGTGTTGGAGAGTGTGCTAGGGTTGGGCGACCTCGCTGACCTCACAGTCACCAACGACGAAACAGACTACAGCTACGATGTGAGACATAAGCAGAACCACGTCTCTGTTGTTGTTTAAATCACAGGCGCTTGTTCAGTTCAATTCAATTCAACTTTATTTATATAGCGCCAAATCACAACATAAGTCATCTCAAGGCACTTTACAGTGTAAGGTTTAAGACCTTACACAGAATATAAATATATACAGAATATTGTAGAAAACCCAACAATTGTTGTTGATTAATTTAATTATTAATCATCAATTATTTATTTGTCTCAGCTGCCGTCCAATAAGGAGTCCTCGTTCAGGAAGACGTGGAACCCCAAATACACGCTGCGGAGCCACTTTGACGGCGTGCGAGCGTTGGCCTTCCACCCTGTTGAGCCCTGCCTGGTCACCGTGTCCGAGGACCACACGCTCAAACTGTGGAACCTCACCAAGACCGTCCCTGCCAAAAAGTACCTGTACAAAAACACCACCTGAACCAGTCAATGAGCGACAAAGCGTTAAAAAGATGTTATTGTAGTTGTTGAAGAATTATAATAATAATTAAACCATTATTGTCAGACTTTACACTTACATCAAGACCTCACTGAGCTTAAGTTTATTTGAAGTTTATTCCTTCTCATGTGAAACTCTTAGTAAAAGCATCACAGCCAAAATATACGTTATTCTTAGTGGTGGAAATTGATTTGTACCTCTACTCAAACACCGAACTAAAGTACAGTTGAGAGTTTCTTCTATTCCTGATACTATTTTTTTTTTTACTAATTACTACTCAAATTACTACTTAATTTGCCAGTAACTGCAGTATATCAAATTGTTCTAAGTAAATTTACATGTAGCTCTGTAGCTTTATAAAATTACAACATATATCTTACAGAACATTGTGAAAAGAGTACTATTTCATTACCGGTTTCTAATGTCTTCCTCTTGGATGTAACACTTAAGTAGAGTTTATTGTGGGTCGAAAAGAACAGTACAGTTGTCATTGTTAAGGTGGTGTTTCACTACATCAGTCCAAATTTTAGGCTTTATATAGACTACATCTTTACAGTTAGGGAGAAAGTTGATCACAGACAATATTTCTTCCACATCCTGCAGCTCATATTTGTGGATTCTCTGTACTGGTTCCAGAGGAAAATCCCCTCTTCTCAGACTTGACAGATGCTTCAGCATTTACATCTCATTTTCTCCTCAGCACAGTATTTCTCTGACACTATTCAGCTAAACGTCAAATACAGAGCCCATCAGTGTCCTATACATAATCCCTGTAAAGAATTCCCCTCAGGTTTTACTGTGGTACCTTACATCACAACAGAGCTCAGCTTCAAGGAGAAACAGACTTTTTTGAAACGATGAGGATGAAGAGGCTGGTTTGAGGACAATGATGATGATGTGTTAAATAACGGTCTGTATGTCTTATTTCTTCTGCTTTCCAGAAGTGCCTCTTTTGATGTGGAACCCATCTACACATTCAGAGCCCACGTGTACGTACTATAATGTGACATTTAGTACTTTAGTACCCTTTCAAGGCCTGTAGATCGTCTGCAGTAAAGATAGCGTGCTCAAGCAAATAGTAAAAAGCTTTTGAAGCTCTCATTCTCTAATGATTTGTTTCTCTGTTTCAGTGGTCCAGTGTTGTCGTTAGCAATGACCTCCAGTGGTGAACAGTGTTTCAGTGGAGGCATCGACTCGACCATCCAGTGGTGGAACATCCCCAGCTCTAACGTTGATCCCTATGACACCTACGGTACTCCCACGCACAGTTTCTGTACTTCTAGAATAACATTAACCGTAAAAAAACAGCAAAGTTGTCACAAAGATGTACAAGAGTAAAAGCTCAGTTTTATAAACCTAACACTGCTCCCCTTTCCAATCAGATCCCAGCATCCTGGCAGGGTCGTGGACGGGGCATACGGACGGCGTGTGGGGATTGGCTTACAGCGGCATTAAGAACCGCCTCCTGTCCTGCTCGGCCGACGGCACGGTGAAACTGTGGAACCCAACAGAGAAAAACCCCTGCATCAGCACTTTCAACACAAACAAGGGTGAGACCACTGGGAGGACAGAGCGCCCCCCAGAGGAGACTACAGGACATAACGGCTACAGTGAGACATATTCCACTTAATGTCTTTGTTTGTCTGCAGAGCACGGGATCCCCACATCGGTGGACTTTAATGGTTGTGACCCAGCCCACATGGTGGCGTCCTTTAACAGTGGAGATGTGGTGGTCTACGACCTCGAGACCTCCCAGCAAGCACTGGTGCTGAAGGGCCAGGGAGATAGCAGTAAGAAAACACAGACAAACATAAACGGCTTAAAGGACAGGTTCACAGTTTTTCAGGTTTGACTTGCAAATGTTCATACTGGACAGGAAGTCATGAGATTTTTTTAAAGCCCTTTTAATGGAAATGATGAGGGACAAAGTCCACAGTCCTAGTTCTATGTTTGTTATAATAATGTTTTGCCTTAATTCATTTCTTTTACTGTGTTTTCTTCTTCTATTTTCTTTTTTTTTTTTTACCCCTTCCTCTAGCCCTCCCAGGTTCAAATCATATCAATAAGGTTGTCAGTCATCCCACACTGCCTGTCACCATCACCGCACATGAAGACCGACACATCAAGTTCTATGATAACAAGTCAGGTCAGTCTGCTTTAATTTCTCTGCCAGTGACTGTAGAGCTGGTTATAAATATGATCCAGAAGTGACTACTGAGCAAACTAAGCTGGGCCAAATCTGGGTCAGTTGGTGCTGACAGTTGACAGATAAAATCATAAATGGCTTTCTGTCCTTACTTTGACTTCAACGTCAACATTCAATCTTGCTTTTCTGAAAATGTTGTCAAAACAGCCTCCCATTTTAAAAATGTCCTAATTTTTCAACAAGGTTCTTGTCGAAAAATTTCTTTACTTCTTTAAATGTAAATTATTTCTGAATGTGAGAAAGGTGTTACCTGTCTGACCTGTGCTGTCTGTCTGCAGGTAAAGTGATCCATGCCATGGTAGCTCACCTGGACGCAGTGACCAGTCTGGCTGTGGATCCTAACGGGATCTACCTGATGTCTGGCAGTAAGTCTCTTTTAAAACGTGTAGTTTTGATCTATGGTGGTTGTATTTCCACCCAAATGTTATACTTGTCAGAGCTGGTGTTCCACAAGGGTCTATTTTCGGGCCTCTTTTATTCTATTTATACATTAACTATATATTCTTTGCCATTTCAAATTGTAATGTTCTTCTTTATGCTGATTCTGACCATGCTAATCAGGGTTAGGAATTGGACGAATGTTGATTACTCTGCCATGTATACACTTGAAAATTAGCTTTGGGCCATATTTGCAGTAATGTAAGACATTCTGTATAAATATCTGGGTCTGTTGGCTCCTGATCCTTGTGCGCCCGTTTTCTAGTCAGCTGCAGGGAAAGTGGAGTTGCTGGATGAAAAGAGAAATCATTTTCTCTTCTTCCTCAGGTCACGACTGTTCTCTGCGTCTGTGGAACCTCGACAGTAAAACATGCGTTCAGGAGATCACAGCTCACCGTAAGAAGAGCGAGGAGGCCATCTACGATGTGGCCTTCCACCCCTCTAAGGCCTACATCGCTTCCGCTGGAGCTGACGCCCTCGCCAGGGTCTACGTCTAGACTAGGACAAGAGGAAGGAGAAGCAGATGACCCACGGGGCAAGAGACAGACAGACAGAGAGCACGACAGGCAAACAGGATGCAGGTCTGTTCAGGTTTCTGAACATAGAATATATTAAGGAAAGACTGGATGAGAGGAGGACTTCTACTGGACGACTAAACACACACATGTTTTAAGTTAAGAGTTCGAATGGTGTGGTCTCCTCCGACTGACTGAAGAGACTGAGAGACGTTAAGTTGCTGAAACACAGTGTAAACCTGCAGGTCGACACAGAGAACCTCACCTGCAGCTCACCTGTCCCCCTGTCTGCAGAGCCCTGAGCACAGCTCTGACGACACTACATGAACCCCCCTCTTCCCTTGTGTTAACACTAGTTTGAGCTCCTGAAGCTCTGGCAGGAGCAGAGTTAAAGGAAAAATCCCTCAGATGTTCAGCAGTTTGTTTTTTCTGAGTCTGTTGGTTAATGTTGGGATCAGTCCCTGGTAAACATCCTTCTAGAGCTGCTGCTGAGAACCAGGGTTCTGCAGGTAAACAGGGAAAAATATTGTAAAATCATAAGGATAAAGTTGGTGATTTTCTTTATTTATGTCCCATGAAGAGACTAAAACTAACAGTGAACTGCATCAACTCCGGAACCTGATTTATCTGATTGTTCTGCGCCGGAGAGCTTCATAGTTCATCTGTTAAAAACACATCAGTGAATCACAGAAAATATTTGAGTGTCTGACGCCTCATTAACGTGTTTCAGATGTAATTTACATCCCCTGCTCTGATTGGTCATTTTCTCACGTTGATTTTACAAGTCGTTGTTCTTCTTTTCTTGTCCTGGTAACTTGTTAAAGATGCAGAACACAGGAAGTCTGAGCTGCTCAGTCTCGTTCCAGATGAGCATTAGCTGCTGTGGCCTTCTCACAGTAAATCAGCCAGTCAGGTGTCACCTCTGCTCTGTTGGCCAACAGTACTTCATTAGCTTCTTCAAAACAGTCAAATGTGAATTCAAGTTTTATAAATGTAGAATATGTGGAACAGAGAGACCAGTGATGTGGAATGTTCAGAAGAGCTAATTCACACAGACACATACTGAGGGGAGAGGTTACAGAAATGCACCTTAGACACTGTAAAGTGAAGAAACGTGTCACCAAGTGCAACTAGTGGCTCACTGATGTGTTTTTAACAGGTTTCAGACAACACTGGAGAATTATGACGTAAACAAAAGCTACATTTACAATTCATCATTTAGCAGAAGCTTTTTGTCACCATACAGGTGACGAGCACAGCAGCAGGAGTGTAGTCGGAGATGTTCAGATGTTCAGGGAGCTACGTGGGGATGGGTCAGAGAAGAACAGTCTCAATCAGGTGTTGGTCCTTTTTTAGCATTTGACAAAAACAGAACTATAGAAAATCTCCAGTATTTTCCTGAATTGAAATGGTGCCACAACAGTTACTTAAGTCTACAGACAGTTGATTCAGCATTTCCTCTGTGTATTTAACAGTGCTGACGCTGAAATGTTTCTGTTCATCCTGTTAATACCTGTTAATGAAGAAGGTGAAGAACTAAAGTCATTGTTCTCTTCACATGTTCTCCCACGTTTTCTATCAGCAAACTGAACGTCTTTAGGTTTGGGATTGTTGGTTTGACAAAACGACACGTTTGAAGACATGAGTTTTCAGCAACATTTTATAGACCTCACGATCGAGCAGTAGTGATGAGCAACAACAGGAAATTGCTCCTCCTGTTTCTCCTACAGTAACGACGGTTTATGAACCAACAACTGCAGCTGTGCTACGACATGTAGTTTATGATGGGTCAGTACGCTGGGGCGTCACTGTCGACGGTCACGGTGTAGAAAAGTGTCAGAAAAATGTTGCAGGAAGTGATTTTACTTTGAGCACAAAGTGAATGAAATGGTTGAGTTGTTGGCAGGTTTAGCACATCACAGGCTGAGCTGCACATCTGCAGGATTTTGCCTTCAAAGCTTCGACTTGTAGCTGCAGCAGAGTTGGATTCATCACATGAACAGAACATTGGATGTTTTAACCCATTGTGGTTTTTGAATAATTAAAGTAGAACCAAAGTTTCAGGAAAAGAACCACACACACACAAAAGACAACGTTCTCTGATTTTAACCAGTTTAACTTTTTACAGAGTTTTTACAAATGGATGAGAAAACGGAGTTCTTGATTTTATTCATTCTACCACATCTGGTTAAACATCAGATTTTCTGTTTGTGTCTCTGCTGAAGTTTGAGCTGATTGGACGTATTCCACCTCAGCCCCTGGTGGACCAATCAGAGCCCTGCGTTTAGCCCCACTGACGTAACGAGCGAAGGATTTTGCTCTTTAGCGTTACTGTAGTTCCACATGGACGTTTTTTTTTGTGTGTAAAATAAATCTAGTTTTTTAATCCTTTTTTATAAACGTCTTGTTAACGACACTGTGGAGGTTCCTGGTTCCTCTTTCCCGTCCAGTCCTGCCGTCACAGAACCTCACACATCTACTTATGTCACAGGACGAGCCTCAAACCTCCGTCTGATACGTTGAGAAGTCTGGGTTCACTCAGGGTGTTTTCAGACTCGTCTTGTTTAGTCTGGTTTAATCAAACTTTGGTTCATTTTTCCGCGGTTGTGAGCAGACATCACCAGTCGAGAACAGGATCTTCATTCTGTCTTTGCCTTCTTGTTCTCGCCACATTTAACCAATGAGCAGATAAGAATTGATCTGGACCAGAGCAAACAAGCTGCAGGTTTGAAAACACCCTAAATGTAGAGAGTAAAAGAGGGAGGGAGCTGCTAAGGAGTGTTGAGACTCGGCCGATGTGGTGGAGGAGAAGGGCGAGTGTGCTAACGAGCTGTGACAGTGACGTTGGTGATAAGAGAGTGAGTTTCTCCATCTCAACCTTCAGATTAAAACATCCACGTTTTACCTGGTCACCCCTGTCCTGATGCTGCGTTCACGTCCGGAGTGGCCGAGTCCGAAGCACAGAAAGGTTCACGCACTCTGATCAGCCACATGTTTCCTATGTAGAGCGACTCCTCCACAGTGCAGTTGTTCTTTAGTTATTATACATAATGTGTTTTAAAGTCACATTTGCCAAATTAAACTAAAGGGAACAAATCATTGATTTGTTTCCACGACGTTGATGTTTGTTAAACTTTTTTTTACACTTTTTTTTGGGGGGGGGACGATGTTCTTCAACTCCTTGGAAGATACAGATGAAAATTTATTTTTTACCTTATTTATGTCAGGATCCATTACAGCAGAAACACAACCCCCCCCCATCATCAGACAAAATGTTTGAACAATCAAGTTGTAGTCAAAAACCTCACTGTCTAAAATCTTGAACAAAATTATTATTTAAAATTAGATTTTATTTATTCCTGTTGAATATTTTTTTTCTCAAATCAATCAATCAATCAATCAATCAATCAATCAATCAACCACTTCTTTTAAACCCATCACAAATAACAAGTCAAATCATAATAATCCAGAAAATCTCCTCAGAAATTATTTTGAAACTTAACACTTTATTTTTACATCTTTACAAACACCAGTTTACTTCTAAGAATCATCTACTGGTCCAATGTGCAGTGAAAGTTCAGAAGTACAGTAGCTTATTGTTCATAGTTTGACTAAATGTATTTCATACCACATCCAATTTGAAGATTTTAAAGACGAGTGTAAAATATGTTTCATTCTGTCTTAATATTCTGAATTTTCTTGTCTTTATTTAACACAAGATATTTTTTTAATTAAAAGGAAAATGGGTGTTAAATGGAAAATGTGTCTACAGACAATTCAGTGAATAAAATCTTCACTGGAGCTTTAAAAGAGCTTAAAATTAAAGTAAGTCAGAGCTGTGTCTCTGTTTAGAAATTATTAGGAAATAATAAACTAGACATATAATTAAGTGAAGACTTACACGATAAATATTTTGTCCAAAAATAGTAAAATTAAAACAGAAGCTTCAGATTCATTCATTCATTCAGAACTCGTCCCTGTTGTTTTTTGGTTTGAGGGAAACGTGTTAATAAACCAGGAGATGTTACACTTTACAAACTGACGAGGAGTTCCTGAACGCAGCACAGTTTCAGTGTGTCATGTAAATCCTCTTTGATGAGAAGCTCTCTGCTCCTCGTCCTCCTCCTCTACCTCCTCCTCATGTCGCTCTGTGTGATTTTTCTCGTCACTGTTCTCACGTTTCACTTTTCTTCAACGAGCAGGAGTCGAGTTCTTTCTGTCATTAGACTGTTTTTAATGTCGTCCGGGACAAAATGTCCCAATGTTCCAACCTGCTCCGACACACGGGAGAGTTTTATTTTATCGTTGTGGTTTGTTCTGATCCACCGTTTGTTTTTAATTTAATTTTTTAACTGAAGGGATTTGTAGCGCGAGCGGCTCCTGATTTATCACAGAATCTTTTTATTTTCACCCAACTTACTGTGTAACTAAAGACTTTTTTGTTTGTGTAATGCATGATTAATACGATAAAAGTATTTTTTCTAGTCTTCCAAAAAAAATGGATAAAAAAATTCTGATCAGTTTGCAAGTTTTGATGAGTTTTGTAAGTTTTTTTTGTTTGTTTTTGATTTACAAACTATGAAACAGCAGATTTTAAAGACTGTACCACATAGCAACTGTTGAAATGTATATAAAATGTCTATAATAACTATTAAATGGTGTACCTGTACAGAGGCCGCTGCTCTGCTCCACAGTGTGACGGTGAATTAGTGTCAGAGTGAATGTGTTTTGTTTTTAATGGAATGAATGTGACCTCAGCTCCATCCAGTGATGGTGTGAGCCACACAGCACCAACACTTCTGACTGTGGGTGAAGCATTAATCAAGTTTCACGTGTTGGTTCACTGACAGTTTAGGAAAATCTGGTGAAGTTACTGAAAGTGTGAGAAAGACTGAAGGCTGCAGAAAAAGGTACGTTTATGTTGAAGGACAAATAATTAGGACCAAACTATCACAGTCAATATTAATGACTTGGTGCCACTTTTAGACTCTTCTTTAGTTTTTTTAATCACATCAAACTCGGAGCTGTGTCACAGCAGTGTGTCTGTTACAGTGAGTGTTTGGCTGCGTGAACGGCCTCGATGACGGTGTGACGTCTGTTCTGGTCCCGTGGTGCCGCCGTGGTCGGTGCCCGGTACGCGGTGAGCAGAGCGTGGGGTCCATCGAGGGAGCCGTCGCTGACCGTCATGGCGTCCAGGTGCCGACGCAGCAGAAGCCTCAGCTGCTGGTTCTCTCGGCTCAGGTCCCCTCTCTGCTTCTTCAGAGCCTCTCGATGCAGCACAGCGGTGTTGATGCGCCGCATCAGCTGTTGCAACTCTGGAAACTCAGATCGCTCCTGCACACAGAGACACAAGTGAGTGTGGACAAAGGTACAGTACACAAATACTACTTGGATCTAAACATGGAGTAGAGCGAAGTAGTAAAGCTACACAGTCCTTCAAACGGTGTAAAATAAAGCTTTAATGTCCACAAGTGGTAAATTAGCAAAAGTAAAAAGAGAAAACAATTAAAATACCATAAAACCATATGTAGAGAAATGGTGACAGCGAGCACCAACCCAACCACTGTCAGATCTCTTTATTTAAGAGGCCGACAGATGATGAACGAAAGACCTCGTGTATTTGGAAAAGATGGAGCCGCAGCTCCAGGTCGAGTACAAACAGCTGGGTGAGCGACTGTGTCTGAAGACTAACGAGCCAACAGAAGGAAGAACTGAGACCAGAACAACCTTTCCTGGTTCCTCCTCCTCAGTCACAGATCCTCCCTCAGATGATGATGGTGTGAACATGTTTTCCTGCTCGCTCTCCAGCTTTCTGCACATTTCAGCCACTCGTAAAACCCTCTCGCCCTGAAACAGCCGAGGAGAGAAATCAGACCAAACGGAGGAGGAGAGGAGACGTCGCAGAGTCTGAAAGACAAGTTTCACCTTGTCGATGACTTCCTGCAGTTTCTTGGCGGCGTTGTTGCCGTGGACGGTGAGGTCGGTAAGTTGTTTCCTCGCCGCCGTCTGAGCCTGAGTCAGTTGGTCTCGGAGCTTGAGAGTCTTTCTGTTCACCTCGTTTCTGGCGCCTGTTACGTCTCGTTCCAGCGTCTTGCTGTCCGTCTTACTGGACCTCAGCTTCGTCCTCAGCTGGACGATGAAGTCCTGAGGGAGAAAAGACGTGAACAGACGCTGAGTTAATCTCTAAACAGACTCAAACCAAACTAATCATACAAGACACAAACACACTACCTACCTAAAAGTTACTCGTACATGTAGAAGTACCATTTCGAATGTACTAGTTGAAGTACATGTACTATAATATAAAACTGATTTCTCTGGACATTAGTTGATAAAAACATCTTTTAATCAATAATTAATGTACAGTTGTATAAAAAAAAACCTGGTGACATTGACTGAATTTGTGCTGCATTCAGGAACTCTTTGTCAACTTGTACAGTCTACTATCCTCTGGTTTATTAACAAGTTCCTCTCAAGTGACCAAAAAACTGAAAAGCAACAAACGTCTCATTATGCAGAACAGACCCGTTCAACTTATTAGTGAAAGTTACATGTGTGTAAACATCACTAATTAGCATCTGCAAAGGAGCTGAAGTAGTCTGGTAAGGGTAATATTTCCCTCTGAACTGTAGAAGGAAAAGTAACACAAAATGGAAATACAAACACCTCAAAATTATAATAATAATGAATACTTTATTGATCCCCTTGGGGAAATTGTTGTTTGGACAGCTGCTAGACCTGTGTCAGCGC
>JAUMHL010000015.1:675351-706099 GCA_032362345.1 Sandelia bainsii
TTATAAACCTGCAACTCCTACCAGTCAGTCAGACTTGAAAAAGCCCTCTGGAATGGAGGGTGAAACGTAGTCAAGGATCTAGAACAAGTCCAGTTGCCATTAAAAACCGTTTTTTTGAGATAACCATGACCTGGATGACTGAGAATCTTCACAGATGTTGGGCCTTCTCGAAGCAGCACACTGGGGCAGCAGGTGACACAATCTTACTTTCTTTGCATAACTGAGGACACTGTATTGAATTTGGGAGAGTTGGGGAGGATTAACATGTGAGAGGCTGGATGTCTGCAGCGGGGCTCAGCTCTGGAACGAGACTGTGGTGATACCGGACTAGGTCTAGTTTTGACACGCACCTTGTTTTTGTGCAGCCAGTGCCGGACCTCTGACATCATCATACGACTGACCGTCTGTCACCACAATGAGAAAGTTGCGGCCTGGTCCAGTTCGCCTGGTGGAGAAAATGATCAATTTAGCTCCAGCTGATTCATGTTTTGGCTTTTTCCTCCATCAGGAACTATTTGAGCTGATCCCTCAGGTGTGGTTTTACCTGAACAGGTTCTCGGTGGTGTAGCGGATGGCTTCTCCGGTGGCTGTTCCTCCACTCATGTAAGGGATCCTCCTCAGAGCGTTGAGGGTGTCCTCCTTGTTGGAATAGTCGAACAGGCTGAACTCGAGCCTCTGGTCGTAGGTGAACTGAACCGCACCTGAACATCCAGCACAGTCACAGTCAGCCAATCACATCATCAGGTCATTAACTAATTACATGTTTCCGTCCTGTGCAGCTGACCGATGCGAGATCCCATGTCCGAGACATCAAAGCTTCTGGCGATTCCTGCCAAGAAGTCCAGGACCAGACGGAAGTTTCCCTCGCCGACGCTGGATGAACCGTCGATGAGAAACCCGATGTTGACAGAGTTGTAGCAGGTTTTACCTAAAATCACACAAAACATACTTTAATTACTCCTGATGAACATTTATTCAGTTTAGTCATCAACAGCTTCACTCAATAACATCACATGCTTTTAGATGACTTCATTAGTAAAATATGAACTGTAGTACTCTTGTATATTATTTCATTTATATACATTTTTAATTCATTGTTTACTGTGTATTGTTTGCAAAAATGTAGAAATTCTGGTGGTAAAAACTAGTAAAAGCTTATTTTTTCCTTTTGTGTAAAATGCACAGTAGTCTGTTGTTTCACTAAAAAAGTCTCTGTGGCTGACAGACAGGTGTCTTACTGCAGAGCAGGCTGTCCAGCGAGCAGAGTCTCTGGGTGAGAGGTTTGACGTGTTTGGTGGTGCTGAACCAGCTGGGGATCAAATATGTGAAGAAATCGTTGTCTTTACACACCGCCTGCAGGAGAACAAATACAGAAATTCTATATATCATCATTCAGAAATGTCACAAATTGTATCACTGGGTGCTGAGATGTACTGTGTGGTTTTGTCATGTTCGTTAACTCATCTGGTGAAGAATCTGCTGATATGATACGTATCATGAAAGAGGGTTTACCATTCAATACACTGTGATACTGGAAGCAAGGCGATATCTTCCTTTTTTTCTGTCATCATACACATCACTCCTACGTAGCAGTCGACACGAATGAATCACTGCTACTAGTCTTTACATGTAAATTATGAATTAAAAATGAATCCACAGTGTCATGAGAATCACACAATGTTGTGATACTCACGTGTATCAATATTTTCTTATAGAAAACTGTCTCCTGGGGCCTACACACCTTAAAGATGGCTGCATTGAGCTGCTACAACAGTTCCACCAGCATTTTAAGTCTAGATGTGGATATTTAAGTGACATTTTCTTGTAAAATGTGGAAAAATGAGAAATGTGGCTCCCAGACCAGATATCTGCAGTCACACATATCCTCCACTGAACCTCTGAATGTATCACGGTTAAATCAAATTGTACTGAGAAAAACACACATTAAATAAAAATAAAGTGTGAACCTTCTTCATGAAGTCCTTGTCTTGCACCATTGCGAGCTCCTCAGGCGCCGGTTTAGCTACAGACGCCAGGAAGACGTTGATGCCGGACTCTCGGGCCAACATGGCCGCCTGCTCCAGGTCGTCGGACGGCCACCCGTCCATCAGCACCATCATCACCCGTGGGTGGCCGCGCCGCGCCCCGTTCTCCTGGGTGAAGAAGGTCTCTGCTGCGTGCATGATGGCTTTGCCTGCAGGACAAGAAGCCAGGCACAGAAACATTTTATAATACAGATATAAATCATATATTTAAAAAATCTGCCACCCTGCTAAGCCCTTCAGGTTTTCATGGTTATGAAATTAAAATAAATGAGAAAACTACTAAACATATTAATCGCTGACAATATCTCTCCACATTAAGATAAACATATTTTTACTAACAATTATTAGAAAAAAGTTGCAAACAGTAGCTTTAAGTAATGTTTAACTACTGCAGGACTCGTGATGATTTAATGCAACATGTCATTAACAAATTATTACACCATCATACCATTAAACTGAAGTTATTTGGGAGCCCGTTTGAATGAGGGTGGAGGCTCAGTGAAGTGTAGCAGTGTGAAATGTGTGTGTTTCACCTGTGTTGGTGTCTCCTCCCAGGTAGGCCAGCTCCTTGATTGCAAACAGCAGCTCTTTGGGCTGAGTGTAGTTGGTCAGAAGAAACTCTGTCTTTGGAGAATCACTGCACACACAGAGTACATATTCACTATATACACATTTGTATTTGTGAAGACCCACAATGTCTTCACAACCCTTAAACCTAATCATTCTCTAATATGATGTTTGTAGATTAAAGTCAGTGTACTTCAGTACTGTCTGACCTGGCTTGTATCAGGCCCACATGTGGTCCTGTTGCTCCAACCCTCAACATGGCGGCCACTTTGGCGACAAAGTTCTTCTGCAGGTTGAACCTTCGCTGCCCGATGTTGTTGCTGCTGTCGATGACCATGGCGATGTCCATCTGACAGTCTGCACACACACGAACACATGTTCACCAGTGTGTCTCACCTCCTCGTCTTTGAGCATGTAGAGCTCAAACTTGTTAAATCAAAGAAACATTAGCACGGGGCAGCAGAAAAATAACCTTTATTTCCACTGGTCAGAGCTTTCTTCACTGATGGTTTCCTGAACGGTCTCTTTGCTGCAAAACAAAACACACACACACACACACACAGAGGTGAGCTGGGGTAACACACAACACAGTCTGATGGAAACATCACACTCCTGTCGTGGAAGGAAAAGTCAAACCTGTCGTCACTGTAAGAGTCAGAACAAAGATGATTCATCAGTACAACAACAGCTCCGACACAGCTGACCTGTGTTCCAGGATGTTTCTTACTGCATACAAACTCAGAGTCACACAGCAGCCACAGAGCTTCACTTTATACAACACTACAGACTAGTATCAGTAGTTTGTTGTGTTGTGTATCAGTTACCTGGCAAAGGTGTGGTACTGGTCTCACTGGTCAACTCTAACGGGACATTAACAGGCTCTGTTCACAAAAAGAAAACAGGACGATCAGTGTTCAGGATGATTTACAGCTAAAAACAAGGTTTACACCGTGTATGATGCTGTTTACATCAGGCTCATGTAGGATTTTACAAAAGTTCATATAACTATTTTTACATACAAACATTTGTAGATGCAGTTTTAACATTTGATATCATGGTCATCTTTGCTGCTACCTCGTTTCATTCTTGAGTGTCGGCTGTATTTTATGTTGTATCCTGTGTTGTGTTGTTTTGCACTGTGTCCTTGTGTCTGTACTTTAGTTTTTATGTTTGGTTGGATGCGGTCTCGTGTTCATTTCTTCTGCGGGGGCCCTGGAGGGACATCGTTTCATTTCATTTCACTTGACTTCATATGTTTTCTGTCTTCTACTGTGAATAACATATGGGTTCTGTTTTTATGTAGCTTTCACACAGCAGGTTCTGCATTTACTTCCTGATCAGAAGCTCAAACCACCTCAGCTGGTTCCCTTTAATGTGAAGGAACAGCAGCTCTGCTCCGAGCAGGAGACACTTTATACATTTAAAATGACATGAATGTGAAGCTTGAAGGAAAAGCATCTGAAGAAGACTACAAACGCTCTGTGGTTTAAAAACAACATCTGACGTTCCCTCCTCTGAATTCAGAAACCGAGCAATCACTGAGCAGCGCGGTTCTACCTACTGGTGAGGTTGAAGGAGGCGGTCCAGCGAGACAGGGCCTGTGAGTGGACACCGTGGGCGTAGGAGCTCATGTAGTTTTGTCGTCCTTGCTGCTTGTGAACCTTGACGGGGCCCCCGGACGGACCCACGATGCCCCTGCAGAGGAGAAAGCACAGTCCCAGAAAACAGCAAACGTTAAACTTATGAAATGGATAAAAGTAATTAGAGAAGGGAAGATGAGAGAGTAGACACCTGACTGGCTGATCTCTGATGATAACACACACATTTACCATATAATTCAGTTTTGATTTTATGTTTGTAGTTTAGTATTTTCTATTTTTTAATAAAGGCCCAGTGAAACTTCATTACACAAGTCACTTTCAGACATTTAGAAATCAACCAGAGTTCAGAAGCTGGTTTAATTAACTGATTAATCAAGTTAGATATAAAAGTAATTGTCACCAAGTTTTTATTTTTGAATCCAAAATGACTGAAGCTTCTTAAATGTGAATATTTGCCACTTTTACATGACACCAACTTCAACATCTTTGGGTTTGTCACTGTTACTCAGAAGAATCAATGTGAACATGTCAAAATGATGCTGTTCCACTATTCTCTGACATTTTCAATTCATTAATAAATAAATGTGTTTCCCAATAAACTTCTACATTTATTTTATCAACAGCATCAAGTTTAAAATAGTTAGTTTTCTTCATGGAGTGTTTGTAGTACTTCAGTAAATTCCAGTGTCAGTACAACTCGAGGAAAGAATTTGAAGCTAAACTTCTACCTGTAGTAAAATACTTTTTTAGGTTTGTGTGAGTTTGTGTACTTCTACACCTCTGGATCAATGTTTGCTCAGACTAAAAGGCAGCAGGTTGATGATATTCAGACTAAACCAGTGAACATGTACGATGATAAAAAATGAACATGCCACATAGAATTTATCGAAAAAGAAAAGGTCTGTTTGTGCCCAGCTGAGATCTGGTACTTTGCCACTTGCTGCTGAAACTGGGCGGTATGTTAATCTAGAAGAGGAAAAGCGGATTTGTTCTGTTGTTTTCTTAATATGGCCGATGCACAAAGTTCACGTATGCAACAATTAAATTTCCTAGTTAGAAGCAAAGAGCCTGAGAGAAGACGAACATGTCTTTATCAGGATGAACTACAGATAAGCATCACTTATAATGTTGTACATGTTCTGCTTACTCCTCTATATCTGATGTCATTTAAGTGATGATCATAAGTTTTATCAGTAATGGATGGAGAGATTTTTTAAACCTTTGGTGTTTTTTTTAAATGAACCAAAACTCATTAAACATTTGTGAAAATGAAGATTTCTCATGCGGTGTCTCTGTACTGATCCTGGAGCTGTGGGATAAAAAACAGTCTGAGAACAGGAAACATTGCTCATAATGGTTTAGAAAATAAAAACAGAGGAGAGGAAGATGAGGTATAAAGAAGTGAAAAAAAGGATCCTGAGGGAGCAGAGCTGGTGTAGTTTTTCCTCTCGGGGCCCCTGGAGGAGGTCATTCAAGGTTGAGAGCTTAATCCTTCATTCCTGCACATTCCTTCATGGTGTTGGTGTTTTGTTGAGGTTCAGCAGACAGCAGGACTCACACTGCTCATTATTATGTCACATCTGCAGCTGCCGTCATTAGCAGAACAAACGTTCGTACGTATAAACGTTCTATATCAGGACAATCAAGACAAACTTCCTGTCGCCTTTAAATTAAACTTCAGTTTTACACTGAAGTTCTGAAAAAACTACTGTTGTGTTAATGTGAGATAATCAGTCAAAGCTCCAACAGCAGAAAAACACATGAAAATATGATGGAAATCCAAACTGATGTGATGTTTATGTCACATTTTATCTCCACACCTCAGCATAAAAACTGTTTTCAGTATTTCTAAATATTCTTATCTTTTTATTATTATTGTGTTCTCACTTACAGCTCATGTTCACTCTGCACTTTTCACCTCCACTGTAATGAAAATGTGGATTCTGACAAATACTATAATGGACAATCAAGTTGCCCTCTGTCTTAACTATGTCAGCTAAGAGCTTAAGGATCAACTTCCAGCGCAACTTGAAACTGATGGATGGTGATGTATGTAAACTGCTTTATTTGGAATTAGGACACTTGTGTTGGTGAGTTCAACATCTCCACTGTGGAGGTTGTGATCAGAAAAGGATAAAACTCTAATTAAAACTCCTAGATTTTGTTCGAAGGTCAGTCCTTTCTAACTAGTTTCTCAAACCACTTCATTCATATTCAGACACGGACAAACTAAAACTGTGGACTGCAGTATGTGCAGCCTTTGGATTCTTTAGGTGAACGTCTTAAATGACATCACACAGGTAGAGATTCCAACTCCAACCACCTACTCCATCGTGATGTGATGTTGACATGAAATCTGTCTGAAGTCAGTCCTACCTGTGTAAAGCAGCTCCACAGACAGACGAAATGGCAGCGTAGGTCCCCGTCCCAAACACTGACACTCTCCACTGAGTGCAGTCTGGAGGACATAAAACCACAACACCATCCTCCGTCAGGTCAGCTCCACGGGTCACACAGGTCACCGGATAGGGCACTGATCAAACAACAACATCAACCGTGAGCACAGGTGGATATCAGTGTTAAATGTTGTGTGAAGTATTAATCAGTGAGCTTTAGAGGTGCAAAGACAGGCTGTAACACGCTGCTGGGTAATTTCCTGTAAATTTCCTTTTATTCCGCAACAAATACATTAAACATATTTCAGAAATGACCAAAGTTGAATTCTTTTGGAAATGCTAATTAACAAATATTAAATTGGGTGTTAAAAGTATGTTATTGTCAGGATAATGATGTATCGATTTGCTGACACTGATGCGCTGACAGTTAAATAACACACAGAACATCTTTTACTAAAAACTAAAAAGATTGACGAGTGAGGATAAATAGGATTTTCTGTTACATAATACTTTTCATGAGAGAGTCAGTAATTTATTGAAATAGAGTCAGAATAACAAATCTGCTCTTTGACAGAGGATAAAAGGAGCTTTTCATCTGTTTCATGTATTAGACAGAACAGACGTGTGGTTAGTTTAAATTTCAGACATTTTTATGATTCAGGCTCAATATAAACACAGGAAAAAAAAGTTCTGAGGTCTGTTCTGATCAACAGCAAGTCGCACAGGGAGGTTTAAAGTTACCTCCATCTGTCCAGAGACAAGGACGGACTGTTTCTGAAAACCACTGAAATAATTAATCAGAATAAAGACGAAGAGGAAAAGATGCACACATGAAGGTTTTTCCGTTAGCAGATCAGAAAAGAAAGAAATCACATAAGAGACTTCTTCACTTCTCATCGTTTTCCTGTTTCTGTCATGTTTATATCACATTAGCTCATCTCAAACATCTCAGTACATGATTCTTCCTGATCACATTCCTGCTCTCCAGAGGATGACCCTGTCAGAAATCTTTTCTGTTGCACCGATCACGACACAAACAAGAGTCCAAACATTTTTTATTTATGAACCCTTAACATAAATTCCTGACATACTTACATGTGTTTAAAGGTCGTGACCAGTTAAACCAAAAACATATTTATTCCCTTTATAACCTAAGTAACCTCATCCAACGACATCTGGTCTCCTCCACTATGCTGATGACAGACAACTTTATATAGAGAAAAATTCTAAAAAGAAAAACTCAAGACTTTTATCACATCCAGACTGTTGAAGATTAACACAACAACATCCCAACACATCCTCAGAACTTCTCAAAAAACCCAATTAAGTCCAAATCCCTTCCACATGTCTTGTTTCTCTGTTTTGCTTCAAACACCCAATTCAAGATCCTCCTCATCACCTACATCTCCTCCACTGACTCACACCTGCTTTATATCCCCCAGATGACTAAATACCAAACCTGGGGAGGCAGAGCCTTCTCCATCACTGGTCCATCTTCCAGAACCATCTCTCCACAGACAGCTGCTAAACGCTCGGACGCCCTCCCCAGCTTTAAACAAGCTGCTTTTAAATAATGCTAAATTCTGTCTCTGCTCTTGTATTTAGTAATCTGTTTTAGTAGTTCTTTTTGTGTCTTTAAGTACATTTTTTAAAGATATTTTCTGGGCATTTTGCCTTGACGCTGGAGTTATGTGACCATGCACTGTAACCGTCTGGCTACCAGGAGGCTCCACAGACATTTTAAATGCTTCAAAATGCTATATAAATAAAATATATCAGTACAATTAAATTAATCTCTGTTTGTTCTTCCAGAAAATGGTGTAATGTTCACTGAAACCTTTAGGGGGCGCCAACAGGATTTTATCCTGTAAGTCTTGTTTATCTAATCGCTGTGAGTTTATTCTTCTGGATCATTTTTGTCTGTCCCTGCGTATACACATCCTGGGTCAGACACACACATCCCACCCGAGCCTGTACAGCACTTGTGAGGACCATCACTGACACAGTCCCCAAAGGCTTCTCACACTGAATCAAATGTTCTATGAAGGACTGAGAACTGGACAACATGTCCTTATTTCCCAAAAATGTCCTCACAAAGCCAGAAATTCACAAAAACAGAAATACATAAATCCACCAGGAAATATTTCAGAAAACATGAAATTGAAAAAAACACTGTTCATTGATGTGTGTTCATAATAGGTTTGGTCAAGTTAACGGTTAACTGAAGCATTACTGCTGTTGCTACGGTTACCAGCAGGTTAATAAACCATAAGCTCAATGGTTAAACCTTTCACATATCTGATGTTAATCTGATACGACACTGTAAACATTAGCAAACACAGGCCGATGATTCAGGCTACAGGGTCCTCATGAGGCACGTGTTTCCAGATTTCCAGCTTGGGTTGGATGTGCACACTTTTCACCCTTTTTTGCACAGATAAAGATGTGGAAGTAATATTAATCATGCAAGTAATATTCAGGACTCACCACTGGATTCTGAGCCAAATGTTGATGAGATGAGGAAGAAAAAACCTGCGGAGAAAGAGAAAGATCAGGAGTCATCAGCCTGTCATCAGATACATAACAGTGATAATACTGAGAGAACGGAGATGGAGAAAAGACAGAAAGAACAGACACAGCAGAAAATCAGAGAGCTGTGAAGCAGGTACGGGAACAGAGTAGAGTAGAGTAGAGTAGAGTAGAGTAGAGTAGAGTAGAGTAGAGTAGAGCGGTGTACCTGTGAGAGGCAGCAGGAAAGTCAGCACAGACATTTCTGCACCTGAAATACAGACTGACTTCAGTTTACTGTGGAAAAACAGTCAGTAAATATGTTTATATGTGAGCATAAGCAGTCAGTAAAGACATAATATGTGGTTACACTGGGTTCCAATCAGCAAACCAGTCAGTAAACCAGTGAGTAAACATATCGTATGTACACATGAACCAGACAGCAAACTGTAGACTTATCTTGTTCGTCAGTATACAGCCAGTAAACCAATGACTGAACCAGTTAACTAGTACAGGACAAACAGATCAACAGTCAGCCAGAAACGGTTAAACCAGTTATTTAGTAATGGGTCAATGGGTAACTCAGGAAACCAGTCCACAAGACAACCAGCAGGCCAGTCAGTTCACCAATCACAATTCAGTCAGTAAAAAAACAAGAGCTGGTTCATAATGCAGATAAGCAGTCAATCAATAAACAGGCAGCAAATAATTAAATAATGTCAGTGAACTAGTAAAGGACTGAGTTAACTCTGTAAACCAGTCTGCCATCAGCTGTTAGTTCCTACATGGCCAGCTAAGTTGGAAACCAGTTAGTAAACCAGTTAGTAAACCAGTAAGTTTGTAAACGATATGTAAACAAAGATCAGTCGGTCAGTGAAGCGTAACAAACATATAAACTATGAAATAATGTTTGGTCGTAGGAAATCAGTCAGTCCATCAACCATCATCAGTCCCTCTGTTGGGATTTAAATCAGCCAGTAAAAACAGCTTTCCAGTCAGCCACTCAGCCTGTTTCCTCTGTGCAAAGAAATGAGCAAACTCAGTCTTACTGACTGTTTCTTCAGCAGACGTCTCTGATGAAAACAGAGTTTATTCCCTGGAAGCAGCAGCAGCAGCAGCAGCAGGTGGTAAGCTGATGATGCCGAGCTGGTGTCGATCGCCCAGCGAGACAGAGGCAGCCCTTTAAATAAGCTGTCTCACACACACAGACACACACACGCACACAGACACACACACAGCTACAGCCGAGGAGGAGGAGGAGGGAGGGGCGTCAGCAACAGGTCGACCTGAGAGAAAGAAAAAGGAAATCATAAAAAAATAAAAGTCCACTTGACTGAAATCCAGTTTTTACTTCAGCAACGCCTCCTCGTCCTGAGATCCACGATAAAATAAATCACCACAGTATCACGACGACCCCCAACAACATGAGAGTGGTGGAAAAATCCATTTACCCCATCAGTCAATCTTCATGCAGTTTAAAGTGTTTCCCAGTTAAAGACTGAACGTTGATGATGGAGCAAAAAAACAAAACAAATGTGAAAACAGACAGGAAATAATGAGACTAATGCACAGAGTCAATATCTGATAAGAAAGAGACCTTTTAAAGCTCTGAATCACTGATCAGTGGATTCATGTGTTGAGTTTAATCTGCAGACAAAATAATTTCAGCTGTTACCAAACATGTTTATGATTTGCATTTTACTTTTTCTGTATTTTTCATTTGTGTCTGATAAGCAAACCTATGCTTTTATTTTGGTAGGGGACTGCCGTCCCAATTAAGCCTACCAAAATAAAACTTGTTAGTTAATTGACTTAAAGCCTGGAGAGGACATTAGTTACTGACCATGTGTGTAAATAGTTTTAGATGCTTATTTTGAAGAAGGTCTCAGTAAAGCACACATCAGCTGGCTTGGAGACTAAAGCTCAAGTCAAAAAGCTCACAAATATTATGTTTAAACATTGAAAAAAACTCACCTGCATCAACCTTAGTGTCAATGAAAAATTACAATAATTTAGGGTGTAACTGCCCTTTAAAGTTACAAATAAATATATAACATTTGTGAAATGTGAAATAAAAACACTAAACAAAGCAGATAAAAGATGAGACCCAACTGATCATCATAAAAATCAATAAGATAGATGAAGATACATCTAGTCCAGGCTCACACACTGAAAGCATGAACTCCTGTGCTACGTGTGCAGCTGCTCTTAAACTAGTTATGAACTAAACTGTTCTGTCAGATTTTAAATTTAAGAAATGTCTCAACTAGAAAATAATTGATAATGAGCTGCTTCAAAACAAGCAGCCACTACATAAAACACCCCAAGCTTTAATATAACTTCCAGAAAGCAACAGTTTTAAACTGTCCCGTTATAACTTTGATTTTTATCTACTGGTCACTTTATTAAGTACACCAGCACCAGCACCAGTACCAGTACAATTTCAATCCATTTTAATTCAACAGAGCAGCCATGAACTCTAATTTTACAATGTTCTAATTTCTCTGTTTATGATGAAAGGTGATGATTCTACTATGTTTATTCCTGAGGTCACAGAGGGAGGTGTTAGCCATCATCTTTAACATCCACAAAGGTCGAGGCTGCAGATCCGTGCACAGGACCATTTGAGCAGCAGCAGTTCTGTGGGAGACCAGCATCTGCACCCAGATCGGATTCTTGCTCCGGACGCTCCTCACAGAGGGCGTCCTTCTGATTAAAGACTTACAAAGGGAGTAAACATCTGCTCCGAGTGCCCACGATGCAGCACGAGACAGGTTAGATAAAGGTAATAACATCAACTCATCAGCTTCACTCAGTCAAGAGTCAACACGATGCAAATTTAAATGGTGCCTGGTTACGACTAAACTTCTGGGTTTTATTTATACATGGAGCAATTTTTATGTCATGTTTGAAACTACAGCAAATGACGTAGAACTACACATAAACATGATACAGCAAGTAGAACAAAGTTTGTGAATCTGTGTAGAGAGAACATCAAACAACAGTAATAAACATGAAACATCTGCAGGGAGGAAGCCACCAGTCTCCACTGCCCTCGTACAGTTTGTGGATGAACCAGAAAGTGAGAGGATCTACAGAGTGAGAAAGATTCAGGCCCTGGAGCACATGGACATATGAGTAACATTTTATGGCAGTTCATCTAACAGCTGCTGAGAAAGTTGAGTCTGGACAAAAACTAACAGAAACTATTAATGACCATTACAAACTGTGTCGGTGGTCTGTGGCAGATGTTCTGAAGGAGAATGACCCAAAACCTAAACATGGATTCTGCTGCTAGAAATAAACTGAAACTACTTGCTGCTAACAAAGTCCAGTTTCTTAAAGGGGGGAAACCTGGATCGTCTTGCACCTGGATTAGTGTAAAGGCCCAGAAAAAACTTTCTGATTTCAACAAACTGGTCTCTGCCTGCATCTGTGGAGAAGCAGGTTTCAGAGAGTAAAAAAGCTGCAGACACCTGATCTATGTGGGTCCTGTCGGAACAAACGGGTCTTTGTCTGAACCACAGTGGATTCTCTCAGTACTGTAAGAACCTCGTCTGGACAGTGAGGCTGTGACTCTGTTCTGTTTACTGCTAAAATATCAAACCAGACGACAGACGACTGTGTTTACACGGCTGAAACCATAAAGCTGACGTCACAATCACATGTTTTCTATAAAACACGGAGGCTGACTGTTGACCCAGGGTCTGCAGGGTCATACCAGGAGGTCAAACAGAGTGCATCATGGGGCAGCGAAACACCACAAAATGACCACAATGAGATGCTAATTAACACACAGGAAAAAATATCAAAATGTCCTGGTTCCAGCCTCTCAGACAGAAATTTGAATAGTTAACTTAGTTCACATGAGGAAGAAGAAGAACAGTAAAATCATCTGCATGTTGTTTGCTCAATGCATATTTACGCCTGTAATGAACACTGCAGTCTCTGTGTGGCGCTGCTGAGGCCTTAACATCTAATGGTTAATTAAATGTGAACAGTGGCAGAATTAAAGAGTACTAAACATTTTCCTTTGGTTTAACAGGCTGGAATAAGAACACTGACGCAGTGAACTCCCACGTTGAACAGCAGCTGCTGACAGTCACGAGGAAAACTTGGACGGTAATCAGTGAGTGTGTGTGGACGTGCTCGACTGCTCTGTAAGTGTGGATGTACACGTGCACGTTTGACTGTGTTTGTGTGTGAACATCACATCACTGAGAAGACATCGGTGAGATGTGAGAGAAGACAGATGATGAGGTTCACTCCAAAATCGACCATCACTCGCATGTGTTGAGTAAAAAGTGATGTTGTCGTGAACCTTCGGAGCTGAATGAGATAAAATCAGGTTCAGGAATCACGGTGAGAGGAACAAAAACAGAGAAAATCTGCAGCAACATCCTTTAAGACCTGAAGCTGACTGACTTTACAGTATGAAACTGTTTTTAAATAGAAATGTTCTTATATTAATGTGGAAAGATGCTGTTAAAGACATCAAGTCCCAGACTGCTGAGCGTCCTGGCAGCAGTGCAGTGAGGGAGGCTCACTTTTCTGACCAATCAGAGAAGGTCATTATTATATATCAGGAAGTAGAGCGGTGGGTTGATACCTGGCTCCTCCTGTCAAAGTCTTACACCATCATCAGTGTGTCCTGAGGGGGAATCATTAAAGTCGGTCACCACAGATGTTTTTTGGCTTCATCTAATGTGAAATATGCTTGAAAAGACATTAACATTGTCAGAGTGGTCTTGTTGACTAACGGGGTCCGCCACCGATCCAACACGATTAACTGGCTGAAAAACTACTGACAGTCTGCGACAGTCTGACAGTCTGCGACAGACTTGAAAAAGCCCTCTGGAATGGAAGGGTGAAACGTAGTCAAGGAACTAGAACAAGTCCAGTTGCCACTGAAAACCGTTTTTTGAGATAACCATGACCTGGATGACTGAGAATCTTCACAGATATACTGACATGAGTCCAACTAGTGCAGGGGTGGCTAACCCTGGTCCTGGAGAGCCACTGCCCTGCTTGTTTTCCAACTATCGCTGCCCCACCCACTGCTGATTACCTGGATCAGGTGTGTTCAGCCAATCAGAAGATTGGTGGTGTAGGGATGGTTGTAAAACGAGCAGGACTGTGGCTGTCCAGGATCAGGGTGATCCTGCTCTGTCTGACGGACTCTCACCATGTGCTGATGTTCGACCTTCAGATTGATGTTTTCATGGGCTTTTAGTTTACCTGAGTGATTAAAGGTCCCAGGTATTTAACCATGGTGGAGTCGTTAACACCTTGAGGGTCGTTGAGGTCTCACGTAGATCATCATCATCCAGCCATTGGTTGGTAAAGTGCCTGGGAAAGGACACCAGGACTGCATTAGTGTATAAATGAGGGAGATAAATCAGACACTGCCTCCTCTGTTAATAATAATAATAATTATGAATACTTTATTGATCCCCTTGGGGACATTGTTGTTTGGACAGCTGCTAGACCTGTGTCAGCGCTACTACGGGGTTTCAGTGTCTTGTCCAAGGACACCGCGACATGTAGCTTGCTGGGACTGAGAATCGAACCGCTAACCCTTGGGTTGGGAGACGACTGCTCTACCCACTGAGCTATCATGCCGCCCCAATAAGTGATGGTTGTTCCAGTTTGATGTTAATGACCTTTGACCTTTGATTCTGAGTCCCACGCTAAAACACAAGAAAAACGACTGCGACAGAAAAAGAAACAATGTGAGGAAATGAAGCTGCAGCGTTCGTTATCCAGTAGCTGATAAGTATGTATGTGAACGTCCAGATACTAAAACTGTGAACATTCATCGTCTGCAGAGCAGGAAGAGATGTTTGACTTCACAGCGGCTGGTGGTGAATCTACAGGAAGGAAATAAAACATTCAATTTCAATAAATTCTGGTTCTGAAGTTTTATAACTGGTTCAAAGTGTTGACAGAAACAGAGATTTGTTTCTTTCCCACAGAAGCAGACTTTTCTCACCCCTCCTCCTTCAGCTTATTTTTCCATCTCCACTTTTCTTCTCCTTCTTTTTTTCCTACTGTTAATCCTAGGACATAAGAAACCATTATGTCTTACCTTCCTTCCTCCTACTCTTCATTTCTGTCCTTCTCCTCTTTTTTGACTCAGGTGTCACAGCGACAGGATCCACTTAGGAAACTATTGGCTCATCTCCTCCTCATCCTTTTGACTTCCCTCTCCTCATTTTCACCCTCCCGTTCCTCCTCCTCCTCCTCATTATTTCAGCTGCCGTGTCATTAGGTCAAAATAACAGAGTCGACGTCACCATCACAGATCCAGGATTAACTCCAGGAGTGTGTGAGGCCGTGTGGTCTCTGCAGCAGAAATAATGAAAACGTGTGGTTTCACACTGAGCTGAACTTTGGAATATTATTCAATTCAAAAAGTGAATCTTAACAACCTGAAACGAGGATCTGTTAATTAGTTTTTTCCTCCGTCTTCATGTTTCGCCTGAAGTTCTCACCTGACATTAAACCGTCCCTCTGTCTGAGATGAAACGTGGTCGAGACGTTCATGTTCCGCTCAGCAGGAACTGTCGTAACTGATTTCATCCATCCTCAGATCAACATTGTCACAGTAGAGGAGGAAGTACTCAGTTCCTTTACTTAGGTAAAAGAACCAATATGGGATTTATGGGAAATCCCATCAGACATTAGTCTGAGTAATAAATTGCTATGAGACGAGGTGTGGAGGTAACAAGGATCATTTTTTTGGTTAGGGTTTCTAGATGATTTTAGAAATAAACTTTCTTCTAAATGATTTTTATTTTGCACATTTTTTTTATTTCTGCAGTACATGTACCTCTGCCCAGAACTTGTATTAGAACTGTAGAACTTATGTAGGACTGTATTTTGTATTATCGGTTTGTCTAACGTGATTATATATGATGTTGGATTATATATGATTTATTATTTACTTTGGTAACCTCAGAGTTAGCATCTCTAAAGAATCTCACAGGTCAGATGAGAAATGGAATAAAAAAAAAAGTAAAAATGTGTTTTGACTTTGTCTCTAATCTTTGATAATTAGTGCAACACTAGTGAAGTTTACACACCAATGCACTGATAACTACAACTCAATATAAACTGTTCTGAAGAAGAAGTACTTTTACTTTCTACACTTTATATGCAGGATCTTCACTTGCATCTACACTGTAGTAATGATACTTTTACTTGAGTATTGTTCAGTTACTGTATTTAATGTGACACTATATTCATCAATATATTTAGTTTGAATTACATCAGTCTGTTTTATTTTTCATGTGAGGTGCTGCTCGGTCGACTAGTTTCCACACTCACACAGATTAAAATACCTCGATGACATAATCCTCAGATTGATCTCTTTGTTGTTGGTGCTGTGGCGCAGCAGAGCTGAGCTGTAGCACTGTGCCAGGCTGCCTTTAAAGTGACTGATGATGTGTGTGGTACCAAACAGTCGTCCTGCTCTTCGTCTGACTTGAGAAAACTTTCCACTCTGCAGGAAAACACACAGTTAGTGAACGTTAAATGAGTCTGAAGCTGCTGCAGAGACGCGTCTCATTCTAACTAGAAAAAACCAAAACTCCAACAACACTCGTACTATAAAGAAATATTCTTATATTAATGTGGAAAGATGCTGTTAAAGACATCAAGTCAGAAAAATTTATGCTTCTTTAAGTCTTTACAGTTTACTAACTTTTAATCAGAGGTGAAACAAGTATTCAAATCCTTTACAGTAAAAAGTAAAAGTGCACAATTATCAGTAAAATGTATGTGAAAAATCCTTTCCCTATAGTAAAATGTGCCACTGATTGATATATTATTATATACGACTTTTTTACTATTTAAACTGTCTCTGCTTCTCTGCTCACACAGACTCTGTGACAATAGGCTCAAACTAGACACTGTTTTCTATCATTTGTCACATGTTGGTAACCTGTACTCTACATCCTACGTTTAAATTGAACATTATATTGTATTTAATCAGCTTTATATGACATTTTCAGTGTAGTTTACCTTGGCTTTTGTCTCTTTGTCACCTGTGCCTCCACCTTACCATGACTCAGGATGTGTTTTTAAAAGCTGGACATATTCCTGTTCTCCAGAGCTCCACTGCTGCTCAGACTACGACGAGATACAAAAGGAGATTTAAGAGACACAGCAGCAAAAGTAAAACTGTACAGAAAAGGTACAAATACTGTCATGAGGAACTAGAAAATATACTGAGGCACAAATGAGGGAGTGAACATAACAAACCTAAGTTACCATCACACACTGAAGAGCGACTCAGACCTGACCCAGGTTTCTTCATGCTGGATCCGGTCCAGATTCATACGTGGTCCTAGACGTGCTTCAGATCCAATCTGTGCTGAATGTGGTCATCATCATTCATCCTTGGCTCCTCTCAGCCGTTTTTATTCTTGTTCATACACAGCTCACGTTTAAAATCGAGCGTATGTGGGAGTTTGGAGCCTCGCAGACATGAACCATCAACACAATAGGATCAGATCTAAACTAGAACTAAACTAAGAAGATTTCAGTCACGTGGAAACAGCAGGATTTAGTTTGGGACATTTTATATCTGTTATTCAAAAAGTAAAGAAACTGACAGCAGAAACAGTTTGGAGGTAAAATTCATGGAAAAAAGTGAAGCTGCACTTGACATCAAAATGTCTCTTAAATGACCTTTTACTTCTGTTTTAAGCTAATCTCTACATTCAAACCACGAGCGCGGAGCTTCGTCAGAAAGCTGCCGAGATGCCACAAATCGATGGTTCGAGAGTGAAGAATGAAAACAATGACTGCAGCGAGTGGAGACTGTTGAGCTTTATTAGTGCTGAGAGGGAGGAACAGAAATTAAATTACAGTGAAAACAGGAAGTCGAGTTTAGTCCATTTACAGTTCAGAATTTATATAAAACAAACTGGAATAAAGAGAGGGAGAGAGAGAGAGAGAGAGAGAGAGATTCACATATTGTTGGTGTCCACGTCACTTTTGGCCGAGCTGGGAGAGCTGTGTAGAGGAAGAAGACACCAACACGTTACCATCGTTACTACAGATACAGTCACTGAAACAAAATAAAAACGGCGGACTGCTCCTTTAACAAGCCATGTCTCACCTGTTTGATGAACTGAGCAGCGTTGAAGAGCTCGCTGCAGCCGTAAACAACCTTCTTCCCCTGTTTAGACTAAAAACACAGAAAATGAAATCTTAAAAAGCGGCACCGTGTTTCCCGACAAACAGAAGCAAAACACATCAGTGTAATTCACAGCTCATTTTGTTAAAGTTACGAAGGAAGTTTGTTACAGAAAACAAATTATTCTCACACTGAACAGCAGAAAGGACAAAAAAGAAATAAAAGTAGCTTTGTGGTAGTTCTAGTAGTACTGCTTGCAGTAGTATAGTAGTACTGGCAGTATCACAGTACCTTGGAATAGTCCACCAGGTTCTGGTACTCGATGTAGTTTCCTCCTCCCACCACAAACACGATGGCCTGAAACAAACAGATCAACACATCAGGAACCTGCTGAACGTGCGTCTGCCTGCAGGAACAGACGGTGTGGACTAAATAACAGAAACACTTCCCTGTAATAAACAAGACAGATCAACAGCAGCACAAACGACGACGTCTGAAAACATGATCACCTTCACGGAGGAGGATTTATTACAGAACTGTCAATCAGACTGAGTTCAGCTCAGTGTTCACAATAAACTGTTGGTTTGTGTTTTAGTCCCACTTTGCTCTGTGGCCATTAATAAAGCTGTGTAATTTAATCTCATTTAAAGTGGTGCAGATCCTTAAACTCCCTCGGAGTTGAGCATCAGTTGACTTTCATTTCCAGCTCATCTCGTCTGGAAATCACGACAGAATCGAATCAATCAGACTGAAGCTGAGAAACAGAAACTCTGCTCACCTCCTGAAACGGGTTCTTGTTCCTGGGAATGGAGCTGAAGAAGAAGACAAGTGAAAACAATGAGACATTCCTGAGCTTTCTATCAGTCAACAGTTGTCTTTGTGTTTTACTGAATGAGAGTCGCCAGCTCTGTGAACTGAAATGTGAGAGACATGTGGTCGTACCTCTCGCTGCCTCGCAGCATCTTCGGGTCAAAGTATCGGTAGTCGTCCGTTTCCTGGAAGATCAGAGAGAAAACAACCGTCAGTGATGATACTGGTGTCAGTGTGGAGCTGTTTCCTCTTTGTTCCTGACTGATGCTGATTCTACTGTAAAATAAATGTGTGTCACATAAATTCAAACTTATCAGGCCTGTGTTTCTACTGACGGAGAAAAACATCAGGAAACATCTTATCTACAGGTTTTTGCTTTAGTTTTTTTGACCCGATAAGTAGACGTTTACCTTTGTGTTCAAATCATCTGTTACACTCACGGTTCTGTTCTTACAAATCTGAATCTGCACTCACAGTTTGGTTCGTGTGCTCTCGGAGCTTTAGCAGATACAGAACAGATACAGGAGATAGACACATGCAAACATAACCCTGAAACAACACGACAAATATTCACACACACGCGCACAGAGGACGATCTGATAGAGGGAGAATGTGCTCTTCAGTTTCTTTCATCTTCATCCAGGTCCCGTCTCTCCACCGTTCACATTCACAACAACAGGATCTTTGTTGGTCGTCTGAAACTCCAGACTGCAGAGAAACCTGCACAGTCTGTGTGTGTGTGTGTCTGTGTGTGCAGGTCAAATAGCTGCACAAACAGCAAAAAAAACTTTCACTTCATCATCATTTATCTGTTGGTACCTCACAAACACATCGTTCTTTCTATAGTCATGAGGACACTCGGTGTAACGGGAGCTTCTTACCATCCTAAAATGTCTCCTAGTTTCCTTCACTTGCATCTTATCCGCACGTCTTAGTTTCTCCCTCATAAGATGCAAGAAATCGAGTAAACGCGTTTTTACAGAAATCAGACGCCCTTTCCTTCAACGTGTTGAACAGAAGTCAGGTTTTCTGAACATTCAAATTAAATTAAAAACCTGTTTTTAGTATTTATATTGTGAACAGATTGATCAAACCAGTTTCTTCTTTTTAATCTTATTATTCTGCATGTTTTAGTCTAATTCTCCAGGTTATAATGAGATTTAGTGATTTTCATGTTTTGGTGAAAGTAGAAATTAAGTAAATATCTTAAGTTAGAACTGATTTTACCATTCATGTATTAAAATACCTGCTCCTTGTTGAAGTTCTAGAGGAGCAGATCGGTGGTCTGAGCCACCAGGTGACATCATCAGAACAGAAAAACTCCTCCAGGTGACGTCACACAGAGGAGGTTTTCAGCAAGCAGCAGATATTTTAAAACATGGAAGGTAAAGGGAAGTTTAACACCTTTCATTTACATGTTCTCCTCAAAGTAGAACCATAGGACTCAAGTTGAACAATCAGTCGTCCTTTAATTAAAATGTGAAATGACTCTTCTTCGTTTCAGTGTCGTGCAAACGAACACTTTGACACGTGGACCAGAAGAATCCAGGATCAAACCATCAACACAACTGTTTGTTTGGGCTCTGACCACCTAAAATAGTCTGTGAGGAGTCGAGAAATCCCGTCAGAATTTAGGTGAATGTTGTGAAAACGAGGTACCAGAGTCCAGCTTGTGACTCTGACTGGTCACAGCCGAACACCTGAACTACAGCTGGAAACGGTGGAAGAGGTCTGAAGACAAGGTGCACAGACAGGTCGGCGAGTTCTTACTCAAAGCACCCACAGAAGTCACAACATTTGTTCACACTCGAATATTTGACAGATGTTTTTCAGACAATTATGAGAACAAAGTGTTGAAAGTGTTGAGAAATTATTCTTTTTAAAAAACACCGGGATCAGCACCAAACACTCATCATATGTTACTCACTTGGTGCATGGTTGAATTTCTACCAAGTTTTACTAAAATATTTAAACAGAAAAACAAACTCACAGGATGCGACTTCATCTCCATCAGGTTGTCGAGGATCCGAGTCACTGGAAGATTCTACAAGAGAAGAGAAGTGAGTCCAACTTTAAAGTGTCCTCAATCAACAACAGAAAAACCTGCATCATTAGCATCATTAGTTCTGTCAGAGCAGAAGAAACAACCTGTGAACAAAACACTGACATGAGCGAGCACGATGCTAAGTGCACCTGTACAGACTGGATCACCTGAATGTGATCCGGTCTTTGCAGGACTGGATTCAGTCTGGTTTGTGTCTTTCTGAAGCTCATATTTCAGTTCTAGGTAAAATAATCAGAAATTCAATTAAATCAATAACATGTTTATTAGCTAGGTCAGAATTAACCTCCACCACCACTCTTATCCAAGAGCTCATTTCTCTTGTTTTCCACACCAGTTGCTTCAATTTGTTCCTTTTTTCTACTTCTTTGTTACCTTTTCATGTCATTTTATCAGGTTTAGGTTTATTTTAACTTCACCCGTTTGATTTGTTTAAACTGAGTTGAAATATATTTTGAAATAAATCTACAAATCTCAATCTGACAACAGATTTGTGTATTTTGACAAAGTAATTGTATTAATTTATTTCCACCCATCCAAATTTAACAGTATAAGCAAACTGCAAACTGTCTTGGCTTCTTCTTTTTCCAGGTTAGTTTAAGGTTCATATAAACACTTTAATTAGAGTTTTGATTTTCATCGAGCAGAATCAAACTGAATGCGTTTTCATTGGATTTTGTTCCCAGGCTTTGGTGAGAAGATATTTTCAAAACCTGTGAGACTTGGAAGATGTCTGTAAATATCCTCTGTAACAGTTTCAACAGCTCCATCCAGACTCACAGTGAGCGTCTGTAATGTTCTGGCGGCTCAGCAGAGCATCATGGTCCGACTTCAGCTGATCTCAGTTTTGTTTCTGTATGAAGAAAACAGACACCCCTCCCTCTGTGTGTGTGTGTGTGTGTAATGATTATAAATGACTCTGTGTTGGTGCCAGTTTCACCCCATCATCATCTTTTCTGTCATCATCACTGCTGCAGTCCAGGAACAAAGAGTCTGTCACATTAGGTACGCTTCATTTTACCTCCTGCCAGACACAGGCGGGTGGTGAAGCACAACCTGAACGTTGTGCTGCTCGCAGGTGAAGATCAGCCGAGAACGGAGGAATGAATGGAGAGTTACAGGGGGACATGACGCCATGTTGGAAGCGTGACAAAAGTAGGAAACATCTGATGAAGAAAGAAATGACTAAAAGGAAAAACAAAAAAGTAATAAATCATCCTGTGGAAGGAGAAGAGACGAGGAATACAGTCCATTTTCCTTTAATATTTCTGGCTGTATAAAGCTGAGCACACACAATCTTGTGTAACGTGATAACACACACTTCACATTTTACTCGGCCACGATGTGAAGCTTACACTGAATCTCAGCACAGAGCCCAGTTTAAGTTTATCTACTAACAATTCCATCCATCTTCCTCCACGTGTCTGGGATCAGGTTTCAGTGGCAACAGGTTCAGCAAGGTAGTTCAGACATTCCTCTCCCCAGCAACATTTCCAGCTCCTCCTGGGGGATGTCGAGACATCATCAGGGTAGACGACACATACGTTGATGATCTCTGCAGCGTCTTTTCAGTCAGACCAAGGGTTTACTGTCAGTTAGACATGCCCAGAAATACTCCAAAGGAAAGGGTACAGACGGATCCTGATGACCACCTCAACTGGCTCCTTTCTATATGAAGGAGCAGCAACTCTACTCCGAGGTCCCTCTGGAAGTCCGGACTTCGTAACCTATCTCTAACTCTAAACCCGGCCGACCAACAGAACAAACTAAAGTCAGCCACTCGTATTTCTGATCTCACACAGAACTATTATTATTATTTAAGTAAGGTCATGTCAAGGTCAAGTGTGGATTACACACAATGAACAAATCTTACTTGACACGTGACAACTTGGTGTTTGATGTTTGGATGGACTGCAGGATGTTTTTCTACTAATGGCTGGAGAAACAATTCCACTCACATGCTGTTTGAGCACCAGGTTCTTCACTCCCTCCATGACAAACTGGGAGCCAGTATTCATCACTCTGGAAAACAGCCTGCAGAGGAGGGAGGAGGGGAAAGGAACAGAAGAGGGGGACATCAGGAAGGAGGGAGGTGGAGGAGGAGGAGGGAGGAAAACAGAATGAGACAGAAGGAGGAGGACAGGGTTAGGCTGGTAGTCTCAAACCTGTTTCTGAACAAATAAAAATGATAATACTGCTAATAATTCATTACTGTTACTGTACTTCTCAGGGAGGTGCTATTAAAGCCATGTACCACATAATATTAAGTCACCTTCCACTTTTGGACCCATATAACCTCCTCAGCACAACAAACTGTAAGAATGGAGAATCAAACTATCTCTCACCAAGTAAAATCAACATTAAGGCCAAATAATGAGTCCAATTTTATTAATGACAGATTCACAGCAGTTTTATCAGGTTTGATCATCTTCTGCTACTTCTCACTTCAAATAAACACAAATAAACACAGTATAAACAAGATCTTTGATATATTCTCCTCCTATTGTGCAGCACATTTCTAATTTCCTATTTTATCAGAACTGTGTATCAAAAACATGAAACATTCACTCACCCCATCGGTTTGACTCCACTGTTGCCGTAGTTGGCTGGAGTGGCGGCCATCTTGGTAAATGCCCTGGAAATAGAGTGCTCTGTCAGTGTTATTATGCAGATCTAAAAGATCAACCTCCTTTTATTTCCCCAAGTTAACACAAATATGCTGTCTCGTAAGTGAAGATGTAATGTTTGTACAAAACAATACAACGCAGCAAATGTTATGACAGACTTACTTCCACTGTTTGATGTAGTTGAGAGGTGAAAGGTCACAGCCTGCGTCCATTAAGGCCTTCTTATACTGCTCCACGTCAGACTGAAACACACAAACACAGCCACGATCCTGAATGGTGAGTTTGGAGACAAATCTAACACACTAAGAAGTCACGACAGCTGTTTGGCCAGTGCAGCATTTCACCAGATGGCATCACACTGACACAAAAGTCGATCGTCTGCATTTCTTGTTGCAGCCCTTAGCGTCGGGACCCCGGCTGTACTGGTCTTATTGCTAAAGATGAGGATTCTCCATGAAATAATTAAAGTTAAGCTGCCTGTGCAAAGAATCTCAAATATGTCAGTTTCAGTGATTAGTTCTCTGTTGCTGATCTTAGCTGTTGTTTCACAGGCCTCTCTGCCCCGCCAAGAATATACAACTGCAGGAAATATCACAGTATTAAAACATTCCAGTCAGTCCTTGTTTCTACCTACAGCTTGTGGAAAATGACGTAGCATGTATCATCCTCACAGTTTCTTCTTCAATAAGCTCTTGACTGGCAGCTCAGTAGGAGTCAAGGATTATACAAGTCCTGAGCCATGTGAGAGTGTGTGGTTGTTTTTACAGTCAGAAACTCAAGCAGCACATGGGGGACCGTGCAGAAGATAGAAGCAGGGAGAGGAGAGTCAGAGGGATCAAAGGCAAGAGAGACAAAAAGACGGGAACAGACAGGAAGCCAAGAGCCGGTCACAGAGGGAGAGAGACGACCAGAGAGGACAGGAAGAGAGGGAGAAACAGTGGTGATGGAGGGTGAGGGGGTAATCGTGGAGTGATCCATCTCTCAGGTGGACGAAAGATGAAAAGAGCAATGAAAGAAAGAGTGAGGCTCATTTCTTGGCAAAGGGGAGAGAAGTGTGACACAATAGATGCTGAGAACCACAGGACACCAAATGCTTTTTATATAGTTTAACAGTCTCAGAAACGTCCTTTCTAGTAACTGAACTGAAGATTGTGTTCATGTTGTCCATGTGAACAACCCAGTGAATTACTACGACTGTATCCCAGTGCTCACCCACATCCACAATTCATTACGTCATCATTCTACTGTTAATTTTTTTAATGAACATTTTACGAAAAGTTTAAATGAGTGAACAAAAACAGAGGAATCACTCTGCGTAAGATTCTCAATAGAACAACACACTGAAGCATCACTGACAATAAACTACTCTGTGCTCCAGTGTAATGCCATAGTTGCACTTTCCTTAGGGCAACTATGGGGTATTAGGGTTTTAATTTTACCCTTAGCAGTTCACATCATCTACAACCTGTTGTTTGCATATTTAACCAAATAGACTAAATCACAGCTGAAATGTTCGTTGAATATGGGACAGCTGGAGCCAAGTCACACTAAAAAACTGTTTTTAGTCTGCAGTCATGGAAGGAGCACACTCACAAGTTCTGGCAGTAGACAAACCTTGCACCAGTTCTCACTGTAACCTGCACTGTTTGTGCAATTTGCCCTGAAAAGAGGGTGAAATTATTCACGGAGAGGCACAGACAACACAGACTGTGGAGTCTACAGAGGGAACTGGACGTGAAGTAAATTCAAAGGTAACTTCTGGTAGAGCTGTGTATTTGCTGGTAAGTTATAGTCTTCCTTGTTTCAGTTGTAAATCCCAAATATTTTACAAAATCTGTCTGAGAACAACAACTGGCAGTGACCGAGTCTGAAGACTTTGAGTTTATCTGCTCAGTCAGTCTGATCGATTGTCGCCTCCAAATCATTCGATGGTCCTTCTGCACAACCTTTGTGTTGCTGTTTTTTATAAAATGTAAAGATCACAGCCTCAGTATCACTAAGACCTTATGTAAAACATACAGTCATGAGTCAAAGTAGCTCTTTGAATATTCCATCATCTGCTCTCAGTCCCAACACTGACGTCTCTAACAACACAAACACAACAGAAAACACTGACGAATAAACGCGACTCAGTGGGATTCTGTGTTTTCAGGTCTTGGCCTGAATTGATGATGAATCTCCTCTGAATAATTGAGATCGATTGATAAAACGATTTCTGCAGGTGTAGAAGCAGAGCTCTCTGCACATAGCATCGGCTGGAGGCCGGGACTGATCCAACCTGGCTGCGTTTGGACGTGTGAGGAAATGACAGTGACAAGAAGACATTCTGCAGGTGCTCTCTGGTCCAGACAAAACAAAACACTTAAGAGTTCCAGGACTTTAGAGAAACTGTGGAACAGTTTGTGGAATATGTCAAAATGTCATTGAAAGGTACTAATTAAAGTAAAGACTGAACCCATGATGCATTAGTTCTTTAACAGCAAACTTCATCTAATAATAATACACAGTGCTCGTCATCTTCTGAAGGACGATCGTTGCTTTCTGCCAAACTAAACCTGATCCAGTCGTCTCCCGTTTACAGTGACTCTAACCAGGTCTCTGTCTTCTGAGGCGCTTTGGCTCGATTATCTTTGTTCGATCACTGGCTCATACTGAAGAGACGAGCCAAGAAGATGATTCTCGTACAGCTCACCCACGTTGTGGTTATCGATCACAGTAACGTGAGAACACAAGAGCACAGCTCAATTGAAACCATCTGTCTAAACCATTTCTTCCATCTGCCAATTCACAGCTGGTGATGTAAGCGTCCCCTGTGCTGGTTTAGTTGGAGTGAAACTGAGGACTGTCTTCAGAGACATCACTGAACTTTTGTTTGATTCAATTCATTCAACAACACAAATCTTAACAGAAATTTCTGCCATCCCAGAAATAAACACTAACTACACCCACTGAGGAGAAACCACCAAAGTCAGACACTTCAGTGTTTCTGCTGTATGTGGGCAGATGTACCTACCTGAAAATATTTTATTTAGCTACATTCTTTGGCAAATATAGTAGAATTATGACAGGTTTTCATGACAAAGCTTTTGTTATAAGCACATTTGAGATTACCCACTCAGGCTGGGCGTCTAATTGAATAGATGGTACGATGTTGTACCAAATTACTGATGCAGGGAACAAATACAATACCACCAAACCTTGTGCAGACACTGCACCTCAGTTAAGTTGGCAGGCCACAATGGTTGAGATTCTCAGCCATCCAGGTGAGGTTATCTGGAAGTTGAGATGGAAACTGAGGTCTCCAGCCAACTTTCCTCAGACTTAATAAGCTACTTGGATGAGTAGTGAAACATCCAGTTGGCATAACTGAACTTCCAGGTTGGCAGTAATCTGTACATAAGTAAAACTATTTCAATTTGTTTGTGCATACACAATGAAACTTTGTACTATTAAATATTTAAATTATAGTATATTAACATTTAAGTCTCTTATGTCAGCCCTTAAAGCCCAAATGACTGAAGTGTTTCCAGTTTTCACTAATTAAGTATCTGACTGAAGCAAAATTGAGGCAAAACAGATATTATCAGGTTGTGTCTCAGAGCAGGATCGATGTAATGCTGAGTTTAGTGACTTCAACACACAGAAAAAGATGAAAGTGAAGGTTGATTTTTTTTCTGTGCAATGATTTCACTTATACTATAGCAGACTTTAATATTTATTTTGACCTTTTTTTATTCTACCTTCCAAAAATGAGCGTGAAGTTAAATTATTTCACTATTTTAGAAACTTTTTTGCTCTAAAGCATTTTTTCCTCTTTTAGAAGGAAAGTGCAAAAGTAAATCCATGCTGTGTACAACCCGATGTTCCTAAACAACCTTGATAAAATCAAAACTGAACAATAACACAAGATGTGAATAGAACCCACTATTACAGCCAAACATCCTGACCTTTGACCCTGAGAGTGGCAGTTATTTAGGTCTGTGTGGTTTAGATAAAAGCTGCACCATCACTTCAGAGAAGAATGAAAGAGCCCCGTCACGATGTGTTTTTAATTTGCTTGTCCTCAAATCCTCCAGTGTTCTCAGTGTCCCTGCTTTGTCTCCTGAAGTGAACATCTAACCGCTCGAGGATCACAGAAAGTTCCACATCCCCAAGAGTCACAGTTTTCTTCTTCAGTGTCCGATCTGATTTTGATAGAAATTAACCACAAACCCTCACATCACCATTTCACCACTAGATTGTCCTTCAGTTCACAATACATCACATCTGACTCAAAAACACATCTTCTACTGCCAGTTCTCACTTTTCTTCTGTCTCGCAGGTTTATGACATGATGCCATCATGACTTTTACTTAAATGTGAGCAGGGTACGTGCAGGTTAAACACTCTAAAGTGATGCAGGCTAAAAGCTTAAAGAGGCCTTAAAATACACTGAAATAAGAGAATAAGATCGTCCAAATTCTTCAGACCAAATATTGTTAATGTTCCTCTGTTCTGCTGCGACTAAACTCAGAGACCCCAGATAAGTGGTGACAGTACTGGTTATACTGGTGAAGTGATGGTTTGGCGACTCTCACTTGTCCACTGACGAGGCTCGCTCTGCTCAGAGTCCAATATGATGAAAACAGCTCCAATAACACACTCCTCGAGACAGTCAGTCAAAAGCGGTGGATTTGGAAGGTTTTTGGTGATTACTAGATCCAGAGCTTCTTAAAAAACATATTCGCTGACATGGAAAATATTTGGATTTGAAAGTTGTTTCTTCAAAGAGCCAAACTTCTTGTTATGTCTGCACAAAATCATTCTGCAGTTCTTGTACTGAGTATTTTTACTGGAACATCAATTATGACCTGTTAAAAAAGTCTAGGCCAAAGGGCTTCGAAGCCAGGGCTACAATCCTACCAGCGGCTGCCATGAAGTGTTTCACCATTAGGTGGCTGAAACCTGACGCTTCCTCCTACAAACTAAGCTTTTAAAAAGTACAGGAACATCATCAGATGGAGCAAATCACATTCGCACTAAGGCTCCAAACAAAACTGTACTGAAACTGAATACTGTATGAGATAATAAAATTAAATCAATATAAACTTTTAAAAAATAAAATATATTATGATTTTTTTAATATTTCAGATATGATCCAAAACATCTAAAATCATGTTTAGGACCCTTCTGAGTCTGTTTTCTGTGATACACAGACTACACACTCTATAGCGCAGGGATACTGGTCTGTTTGTTTCATATATGACAAACCAATATTTTTCCACACTTTTTCACCAGTAGCTCAGCTTCTCTCTTCTGAATGGCCAGTTTGAAACACTCGACTTTTTGTGCCTGGGCTCCGGACAACATGTTTGCTAAACGTAGCTACAAGCCTAAAGACAGGTGAGGTGATCAGAGGGTCACTTCAAAGCAGTTTGAGTCAAGTTGGGCTTAAATTTTATTATCGTCTGGATTAAATTGTCTTTCAGTTTGGATTTGGACCAGCTAGCATGTAGGGAGCACATACTTGAAAAAAGTAAATAAAAGAAATCTTACTGTCTGCAGGTTTAAATCAATATTTCAAAACAACTGTAGTCTTCATAAAAAGCTGAGACTCTTAAATTGGAGCTTTCCCTTGAACAAAAGGATAAAAATGTTAAAGCTGCAATTTCAACCCCTGTTCTTCTTTCTAAATAAAAGCACTAACTCTATATAACCATTGATTATTCTTTCAATGTCCTGCTCCTGACATATGTAAAATACTTTTTTTCGCTCTGCAGATGCTACATGAATCCAGTTTTGTGAGTTACCTCTGGAGGAGCCTGCTGTGCTGTGATGTAGAAGATGAGGAAAAGTCTCATTTTGTCTTCTGGGGTTCCAGCTGAAAACACAAACATTTACACACAGTTTAGTCGGTTTCTGTTAAATTAATTAATTACATGGACACATGCACATAAAAACATTCCAGCAGTGAACCTAAACAGGGGTGTGTTTGTACCGTCCGGATCACTGATGATGTCCAGCAGTGATTTGTCTAAAGTCGACTTGCTCATCAGTTTCTCTTCATATTCAAAGTAAACGTCCAGTTTACGACTCTGAGGAAACAAACAGCATTTTACATGTTTTTAAATGTGACTTTCATTTAGGTCTTTTTCTATGAGCCTATAGTTTGTAATTTTTTCAACACTCACTGGCCACTTTATTAGGTACATCTGTACAATCTAATGTAACCCAAAACATGTGCATTATCTTAAGAGGTGTTTCTAATGTTTTGGCCACTCTATTGACATAAATGTAGGGGCTAAAATATTATAAATAACTCTTAATATAACACACTCCAGTACGACTGCACCACCCACTGCAACCTCAATAATAAACATTTAGTAGAATTATCACCTTTCTGACTGACTCAACAAAAAAAATTATAACCTAAACCTAAAAGTAGAAATAACAGCAGACATGTAGATCTGTTGTATTTGGAGCTTCATGCTTACACACGATGTTTAATGTTGATTTGATGTTATGATGTGAAGGGATTTAGTAAAAAACCAGAAACTGAGCAAATATTTTGTCATGTTGGCAGAAATACTGATCACATTCTCTGGTTCACTAATGAAGCTGACAGTATAATGTACCTTGATGTGGTCGAGTACGGCCGTGGCGACGTTGGTGTGCAGGTCAATCAGCCTTTTCTTCTCCAGCAGCTCAGGCAGAGAGCTGCAGGAAACATTAAATCAGAATTAAACTTATTAATTATTAACCAACAAAACAACCTCAGTCTGCTTCTGTCTATCTCACATGTTAATCTGTACTAAAGGATCATTATACAACTAGAAGGTGAGCACAAATAGTTTCCATCCATCCATCCATTTTCTTAACCTGTCCTCGTAAGGGTCACGGGGGGTGCTGGAGCCCATCCCAGCTGTCATCCCAGGGTACACCCTGGACAGGTCGCCAATCCATCGCAGGGCCGACACACAGAGACAAACAACCATGCACACTCACAGT
>JAUMHL010000015.1:708337-721464 GCA_032362345.1 Sandelia bainsii
CTTGTTTTAGTTCCTTGACTACGTTTCACCCTCCATTCCAGAGGGCTTTTTCAAGTCTGCCTGACTGGTAGGAGTTGACTCCTACCAGTCATCCAGGTCATAACCATGACCTGGATGACTGAGAATCTTCACAGATATGTAGTATTTGAACATTTTATGTTATCTGTACATATCTGATCTGTCAAATATTGGTACAACACTGTCATTCTGACTTGTTAGGAGTGATTTTTTTTTTGGCTGCGTGTGCTCTCCTGGTCTTTTGTATTAAGTGTGTTTTGATGACGTGTTACATAACACATCCATGTACCTCTACAATCCAGTGCTGTCAGTATTAACCTGTGGTTCTGCATGACCTGAGTGTGTGTGGTTGTGTGTTTTCAGCAGAAGGTGCAGCTTCATGATAAACTTCCGCTCCTGTTCGGTAATGACACAAACCGGAATATCTGAAGTGTGACTTCACCGTTAATATTATTTAAAAGAGCAGTTTTTGCATCAGACGATTTATTTGTATCTTTTATTGTGCTTTTCTTTGTCTGTACAGTGTCATATATTCGTATCAAAGCCTGGTAACATCTCTCTGTCAGCTCCACTGTTGTCCACAGACAATGAAAAGTCATCAGCGAGCATAAGAGTGAAGTACTTCACTGCTGCCACCATCTGTTCGGTCACTGATGGCAAAGTGTTTCTACAAAGCTCTGTTTTCCCCAAACTACAATAACAAACCAGCATTTGTACATTTACACACTGTGGAAGTCGTTTAAGTCTGGACAGAGCCAAAATGAAAAGTCTGCTAAGAACTTCTACAGTTTTAGTAAACTTAGTGTGGACACAGCCCCAGATGGATGATTAACAGCTCACCAGGACGTCATGGATCAGCGCCTGATAGGTCCAGGTGTGGTGGAGGGGTGTGGCCATGTCCACATTACGATCTGCCAGGACAAACAGAGGCCTCTGGAAACTGAAGAGAATAAAAAAAAAAGAGAATAAATAAACACAGAGCCTCTGTCTAGTGGCAGAGCACTGCATCATGGGAAGTCAAGTGTCATACAACCTGATTCTGTTTCAGTTTGTTCCTTTGTTAAAGTAATTTCAGTCCAATTTACCTGAACAGTCCTGCAGATATGTTGTCACCGGTAAACAGACTGTTCCTGGCATCCCGCAAGTTTTCACGGAGCTTCTTGTCCAACTTCTACAAAACACACAAACCTTCCCTTTTATTGTTTCAATTTTTTCTTTCACACACTATTCAGAAAAATTCAGAAAAGTACTATTCAAATAAAGTCTTTATTATTCATGTACAGACGATGATATTTAAGTAAAGATGTGGGTGATGATTTTATTGTTGAGACTGAATACAAGGCCGATTCCAGACTAAATAAAATAATAAATAGCTTCATATGTAATATAACAGTGAATGATTTAAAGAAAATTCTAAATCATGGTGTTGTGTGTGTCATTTTTTCACTTGTTAGTATAAACCAAACATAGAACAATTTCTGGAAGTTTGAAAAACAGCTTTTGCTTAATTGTGTGAATTAAATATCAGACAAAGTTCTTCATTAAGTTAATGAAATATAGAAAAAGAAAAATCCGATACCATTGATTTCAAAACTTTCCCTAATACTGATGTGTGTGTTCCAGGAAAGTTACTTTACCTAAAGAGACAAGTTTGTCACCTAGTGACACGTCAGCTTCATGTAAATATCAATTTACACATTATTAAACATGTCAGAGTGAATGGAAACGAGCTGAACTCACCACAGCCACCATCTCTGCTGCGTTTCCTCGGGGGCAGCGAATGATCGGCACCGCACCTGATCCACAGAGTTTGTTTAGTTTAGTTTCGTGATTAAAATCAAAATATAAAAAAAAACACATAGTGAAATAAATAAACTAAAGCAAAACCAACAAAGGTAAGGTTTAAGTATAAGGTTTAAGTTCTTAGAGAATATAAGTATACACAGAATAATGTAGAAAACCCAACAGTTTCACTTGAGCAGCACTAGGCAACAGTGGAGAGGAAAAACTCCCTTTAACGGAAGAAACCTTCAGCAGAAGCTGGTAAGTTTTTACAGTCCTGTAACTCGCGAGATTTCAGCATCAGCTTCACAGACACCTACCCAGAGTGACGAAGAAACAGAAGAGGCTGTCCACAATGGTGTCCATGATGGCCTCCATGTCTGTGTCCTGGATGTCTGCCCTGTTGATGGCTGCGTACGTGTGACAAATAAGTTCAGATAAGTGGAGATTTGACCTGGATACAAGTGGTACACAGCTGCATACACATTATATTCACCAGCAGCTCATGTTGATTAAATCTGTATCTGTCACACTGAAATAACAGCTGCATCCAACCTCATCCAACACATCTTGTTGTTCAAGTTTCTCACAGAGTTAATGTTTACTGGTGAAGCTGAAACCACATTTGTCATTTTAACCAGTAAGAGCAGTAAATGTCTGCATGAGAAACATAAGAAACTGCGGCTGATGTTTGTTGATGATGAATATTCAAGCATTTTAACAACCACAGTGTCTGAACTCAGAGTCACTCTCCAGTGGGTCCAAATTATTTTTCAGATTCACAAACTTTAATTTTCAAATCTCCTCCACAGCAGTGTCCAGCAGCAACACCAGCAAGCTGAGACAAAACACGTTCAGTAGAGAGTTTTATTTAGCTGAGAGAGATCTTAAACATGACTGTAAGTCTAGATCGTCCCTTATTCTCTGTTGCATATTTAATAAAACCAGTGTTGCTTTCGATTTTAAATGATAAAACAAATGAAAATGTCATGGACCAAAATACTGGGACCTTTCTGAGTTAATATCTGCTCTTTTTGTTGTGTGTGTAAGTGTGTGTTACCATGATAAGAGATGAGCTCCTTGTTTTGGTGACAGAGGATGAACATGTCGTCTTCCAGAGTGATGAAGTTCAGATACTGGTCAAACACCTGAGACACACAAACAAACACACATAAAGCTACAGCTTCACTACTGATTAATAAAGTCTCATTTTAACACATTAATGAAATAAGACAATCAGACTATGTGCTGTGATACTGATGTTTCTATTGACTATAAAAAGTTGAGAGTAACCACGGCGACCTTGGTGACTTGGCTGACAGCGTTAGCACCCAGAGCAGCACTTGCGATGTCCTCCAGTTTACTCCTGCTGATGGCAGAGATGAAGTTCAGGTAGTAAGACTCATACAGCTGGTTCCTCAGATCCTGCACACACAAACAAAGAAGCACATCACACAGCCCACCATGTTTTTTAGTTTTCTTCAGCACCATAGTGACCTAGTGAAAGTTGTCTGAATTTCCATGTGTACATTGTAAACATGAGTTTATCATAGATAATTCTGTTTACAAAACGTAAATAAACACGTCTGACTACCTGACATATTCTGTCAATGTTCTCCTCTGTGGGCATGACGAAGTAGATGGCCGGTACATCCGGGATAGGATCTCTGTCTGAGTGAAGCAGACTAAAGAAGCACGCACAAGAAATACAAACATAATCAATAACTTGTTGTTTTAATCACTGCTGTAAATGATCATTTAACCTAAAAACTGAAACAGATTTCAATCGTTGAGATGACCAGTTTGAGTCTCTGGCTCTCAGATGGAAAACATTTTAGAAAACTGAGAATATCGGAGCTGTAGAACAGCTACAACTCTGCTGGTTTTAGGTTCAGATTAGGAAAGTAGGGCACAGTGTAGATTTATTAATCCTCACAATTTAAAAAAGATACAAACACATGTAAGTCTCTTACAGATGTAGGGTGATGCCCATGTCTCTCAGCTCTTTGATGGACAGCAGTGGAGAGATGATGTCTTGGCCAAACCGGTCGTATATCAGCACCTACACAGACAAACACTTCATCACCGTCTGGTTAACCTGGGCCATGCTCTTCAAATGTGTTTTAACTAAACCAGAATCAGAATCATAAGTAGTTTAATTGTGATCAACAAGCTGAATGTCCTCACAGAAAATAATTTAGTATTCTTCATTGTGAATGTAAGAAAAGTGAGTCACTTGTATCTGGAAGTGTCCAGCGCTATGTGGTTCGCTCCAAAATGTCACAGTCCTGATCCAGCTAACTGTCAAAAATCTTCACTTATGCAGGTTTGGGTTTAAAGATGTAGTCATTGATTCTACTGCATTTTGTCTAATTTAGTGAAAATTCTCATCATGTTCCTCTACTGAACTGTCTGTTCAGCCTGTGCACAAAAAATTAATGTTTTGTGTTTGTAGACAGTGGTGGCTTTGTAAATGGTAGACAAAGTGTCTCAGACCAGATTATTCTTCGTTTTGTACTGCAGAGAAAGTAGCTTTTCTGTCACTTCCAACACCCAACACAGCCAAACAAACAACAAGGTCAGCAGAACAGGAAATAAAAATGGTCACTGAGGTGAAACTTTCCAGCCCTTGAAGCATGAAGAATGTAGAAACATGGTAGCAGAATGGTTACAGTGGATCCCACATAAAAGCAGCGTCCCTAATTTGAGTCTGCCTGACGACCTAAGCTGCATGTCGACCCCCCTTCTCTTCTCACATGTTTCCTGTCTGCCTCTCTACAGATACTATCAAATTAAGAGCATGAAGAACGACACCGAGCCTCGGCTGGATACAAAGACTGAGTTCTTTTGAGCTCTTAGTGGACTCACTGTTTCTGCTTGTCAGGTGGGTAATCTGTTTTCCACGGACATTCAGCTAACTTGTTAGTTTGCTAATATTTGTTGTGACGTTAGCTGCTGCAGCTGTGGATTGTAGTTACGTCTGAAGCTGTTGTGCCTCCGAATGTCACCGTTAACTATGTGGCAGCATTAATTAGTTCTGAGTTGTTGTGTTTTATACAAATACTGCACAGTGTAGCTGAATTTACAAATGCTGAAACATATACTGTATAAAGACAGCTAAACATGCCTAACTTCACCTGTGTTTCATCTTAATACAAAAACAAAAAAGACTGTAGCTTCAGTAAAGTTCAGTGTAGAAAAAGAACAAATGTATTGAAAGTATAAGTAAATTACAAATCTGACATTCACCATCCACTGTCACAAATCAAGTAATGAGGTTTCGTAGTCTCTTCAGTAACAAGTCTTCTTTCATGATATATAACACATATTTTAATTCTAATTTCACCTGGACGGATATGATGTGTGTGTGCTAACGTTACCTTCCATACTGGCTCAGCTGCTGTGTTCTTCAGAGGAGGAGCGTTGAAGTTCAGCATCCGCTTTAGAGCGACTGCAGGCATAAAACACAAAAGACTGTTTGAGTAATCGATTAGTCAACCAACTTAAAATTGATCTTAAGCAACTGTCAGTTAATCAAGTCCTTCATCAAGCAAAATGATTAGACTTATGAGAATAAGCTGCTTTAAAAATATGAGATCAGTGCGTTTTTATATTCGAGCTGCAATGATTATTTGACTCATTCAATAGTTTATCAGTAACTACTTTAAATAACGACCTGACACCCGAAGTTTAGCTGAGTGTGCTAAATCTGTCACTTTGTCTAAGTCTTGTATTAAACTATCTTCAGATGTTGAGGTTTGAGCTAAGGTCATAACGTTTAGTATTCTGTGTAATTTGTGGTAAAAAACTAGAACAGTATTTCTCGAAAAGTTAATTTCAGACCTTTAACATTTTCACAGAATAATGACTTCTTTACTGTTAGCAGCAGTTTAGCTTCGTCTAGCTCCGTTAGAAAGCTGACAGCGACGTTAGCTAGCTAACAGCCTAAGCTGTTAGTTAACGCTTCAGTTAACTAGTTAACAGTCCTGTTAGTTAGTTTAGGAGTCTGTAAATTAAGGAGTTTAACAGTTTCTCTTTCTGTAATGAAACAGAAACACCAGTTAATCAGTCCAACCTGCAGCTAGTTCATATGATGTAGAGAGGTTAGTTAGCTGGTAAAACGCTTGACAGCCCTAAATAAATGTCTCCTGTACGACTCTGGGTCGTTTAAATTCTCCGCTGCCGGTTAACGTCGCTGTCTGCCGTGAAAAATAACCGTTAACAGAGAAAAAATCAGTTTAACAGACCCGCCTGCTTCTCCCGGATAGACGCCGCCATGTTTGATGTTGTTAGTGGTGACGGAGCGTCTGATGACGTGGCGGACGCTCGACGTACGCGGTGAGTCAGAGAGGGGATTAAGACGTCTCACTCTGTCGCTAATTCCTGAGACCAAAACCCACACAGGTAACGTCAAAGACGTCTCCCTCTGCTGCTATTTCCACAAACCAACAGCTGTCTGTCAGAGGAGGTGATGATTAAGAAGTCCTTATTTTGAAAACAGCGTAGAATATGTAGTTTATTAGATTCAAACACCTCATCACTCTCCTCTGTCTGAACACGACAGACCATCCCCTCCACTTTCTCACAAACATGTCTCTCACATCTGGCATCTTCCCCTACATATTTAAAGTGGCCATAATACGCTTAAGATTTATAATTTCACTCTGAGGCTCCACTGATACAAGATGATGATTTTTAAGTTTAAAAAGTGGAAATACATGTTAATATACCTTTTTGTTTGACAGTTCCTCTGGCTCTGTGACTAAAAAGTCTCTTTAGGCCCCGCATCCCACCCTGTTCTGATTGGCCAGGTTGTGGAAATCTTCCTGTGGACCAAATGATGCCCAGTTGGCTACGTAACCAGCTCTCGTCTCTCCGCAGGTGTCTTCTCCATCTAAACCACATCTCTGGGTTCCACTCACACAGCTTTTCCTATCACTGCTATGCCGATGACACACAGTTCTTTCTGTCCCTTCCACGGAATAACTTTACGGTCCCCATCATGCATTCCTGCCTGTTTCTCTGACATCTCTGCTTGGATGAGAAAAACATTTTCAACTCAATCTCTTTGTGAAGTTATTTTAAAAAATCAGAACAGAACTGTTTGTTTTTGCATTTATAATTATATATAAAGAACAAAAAGAGAAGTTATACATGTAAAATCAGCACAGACATGAGATAAATAAGAAATAAAAAGAAAAGAACAGACAAAAGAAACGCTAAACAGAAGAATCGCGTGATAACATGGTAAAAAACAGATACTGTATAATCACATTAAAGGATCAATACAAACCAATTATTCTGTATATGACACACAATGAATTATGTCTGCAGCAATGAGTTTGTCTTACATTTCAAATTTAATTTATTAACCTTTAATATAGTTTTTTTTTATTATTCTGAAATACTTTATTGATCCTGTGTGGAAATTATGCAGAACACACGAATGATGGACGACCTGCTGTCCCTACTGAGCCACCGCCGCCCTCAACATTTAGTTTATTAATGGAATTTAAGGGTATAATACAAACATTAATGGATTCATTTATGATGAGTTTGCTGCTGTATGTTAAGTGTTCAGACCTGAAGCAACAGTCACAAACTAATCTGAAGTGACACTGCCAGAAAAAAATCTCCGCTACAACCAAGCATCAATAAAAGTTTAAAAATATATATGTACAATAAAAAAACACCTGAACTAAAAGCAGCTCTTAAAGCAAAGTTATAAGGAAACAGCACTATCGATTAAAAAGTAGATGTTTAGTCATTTACCAAATATGATCATTTTATCGTCTGTAGAAAAGTCAAATGCTTCTCAAAATTAAATGTAAAGGTCTATTCTTACATTTTATTGATCAGCTTCATTAGTGAGAAGCATGATCCGTGCAGCAGGTTTGAATCAAGGATAAAATGCTTAATTACAAACTGATTAGAAGCAACCAATGTGGATAAAATCCTCATCAAAATCAAAGTTGATTAATTATTATGATGATCAATTAATCACTGAAAAATGCTAAATATTAGCTGTTTAGGCTTCTGCATTATGAAAACTGAACATGTTTGGTCAAACAAAACAAGACATTTTCTCCAGTTTTCTGACATTTCATAGACCAATAGATCAGCACATTAATCAATTATCATTATTAAGAGATGAAGCCAAAACTGCTTTACTATACCTGAAAACCTCAGTCACTTAATTATGGTGATGCAAAAATCTAATGTTACTATAAATGAATCGCTCTCATTAACTTGCAAAGTTGCTGCTGGTATAAATTTTAAGTATCTAGAAGACAAATGTAGTTTGTTTTGTGTATGTATGGTCCCATCACCAGGCTCCGACTCTGTGGGTCCTCACTCTGTCAGCCTAATGATGCCATGAATTAAGTGACTTAGTTGTAGGCTATGACATGAGCCCCCATCTTGTTTTTATATATCTAATGTATAATTATAGTATCTGAATTAGCTATTATTAGCTCCTGTTTGCATCTTACTGATGGATGTAACACAAATTCACCTCACTACACGTCTCCTGCCTGCAGCCTTTCAAAAATGGCTTTTAAAACCAACTGTCAGGAGCACACATGAAGACTGAAATAGGTTTTTGTTCCTCCTCTGAATGGAAGACAAAAAGCCACAGCTCAGTCCAGTATCCCAAGCGAACACGTGTTAATCAAATCAAGTGGATATCATCCAAAGTTAAAGTCTATTAGTCTTGTGCTCAAAACACGTGTCTGCATTTTTATGTGTCAGCTGTCAGGAGGACTGTGTTATTTCTCACTTACAGTGGAAACATCTCTTTTAACAGGAGGAATAATTTTAAAACCTGTTTCAGTGCTCATGGAAGTATCTGAAATTCTGACAGACTATTTATCAAGAAAATATAAAATCTGATGCGGCCACAGCTTCTCACGTTTCCACTGTAAACTACACGTCTTTGGTTTATACGCTGCTTTATGAACCAAACAAGACATTTGAAGGCATCACACTGGGCTGAAGGAAACTGCCACCGGTCAAATCATCAACATCATCAAATAATCAGCTGCAGCTATAATCGACTAAAATCTATTTCTAACGTAAAACACACTTCTCTAAAACTCTGTGGGGAGGAGGTGCACGTGGTGGCTGACGGCCTGCTCCATGGAGCTTTTGAAGGCCTGGTAGGAGGAGGTGACAGGCAGGAGGAGGTGCTTGGAGCCAGGCTCACTTTGAGGGAAAAGGCCCACGTCCCCCTCCTCTTGCCTCGCACGTCTGGCCGTCTCCTCCTCAACTCCTGATTGGGAGGAAGTGAGCGGGTGGAGGAAGGAGATGGACGGATGAGGGAGGAGGCCGGCTGCTGGGAGCTCCTCAGCTCCTGTGGTGAAGTGAAGCAGGTCCTGGAGGGAGATGGAGCTCTTCCCAACTGAGGAGAGGAGAGGAGAGGAGAGGAGTTTATTATCAGCTCTTCCTTCTTTCACACTTGTATCTGCACACACTTTTTTTTTCTAAGCCTCGAGCCTCTTTTTGGGAAACTGTTTCTGCAGAAATGACTTTGTCTAGTTGTTCTTGTTGATCCGTTTCTCGTTGCAGTGAACCTGCTTTACCTTCACACTCCAGCAGGAAGTGCCTCCAGAAGGTGATGACCGGTGTCTCTTTGCTCAGTCTCTCTTCCTGCTGAGAGAAGTTGACGGTGAAGAGCTGACCGACCGTCTGAGCTGTGAGACGACTGGCTGCCTCACAGAAAACACTGCAGAAGACTGACGGGAAGAGCTGCACCTGGACGAGACACAGTTCAGATGTTTAGTTCATTCAGTTTTATTTTAGATCAGCTTTCTTTTCTTTCTGTTATACATGAGCAGCACATAAAATCCTGTCTGACTGCTCACAGCTGATAAAGCTCAAACTTAAGTCACCTGATTAAAGACACCCAGAGTCTCCAGCCCCTCTCGAAACCTGGCGAACAAAAACAAACAGAGGAAAGTTAGGAGCCTCACTCAGACCATGACCAGAATTAACCTGCTGGAACGACTGCATCAGCAGTTACTGGACTGTACAACAAGAGCTGCACTGTGGACAGGTCAGTCGTCCATCACAGGTCTGACACACAGAGACAGAGATCCATTCGCACCTAAACTACAGAGTATTGTACACACCAATGTGTCCAACTGACTCCATAAAAACGACCATACCTGGAAGGTGATGGCCTGGCCGGGACAGAGGATTTTATATGACTGAATGTGGTATTTAATCAGTCATGGATCATCTGCGCTCTGTGCAGCAACATGTGCCTTTGAATTATATCAATATAGTACTGAACCCAAACTGATTTCTTCAATAATGTAACAATAAATGCTGCAGCATTGTATATATTGTCTCTAATTAAGCTACCGTACCTACATGCAATTATCATTTCTTCTCTCTCATTATTCTTCTCACCTACTTACGCTTGAACACTATCATATATTGTTGTGATCTTTGTCCAGTTAAGTAATATTAATAATAATAATAATAATAATAATCTGAATGATGGCTGAATTCAGTTCTCTGACTGTTTCTCCTCATTTATGTACACTTATAGCATTAATAATACAATCGACCGTCCTTTCTGTCTCTCTACCTCTGCAGAGGAAGCTGCATCCTGGTGATCATAGTGAAGCTGACGAGATCCTCCACCAGAGCGTCCCTCTCTGCCAGGCTGCTGATTGGTCGGTTGCAGCCGGCGAGCTCCAGGTACTCTCTGCACGCTGTCATGGTTCCTTTCAGTTCGTCTAAAGACCGGGCCTCTGCAATCTGAAAGCACCCGATCAATCATTCTACCTTCCTGTTTACAACAAACCTCTAATGCACAGTTTTCCCAGTGAGTTTGTCCTGTACTCACCCTGCTGACTTGGCGAGTGAAGTGTGTGTCGGGGGTCATGTGTGTGGAGGTGAGAGGGCGGTTGGGCGGGTAGTTGAAGAGACACTGGTAGAGAGCGGGAGAGAAGAAGCCCACAGGAGGACCTCCCTGAACCAGAGAGAGCGCCAGCAGACAGCCGACGTCAAAGTACAGGTCCTCACGCAGCGCTACACACACACACACAAATGTTTACAATACATTTTACATTTTGGCCTGATTATAACATGTATTTGTATTTTTTCAACTTGAAAATCATATAATCTTGTATCGGTGGGGCTTCAGTATAAAATATAAACCTAAATTAAGCATAATATGGTCACTGTAAATACATATTCTGTCTCTTCTACCACGTCCACTGACCAGAGGAACAAAGGTCAGCTGAGATTAAATCCTCCTCCCCATGTTCAAAATGTTTATTTCATGGTTAGTTTCACCAGTTAATTACCCGAAGCATCTGTCCTGTGCTACAGTTACTTGAAGGTTAATGTATCACGAGTTTTGATTTACTTCTCCACATAAAGAGTTTTAAAAGCTGTGATTATTATAAAGTAAAAATAAAGAATATGGTTCCCAGGAAAAATGTGATTCATACCCTGAGAGTCCAGAGCCAGGTTTTTTGATCCATCTTGTCCCTCAAACACCACAGAGTCCTGGATCTGCTGCATCAGCAGCTTTAAGAAGTACAGCTTGGCTGTGTTGCTGTTTGGGACGCTGCTGGGAAATGTAGTCTGGGGCCTGGAATAAAATGAATGTGTGGAGTCAGCAGACAGCAGCACCAGAGAAGTTTTATCGTTTTAGCATTTTGGATGTGCACCTTTATTTGTGATGAGGACAGATTTAACCATCCTGGGCATGGATGACACCAGTCTCGTACACAAATGTTGAGATACTGTATACCATACCAAACATGCTGTAACCTTTATATTACAAACGTATTTCTCACCATGTGGAGCCTGTGGTGTTAGAATCAACCCATGCCAAAACTGAGAAAAGCTGTGACGTGGTTTTATAAACTTGTTCATGGAATCACTTCAGTGATCACACGTAAACTGACTTTTGTTGCAGCGGTTGCAGGCGTACAGGTGAGCAAAAACCTAAGAGCTTTGTTAAACTGGTGACTAAGCTAATTCTTCCTGACAAATCACTGACCTGACAGACATAGTGTGTGTGGGATCGAAGTCTGTCCTCCTGACCAGATCCAGACCAGCCGACAGAACCTGATCCCCACTCACCTCCACCACAACACTGTGGGGACAGAGCTGAGGGGTCAAAGCCTGCAGGAGCTCCTCAGGTGATCCAGATCCTACAGGTAATGATGGTCTGAGACAGAGAGAGAAAGACCATCAACAACAAATCTGTAAACTCCAGCTGATCATTTCTAAAAGCTTTAATTAAATGAAAGAGAGAAAGAAAAACGTAACAAGTCAAACAGCATTAGAGAGAATCACAGCTACTGACGCAGCTTTATAAATAAAAATGACAAAGTGTGATTGTGTGTGAGAGTGTGATTCTCTTCTGCTGTATGTTTCTGGTGATTAGGGAACATTTATCTCCTGCAGTGAAACACAAAACCAGTGGGGTTTTTTTAAGAATGAGGGAGCAGCGTGAGAATAAATGAGAATGTTGGTGTACAGGCACAGTGGACGGGTGTGTTAGATGTGCGTACCTCTTACAGCCAATGGAGGACTGGGAGGAGAGGTGGCGTTTGGACAGCAGAGACCTCCTCTGATCTCCCTGAGGAGACGCAACCAGGGACGCTGGACAAGAGAAATAAAGATAAGCAGTTAGTTTATCATCAGTGGAGGTTTAAGAGTTAAGAATCAGAATGTGAACATGTTGATAATATTAACTTCATCACACATTTCTGTTAGTACAAAAAGACAAGTTAGTTTGTGCGTGGAGGTTTTAGCATTCAGCTGGCACAATCTGGACTACAACACAAAAACCTTTCCCATCAGTAGCCTGTGTGCAGTCGGTGCAGGCCCAGTTCCTGGTGTCCAACCTCAGCCCCGAACATTTCCTGTGAGTCCCTCTGGAGCCACACAGTCGACAGCGAATCAACTCAAACCACCTGAAACAAACACAAGAACAGAAACTTGCTTGATTTCTGTGATATTTCTTGATCCATGTTCTGATCCCAATACGTTTACTCCTGCACCACCCTCAGGACAAACTTCATGTATAACTATGTAACCTCATGGATAGAGGAATAAATATGTTATTAAAAGATCCTATAAAGACATTTTCTCTAGGTTATAAAACTAAACAAATTACCATTAACTAAATGTATTTGGTTTACAGTTAATAGTGAGACAGACGATAAATGACGAAGAAACTCTTCATATCAAAACAATACTAAATGATTTCCTGAAACACAGATCAAGATTCAAGATTCAAGATTCAAAACACTTTATTAATCCCAGAGGGAAATTATTTTGGCATGTTACAGCAGCTC
>JAUMHL010000015.1:721564-737716 GCA_032362345.1 Sandelia bainsii
ATCGAATGTATGGCGTGAATTTTGCTGGAAAAGCATAATGAGATTTTTCATTACCCCTGTCCAGAAAAGGTATCGGGAAATTGGGGATGCTTGTTGGAGATGTGGGGGAGATGGTGCCAACCATTTCCATATTTTTTGGGACTGCCGAGGCATCCATCAGTATTGGTCTCAAATCCATGAACATATACAGAATGTCTTATCATTTGTCTTTCCTTTAACCATTGGAACCATATTTCTGTGTAACATACCGGTGGATAACTTGAGCTCTGATGACAAAAAACGTTTGTACATCTTACTGGCCGCGAGTAAAAAGGCCCTCACGAGGAGATGGCTCAAACCTGAACCACCAACAACTGAAGACTGGATAAATGTGGTGCAAAGGATCTATACAATGGAGAAACTGTCTTTCTCTCTCAAAGTGCAGAGGGATACCTTTTACAGAATATGGACAATGTGGATGGAATATGTTAAGCCTGTTAGGTCTGATTTTCTGCTCCATATGTTGGAAACTGATTTGAACTCTCATCTCAATGATTTGATTGTAACCTGGCTACCCCGCAACCCCCACCCATGTTCCAAGGTTTTGTTTGTTTTTTCTCCTTACACTAATAGTTAAAAATGTGAAAGCAAAAGCAATGTCTATAGTCATGCTACTGTAATATACTATGTGCTTTCTCAATAAGAGTTAATATAAAAAAAACAAAAACAAATGTCATTTTGTTCTGCATAAGTTATAACCTCATCACCTACAATTCCAAACCTCTTCAGAGAACATGGGCTGTGAAAGTCTCATCTCGTTACCTCTCTGGGATGTATATTCCCATCCTCAGCATCTCCTCCTGGAAGTTTTCCTTGTTGTTGCAGAGAGTACATCTAAAGAAGAAGAGGCCTGCGCTGTGGGCCTGATGCTGAAACACACACACACACAAGTAAAAAGAAAAACTTGTAATTCCTGTACAATCTGACACATCTGTAAAGTTATTCGAATAAAATCTAAATGTTGCCGGCCTGAACAGTCCCTGCTGCTACAGATTTGCTATATTTCATATTTAGTCATTACAAAGATTATTTAAACATTTAATAGGTTAAATGTTTTGCCTAAAAATATACACACCACTTTATGAATCAACTAATCATTCTATCTATAAACCAGAGAACTTAATAGCAAAAAACAGACGAAATAAATTATGTTGCAGATTAATTTTCTGTTGATCAACTAACTAACTGTTGCAGCTTGACTAAAAATTCCAGAGCTCATGCAGTAACCTGGATGTTATGTCTAGATGTTTCTGTTGATATTTGAAGCCACCAGGGTGAAATGGAAAATATGTGTTTGTTGTAATTTAGGTGTACAGATCCTTTAATGTGCAGACACACACACACACACACACACACACACACACACAGAGTCACAGTACCTGTGCACAGTCTCTGTGGAACCAGCTGGCGTGGCAAGAGGGACATTTGAGGATAGAGTACGACAGGACGGGGTCGATGGAGTCCAAACAGACGGAGCAGGACTGAGGCAGACTGAGGTCTGAACTCACAGACAGAGACTGAGTGGGACTGTGATCCGCACAGTACGACCTGGACACAGAGACACTCGGTTCTTTACCACAGTAGTTAAAACCAGTAATGGTCCAGTAATGAATCTGACTAATAATGTGCGTCTCAGTCACAGAGACTTTCAGAGAGTCAAATACTGTACATCTCAGAGACCTGAACTGGACCATTGAATGTGTGGTCAGCACTCACGGGAAGAGTCCAGTGAACTGGGATATAAACTTCTGTTTCCTCCCACAGGGGAAGTGAACAGTCTTCCTGCAGCTTCTGACATTACAGCCGACACTCGCTCCCTTCTTCTTACAGACGCTACACGTCTAAAACACAAAGGAAAAACATGTTGTAAACACGGCAAAGACGCAGCAGCCACCTCGTACATTTATTAAACACACAAAAACATGAAAAAACAACTACTTTATGACTATTGTACTTTCGGTGGCCTGTATTTAAGAGGTAAAAAACTCTCACCAGTCGAGCTGAGCGGCGGGTCTCCTGTTTGATGTCGTCCACCAAGAAACCAAAGACTCCCTCGTCTTCCTCTCCTCGCTGATAAACTCCACACGACGTCAGCTGAAAGATAACGCACATGTGTGTATGTGTAATACCTGTCATTGAATCCTACTCTGGACCTCTGTTCCAACTAAGGACAACTGATATCTAACATGATTTATCTATAAAACAAGAAGTTTTTTAGATCTTAGCTTTGGAAATAAATGCCTGATCTGAATCTTGTTTACGTCCACCTTAAACAAACCTTTTATTCTTCTATCACATTTAACAAGTCAAACAAAGTTTTCTTTTTTGCTTAAATAAGTTGTGGTTTTTGGAGACACTAATTATTTCCTGTTAATTAGAAAGAGCATCACCAGAAGCTTGATTGAAGCACTTCATACAAGAAGAAATTAAACTGCAGTAACTGCAGAGAGACTTAGCACATGCAAAACATGATAATCCACTGGGTGAACTTAACAACATGATCATATTGTATAACTAGAACAGAAAAATGTATGTATGTATTTATGATAATAGGGAAGGTATTCTAAAACACAGACTTACCAAACAGAGGTAGTGGACAGAGAGTTTTTGCTCTTTGAGAGTGACCTTTTCCCCAAACATGGCCGGGTCATCATCACTGAGCCTGCACAAAGCACAACCTGAAAAGACACAACACACACGATTCTTTACTTTAACAGATCTGAGACGCAACTCTGAGCAGCAGACGTGGATATTGTGATGTGAGTATTGTGCATCCATGACTAAAAATCACTGACTGGAAACAGAGTAAAATTAGACACTAGCAGAAGCCTCTGACTGTGCAGGAGCCATAACTGAGGAGAGTAAAACATATTTTAGTATAACTGAGAAAAGCAAACAGATTTAAGTTTGTGTAGTTCACTCACAGTCCTCCTGGATGCTGCCGGCATCTGTGACCTGTGACCTCCTCACCTTCTTCTTCATCTTCATGTGAAGAGAATCTGCAGAAGACAGATATGACATATTAGATAATTAGATATTAGCTGAGTACGAAACATCTTCCACATCTATCACCACACACACTTCATGAACAAACACAGGTCAGACAAAAGGTTCAATGTCCAAGGTCAAGTCTAGTTTACAGTTGTTTCAGAGAGTTTTACTTTATCTACAACTCTGTACTGTGTTGTAGATTTAATTGCAAATGGATAAAACTCCCAAAAATAAAATCTCTCACTGATGACAGTGTCACAGTGGTGGCCCCTAAGAGAACTGAAGATGGGAGTTCACAGATGCTTCCTACCCAATCTGAAAAAGCTTGAGAGGGTCTGTCAGGAAGAATGGGATAAACTGACTAAATCAAGGTGTAGAGACTTACCCAAGAAGAACTGGAGCTGTAATAACTGCTAACACAGAACTGCATCAATGGTGTGAATAAGAAATATTTGTTTTTACTTTGAGTTATCTTGTGTAGATTATGTGCAAAATAGCAATTTAAAATTGAATATGCTAAGACGTCCAAAAACTTTCTGAAGCCACTGTTGAGTTGCGTCCATATATATTTTGACAGTGACACAATTTTAAATTACTTTAGCTCTGTACACCACCACAATGGATTTAAAACAAAGCAATGACGATGTCCTTAAACTGTACACTGTCAGCTTTAACTTAGGCAAAGTGGTAAATGATCTCATGCTAAATATGAACAAAAAATCCACCTCTGTGCTTTTCTTACTGGACCACAGTGTTGCTTTTGACACCACTTTACAATCCTAGACTGACAAAAAGATCGTCTCTCCCTTGGTTAAAAACCTACTTTTCTGAAAGAATACAGTTCATTTCTTCTAACAATACCATGTCTACATTTTCTGATGCTGACCCCAGGACTCAGTTCTTGGCCTTCTTCTGTTCTCTCTTTTTACTTCACCTATCTGCTCAATTATGCAGTTGTGTAATTAATTTACATTTGATAAAATCTCAGAAAATAGTGAAAATCGTCCATCACATTTTCAATTGCAAGGTGAAGTCATTAAATGTAATGTTTTGTCAGACTTACAGTCTAGACTAAGAAGAAAACCAGTATATATTTACAGCTACAGGACCAAAACAAGAGGATTATACCTTTTTTCTTATACAATATTCTGAAATACATTGATTATCAGACTTGTTGCCAGTGAATCCTCTGTTTAACAACCAAACAGTTATTGCAGCTTTAAAAAAATTAAAGCTCCAATAAGTTTTATTGGTGATGTTCGCCTGAACGTTTTAGAGATTAGATAATACAAATATCTCTCAAAAAGCTAAATTTGTTCCCTTTTTTTTGGAGACGTTTGATCTTATGAGCGAAGACTTGGCAAAGAATAATGTACAGATTTATAAAGAAGAAGAAGAATGTAGCACGGATCCTACATAAAATAAAATATGCCGACAATTAGTTAGTTGCTCTAGATCTTTCCAGAATTTTTCAAATTGTACAGCAGCAATGTCAGTAAATTATTTAGTTATAAAATGGAAAACTTTAGCTGTTAGCTAAAGCATTTTAAATATACTTGTGGTCGCCGAGAGTAAACATAACAGATTTGGGAAAAGTCGTTTCAGCTGTTCAGAAGTGAGTTTAACATAAACTGGAAGACTGAATGAATGAAAAAAACAGCGGCTTCGTTTTTACTAAACTGTTTTATGTGAAAAAGAATAAAATATAAAAACACATGAAATTTAACCGGAGTTTTCTGTAGACTGACCAAGTTCAAACATTACAGCAGAAAAATGTCAGTTAAATTCATCTTCAACAAAGACAAACACAACAAATCTCATTCAGGAAAATACCCATACACCTACTTTACATTCGGCGGAGATGAATTTCAGTTTTCAGTCATTTTCGTGTGTTTTTTGTGGATTTTATTCTGACTGTTTTTGTTTACTTCTGACTAACGCCGTCGAGTTTTAAATTTCCCTCTTCAAAACAAAAGAACCTCATTTCCGCTTCCACTGCTTCTTCTTCGCCGTCAGGATTTATCCGCTTCGCTTTAGCGCCCCCTGGGGGTCGGTGAGAGTCAGTTTAAAAGCGGTAGAAAGGATTTAGCTCAGTTACTGGATTTCAGTACTGTGCGTATATTTTAAGGAAATAACACAGAACAAATAAAGAAATGCGTTTTATCAAGAAGATATTAAAAATTGAGGTGAACGTGCAGCTAATTTTTAAAGCCTACATGTAGTACCTTCAATCAACAAATCTTAAACCTAGTTTTTTCTAGCACAATTTATTTGGTTTTAATTTGGATTATCTATTACTGTTCATCATTTAGCTTCTGTTAAACAGTTATTACAACAGGGCCATCTGCTGAAACCATTTTTATTAACATGCAAACTGAAACTTTGAGCAAATGATAAAGAACAAGTTCACCACCAAAAAGTGTGTCTGTGTTACAGGAAAACTTTGGTGCTGCAGCAATGTGAAATCCCAGCCCCACCACCCCCGTGCTCCCGTGCTCCCAGGCTTCGGTTGTGTCCACAGTGGATTCTTCCTTGAAAGGTGGTCAACACACAGGTTTGGTCCTACAGAAGATGGCAGACTGCTGTGGACCAAAGCTCGGCCACCAGACGCTCATCATCCTCGTTGTCCCCCGTTCTGGTCCCAGGAAGAGTGACTGTCCCACCAGAACCAGTAAGCCTTGGGAAACCCCACCAGGAGCTGAACTCGACCCGTCAGACAGCTGCAAACAAATGGGGTTAAAAAAATGTACAAAACAGAATCATAACTGCTAGACGACAACTGCAGAATTCAGAATTCTGTTTAAAGTTGGAAATTTATAAATTAATAAAAGAACTGTTCAGGAACAACCTGAGACTAAGTCAGGAAACATGCAGAGGTGAAGACTGGCAAAGAATGAAAAAAGAAAACAGTAATAAATCCTGGAGGTGGCTGATTAATGAGAATCAGGTGAGTGATAATGAAGGTCAGGGACATGGGGACAAGGACCAAACGATTACAGTGAACTGTAAAGCACCATAAAGCACATTATCACTAACATCAGATGCATCATATCAGTAGAATTAATTTGTTGCTGCTGTTTTAATCATTGATTAAAGTTGTGTTACAGGAACAGTGTTGTTGTTCTGTTGTGTAGCTGCTGGTTCATTCATGTTTCCAGTTAAATAATTATTCTATAGCTCAGCTCACCTGTCACAGTACTGCTCCTTGTTTCTTTCTCATGTAAATCAGTGTTTGACGAACCACCAACAGCAGAAACCGGCTTCTCTGGACCTGGTTTCACCACCGTCCATCAGTCGCTGCAGAAAACACTGATGCTTGATCTGGTGTAGAAACTAACTTAGTGTAAATGTGTGTTATGCAGGTTAAATACAAACTTGACTAAATGATGATGGGACCTGCACAGATCCCCTACATCACACAAACAGCCTGAGCTTTACAGCTCAGTCACAGATACAAAAACACCTGCAGCTCCAGCTGGTTCACCTGAGTCTAATCAGCCTATTTAGAAGCAGACGCTGTCGCCTGATTGGCTGTCTGTGTTTCTACCTGCTACATGTAGTCAAACCAGAGAGACTGCGTCTTTATTCCTTTTTCATTAGTGCTGTGCTGAATTAGAAACTGGCCTTAATGATTAAATTCACCACACAGGTCTTTATTTTAAGAAATAAACACACTTTAGATTTGATTCTCGGCTCTTACTAAACACACAAACTCAAAACTTCAGTAAAAGTTCAAATACCTGCCTTAAAATTGAAGTACTATATATATATATTATTTTGGCTTGATTGTTTAGCACCTTGAGAGTTACCACCTGTGCATCAGTCTACAGGTTGGATCAGTGGACGGACTCCATCCAGCAGGGGGCGCTACAGGAACACAGCAGGAGCTGACAGAGGTGAACCTTGAGTTCAGATTATTTACTCTGTTAACTTTGATATTTTTTACATTATTTCATCACGTTATTTTGAAAGTTGACCCATCAACGTTAGTAAATGGACTCAGATTATTTGCGCTTCTCTTACTTATCAAATACTTAATTATAAAAAGCTACAGAAAAAAGCTCATAGCTTAAGTTGAGCACATTTGATCCACAAATCATTTTATCATTGCGCAAATATAAGAAGGTTTAATTGTTTATGACGTAATAATGTGATTTTGTCAATAAAGGTTTATTTTCATTCAGAATTTAGTCAATTCTGATCCTTCACAAACTCAGGGTCCAGAAAATGTTCAAATAATAAAATACAAACGATTCTCTGTGCGCGTGTGTTTGTTTCCATGCTGCGTCACGGGGGGAAGGGCGGTGCCCCCCAGGTGGGCGCAGCAGCAGCGGTCACACACACAGAGGAGGCGGTATACAGAGAGACACACACACGCACACGCTCAGCCTCAAGGACGAACTGCGCCGAAAAAAGCCGGAACATTTGGAGACATCGAAACAGGGAAGTTGGCCTCGTCGGTCTGGATTAAAAGTGAGTCCGTCGTTCAGCATGTTCAGCTGGGTGAAGCAGGAGCAAGGTGGACGCAACAAGGACGGAGAGATGTACCAGACGGTGACCGAGGGACTGCAGAGCCTCTACACCAAGAAGCTGCTGCCGCTGGAGGAGACCTACCTCTTCCACGACTTCCACTCCCCGGCGCTGGAGCCTGCAGACTTCCAGAGTAAACCCATGGTGCTGCTGGTCGGACAGTACTCCACCGGGAAAACCACCTTCATCAGGTACTGTTGCCTCATATGAAAACTCTGCTCATGTAGAGTTTCTCCTGCTCACAGTAAGAGACACGTGTTTGGAGAATGATTTATCATTTACGATGCACATTGACACATGCGCAGAGGAAGCGATATGAAACAGCAGGTTATACTTCAAGTATCCTGAAACTATGTGGGGATCAGGTTCATGAGTGTGTATAAAGAGAGTTCATGAAACCTGCCTGTGTTAGTTAGAAAGTGGACTGATGGGAAAGAGAGTTATTGATCAGGTGTCACATCAGTCCTCTGTTTAATTCAATTCAACTCAACTTTATTTATATAGCGCCAAATCACAACATAAGTCATTTCTACACTCTCAGAAAATAAGGTACAGCTGTTGTACCCCTACAGGTACAACAGGCTTGTCACTGGGGCAGTACCCTCAAAGGTACGTATTTGTATCTTTGACACAGGATACTTTTTTGTACCCTTGTAATTTGTACCTTATAGAGACCAATCTTGTACCCCTGGTGGCAGTTTTGTACCTTAATTTAATGGTAATAAAAAGGGTGCAAATTTGGCCTGTACAGGGTAAAACAGTACTACTGTTATAGTATATAAAGAGACAATGAAACTTATCATTTATTCAATCCTTTTTATTTTCACATTTCAATGTTAAACTGTAACTTACATTTTTGTCCACTGAGCAGGTTTCAGCCCTGAGACTATGTATGAAAGTCTTATGACAGAAGAACCAACATTTTAACACAGGATCCACAGAACAATACATCTGATATACTTGACTAACTTCAGATACATACGTCAAACCAAAAAATCAAACTGTATGACCTTATTCAGCTTTCTGATATAACAAAACCACTTATATGCAGATGGTAAGCTATAAAAGTGACATAGTCCTTTAAAAACACAGTAGGAAATGAACATTAACAACAAATTATAACTGATCAGTTTCCAGTCCACATCATTTTCAGTCCACATGTACAGTAGTAGTAAAATAGTAATACCTCTGTGCTGAATTAGTTTCATCAAGGTGAATGTTCTGCTGGAGCATTTGGAGTCCTGGATGAGTATAAGTGAGGCATCCTGTAGTCAATAGGCAGGTCAAAGTCCCTTTGGAGGAAGACCACAGTGTTGTTTAGATGTCTTAGATTGAAGATGAAGTATGTGCAGAAGCTGAGATGATCCCTTTGTCAATTCCTGAGCTGCAACAGACCTCGATGCTGCCCAGTTACACATGGTGTCCTAGGGAAGGCCATGTTCCGGTCCTAGTCATGACTTAGTTGGTGGTTGTATACAGGGTGTCAGGATCACACTGTTCAAAACGAAAAGAAAAAAGACAAAGCAAATTAATTTGACATAACATTTCACAAGATGTTAACAGGGTGTAGGCCTGTAAACTACTAGTCACTGTTCACGTTAGAATCCTTGTTAGTTACTTCTACGGTCACATTTTAAATGTGGGATTTGCTTTTAGCCTCGAGAACCACCATGTTCGGAAAATTCCCTTCATTATATATTTAATTAATTATGTGTGAATTAATTTCAATATTTAATCATTTAATGACACATTTAAATAGTTATTTAAATACTTATTATATTTATTGTATTGTGGCACTCTCCACGCTCCATACCACAGATCATATCTTATGGTCAATGCAAAGTTTAATTGAGGTATAGTTGTAGAAAGCAGCAACACCAAAACCTGAACCATCATTAATACATGTTCAGTTTGCTGCAAACTTGACTTTTCTTTCTTTACAGTATGTAAACCGTGGTCAAATAACACAGTCTTAATGATGGCACTTTTTCAGTGGAGTCTGGCACGAGTTCTTTTACAAGTAAAAGATGAAGGAAACTAGATGTTATTTAATGGAACTTCATATTAAAATCAGCCTATTTAAACAAATGTCTTATGGTAAAAGTGACTGAAACAAATCTACCAAAGCTAATGTGCATTTAGGAAAAGCACAAGCTTAGTTCAAATTTAGTTCTTAGAGAGGAAACTTGAACTATCACTTAATACATACAGTTAGTTTGGTGACTTATGTTTAAGCTGAAGTGGTAATTTTTCCCTTCAAAAAAAGAAAAGGTGTCCTTGTAAAGTGTCTCCACACAACAGGAAGTTCTTAAAAAGGGTCATTTTTCAGTGGAGTCTGGCACAAGTTCTCTTCAAGGTCTTGACATTATTTAACCTTGGTAAAGTGAAAGCAACGCTGGGTTTGAAGTTAACTGTGATAGTTTTAATTGAGGCTCCTGTTCACATGCACACAGACAAAACGGACATGAGCTGCAGTTAGAAATCGGACTTTACTGTTGAACCAGATAGTTGTTAGAGCCGGTTTGACATCACAGGGGCCTTTATTGAGCTGACCTCTGCGGATTTTCTGCAGATGTAAACTGGGTTTGAGGAGTTTCTGGTTTTCACTTCCTTTATCTTTGAGGGATTTTTAACCAGCAACCTTTCAGTCACAGTCCTGCAGCTCCGAGGTAGAAATCAACTGTGACTCGTGTGTAGTTTGGCAGCTGAGGCTCATGGGTACTGTAGTACTCTTAAACAAGGCAGCGTCACAGAAACAGTGATCAGTTTACACTGAGGCTCGTATGATTCTGTCACATGTTCGTTTTCTCCAAAGCTTCATCTTCCCTTCAGATCATCACCTCTGTGTAACTGATGATCCATTGTTGTGTGGATTTACACGGACTGGCCCTTTGTTGTGTTTCCCAGCAGACAGTTGTGATATTTCCTGTGGGTTTGTTGCTGAGTCAGTGCTGGAGACGGAGGACTGATGCAGGACAGAGAGACGTGTGAGCTGAGAGAGCTGCACCGGTGTTTGATTCAGTTCTGAATACTTAAACTGCTGACGTGTGGTGTAACGGGCTCAGACCCGTCATGTGCTAACCTCTGCATGATGATCAATTCCATGCTTGTTGCACATAATTTTAGATTCAGTTTGATCTGTGATGTTCATCATGTAGAACTTCAGTATCACACTGATCCAGTGATGGAAACACATCAAACAGCAGCTGCTGATTCTGCAGATTTTAATGCTCATCCGAAACAAAGACAGGTTTTTAAAACAGCATGAGTGTGCAGTGGGTGTGTTTTTTCCTGTTGGGGGGCCGTGGCTGCAGACTTTGAAAAGTGCTGTAGAGTGTTTGTCCTTATCTGTCGTGAACACACACATGAGTTTGCACTTTGTTTAAAGGGCGTTCTGTCTTTTCTTCAGTACATGCTTTGTTTGTTAACAGTTAATACAAATTTAGACATTTGTAGTTTAGAAATGTGTGAAGAAAAAATGAAGTTATAAATGAATGAATAATATTTGTGTCTCTGTGTGATGCTTATAAGATTTTAAGACACCATAATGTTTATGTGTGAGAGAGCAGCAGAGTCCAAACCACAGAGAAACTGAATCAACTCTGACAGTAAAATCTTCACATCGATTCTCTACAGCTGACTGAAAACAAACAATTACTGAATAATTGTGGAGAAATGTTACACATGACAAACAACCACTCCAGGTTTTGCTCGTCTGTTCATCAGGATGTTTCAGGGTTTATTTGAACCATTTTATGCAGAACTACTGTCTCGAAGCATCACACACACGCACAATCTGAAAACCTCTGAATCTGTGATCAGAGGAAGAACAGCAGTTCTGACACTAAAGATCCACGTTTAATATCTGACTCAAAAGTTATAAACAAACACTGAATAAAGCTCTTCATATCATATATACAGCTGCTTATAGGAGCGCGGCTGCTTTCTGCCTGGAGGCTGACATGTTGTCACGAGTTAAAGAGCTGATCAACACACTGCCACCCCCCCACTGTTAAACCAGCTCAGGGGGAAACACACAGACTGATGCAGATAAATCACACACACAGACTCCTTTTATAATAGTAGTACTGTGACACCGTTGCTCCGATCATCACTCTGCACAATATGTCCTAATCACCTAATGCAGGCTGTGACATCACTTCCTGCTTCGGTGCAGAGAGCAGAGTCATGAAGGTCGAGTTCTTAATGACGAAGCTTCAGCTGCAGAGCAGCAAATGTAATTAACTCTGTGTGTGTTCTCTCCTGGTTCTTGTTTCAGCCTGTGCTGCTTTGTGTTTATTAGTCAGTGAATCAATAAAGAGAAAACAGCAGGATAAAAACTGTCATAATCTATGAAAGATTTTAAAGTGACTTAACAAGAAAACTGTCAAAGATTCTTTTTGTTCTGAGGCCAGACATCATATGAAAATGTTCCTATTTAAAGCAACAAATATATCAAAGTGGTAAAACATATTGAAATATTCAAATCAAATGATTTGATGCTAATAGTAGATTTGGCTGAAACAATCCACCAGTAGCTCTGTAACTTAAACAGGTTTTAGACAGTTTAAGTCTTTGCTTTAGCCCTCGTCAGTCTGTTCAGTCTGTTGTTAAAGTGTTTAATTCACCTTGATCAGTTAACAGTCATTAAAGTGTGTTTGTGGGATGCAGGTTCTGAAATGTGATGATGAGCTGCTTTAGTGGGTCAGTTTACAGCTCTGTGACCTTTGCAAAAAAGTGAAAGCTATTTTAAGCTCTCTCCCTCAGCAGCAAAGACAAATAAGAGATTGAGCTTATGTGAATAAAGTCAAACGTGAAGTGTCACGAGACACACATCAGGGTCGGTTATCTCTGCAGCCCTCTTACGGTGCATGCCGACTGTAGATGCTGATAAGTGTTGACGCATGCTGGACACGCTGCCAGAACTACAGGTCTGCGGCTGGTGTTTGCATCACAATCTTTATCTTTACTGAATGTTCTGTGATCACATATTTTTTTGATCCAAATTGTGACTAGTTCAGACTGATTTTTAATTCAGGCTTCAAACTTCCTGTTTGGTTGCTGGTAACACAAGAGGTCCCTGTTAGTCTGACTAATTTATGCATGAAAATACTTCCTGTTGTTCAAAAAGACAAACCTTCCCTCGGAGACCTCAGCCTCAGAGGATGAGAGGAAGTGATGTGACCCCACCTGCTCATACATCATTCCTGCCAGTATTAATGTTTTCCACCTGTCCTCCACGTTGGCCCTGGAACGTGCTGAACACACCCATAACACCTCCACACACAGGATTTAGATTAGCATTTTGACTGCGCCTGATAAACTACATATTCACAAACTTAAGGTTCTCATATTCAGGGTGATGAATGTCTGTTAGACGTCATCATGATGTGATAAATGATGTGATTGAGAAAACATTATTGCTCATTAAGGCTTCAATACCAAATATATTTTAAAATCCAACCACAATGCAGTGAATTAAGGAGACAGAAAACAAACTTATTCATTCCACTACAACTTCCTCTCATGTAGATAAATCTGCGTGTGCAAAAAGACAAAAATATGCATTTAAGTATTATTTGTCATGAAGCTGCGTTCATCTGATCCTGTTTGATAAATCTTAAAGTCTCCCTCTACTCAAGCATCCTCTCTTCCTCTGACTGTACGAGCAGGATGTGTGGAAGCTGATCTCAGTCTAACAGTCAGCTAAAGAGAAGTGATGAGCAGTGATTCTAACTTCCAGCTCTCAGACAAAGAGAACGAGCGTCATGGTGAAACAGGAAACTTAGAAGAACAATAGTTATGGATACAGAGAAAACACTGATGTGCTTTAAAGTTTTTTACTGAGTGAAGTCGAAGCACAGATGAGATTTAGAGAAAAACAAACAACTTCTGATGAAGGAACTGTCTCAGATGTAATGATGAGATTCTGGATTCACAGATGTTCCTTTAAAGCATTTCATGACGGTAAAAATATAGAGACTTTTCTTATCCGAGTGTCTTTGAACGCAGCAACAGCGGTTTCACCGGCTCACTGGCTTCATGTGGGTCTGTCACTGAACAACTGTACAGGTGACTGTTGATCTGTCTCTAAGTGAAAGAATAAAACCTGAGGTGAAGTAAACTGCAAACAGTGATGAGCTCAGACTGAGCCGTTGCCTCACGTCTGCACGCTGAGCGTCTGTGTTCACACTGGGTACAAACAGTCCTGCAGCACTGACCTGCCGTCAGTGTCCAACACAAGCTGCAGAGAGAGGCCCCACCCTGCCCCGAGGAATGCTGTGAATCATGGGAACAGTAAACTGCAGAGCTGACATATTTTGCTTTTCTGACACAGCATCTGAGTTAATGGTGCTCCAATGAGTGGGTGGAGGACCCCAAAGAGGTCAGAGCGTGGTCTCTGATTGGTCCACGCACGAGGACTCTGCAGTGACGTGTTTATGAAGTGTTCAGACAGTTTAGAGTCAGATGTGTGAAGGATTGAAGTGATGATGAATGGTTTTGGTGACTCCTTGAAAGTCATTCAGTAAAATACAGGATGTGTTCTGTCTGATCCTGATGCTGCTCTCCAGAGGATGAACCCTGTAGCTTGTGTTGAGCTTCTGTGAGTAGTGCAGTTTGTCTGGGACTGGATCATAATGTTTTTCAGATTACAGGATCAGCAGCTGAGTGGAAACATGACGAGTGATGTTCAGTTTTTCCATCTTTTCTCTCTTTGATGTCCACGTCGGGCTGCGACAACAGGAAGTCAGAGGACATAGACTTGCTGCAGTTATCCTCCGTCTCTTCCTTCCTTTCTCACTTTGCTTTAATGAGGGAAAGTGTGTGAGAGGTCGACGAGGTCAATGTTAAGATGAAAGGATCGGAAAATGTTTTGTTTTTCTTTAATAAAAAGCAGCATCTTTATGATGGTTTTTAAAGGACAGGTGCACAATTTTTAAAGTGGGTCAAACAATAGGATACTCATGAACAATGAAACAGTTTTTGCTTGCTGTAAATGTTCTTAAAAAAAGCACCTTTCATGGAAGGGATGGGAGAAAAAATCTAAATCTAGAATAAACACAAAAACTGAGAACTAATGAACACTGACATTCTGTAAAAGACCAGAGGTTGTGTTGTGTGTTGGTGGAGAAGGGTTTTATTGTCACACCAGCTCCTGGGAGACTCGCCAAGTACAGCTGTCACACGTTGTGTTCAACAGGTCAGTTACATTCAGCTTCACTTGAGCGATCAGACATAACAGGAAAACTCAAATGATGTGCGAGTGGTTAAACAGAATCATCTGATGGTTCTTCTCTGTCTCGTTGGTCTCAGGTATCTGTTGGAGCAGGATTTTCCCGGGATGAGGATCGGCCCCGAGCCGACCACCGACGGCTTCATCGCAGTGATGTACGGAGAGAGCGAGGGCGTCGTCCCCGGCAACGCTCTGGTGGTCGACCCCAAGAAGCCGTTCAGGAAACTCAACGCCTTCGGCAACTCGTTCCTCAACAGGTGAAGACACAAACACACAGTTAGTGATCTCCAGGATCATTAATCAGTCAAATCACTGATCGTTAAGCTTCATCTCTCGTCTCTCATCACGCAGCTCGTGAAATGAGCGGTAAATTAAAGTGTTTAATGTGTGTAAACATGAAACGTCCCCTGATGTTTGAAGAAGCAGCAACACCCAGAGCAGCAGAGAGTCTCAGTTTGACTCCATCAGAACCTCCAGCTGATGGATGGTGTTTTAAATGCCACATGTGTTGTGTTAATGCAGAGCGCAGCAGAGCGGGTGGATAAATAAGGAGGGTGCAGAATGATGTGACAGAGCTCCGAGCTCCACCCAGAACGTTTAATCCTTATAGAATCATTTGTCTCAGTCTCTGTTCAACTCAGGTTTTCTTAGTTTCTGCCGCAGCGGAGACTGATGCTGGAGCTACAGAGACTCACACACACACACACACACACACACAAAGCTTCAGCAGTCATTTCCAAAGAGGAGTCAAAACAGACACAGTCCAGTTTAAAACAAAAACCAGTTTTCTCTGAGATCAGTTCAACCTCAGACTCAGGTTTGTGAGTAAAAATATCCAAACGGGGCTAAAAGACAAATAATGACCTGGCAGCACCCTCACTGACCGGAAGCTGGGGCTGCTGGTTCCAGGACATCCCGTGGGGCCCCCAGGGGCCTCAACTGGAACAACTTTTAGGCTTCTCAAGACTTCTTATCGTAACACATTAGGTGACCAGGCAGCTGGTTTCTTATGTAAACAGACACCTGGTTACTGTAATCAGGATTCAAAGAAAACAGATTTCCTCCTCCTGGAGAACACTGATTTCTCTGCCATGTTGTGTGTAGTTATGTGTGTTTCTAATCAGCTTTTAACAGGAGCACATGTGCAGGAGATTTCCTGAATCCTCAGAGAGACTTCCAGGTTGTTGTGGCTCCTCTAACACGACGTTAGTTCTGTTTTAGTCGGTTGATTTCTGACAGCAGACTTGAAGCTCCACACTGTCACATTCTTCTTTTTACTCGTTTGACATACACTACTCACAAAAAGTTAGGGATATTTGGCTTTCGGGTGAAATTTATGGAAAACGTAAAAAGTTCAC
>JAUMHL010000015.1:754959-769981 GCA_032362345.1 Sandelia bainsii
GAGGAAATCACCATTGCATGCTTCTACTTAAATGCCCTACTTTCATGATGTAATATCACTGTAGTGTGAACTTTTTATGTTTTCCATAAATTTCACCCGAAAGCCAAATATCCCTAACTTTTTGTGATTAGTGTATATTCTTTACCTTTCTGTTAAACCTTTATCTTTTTAGTTTCCAGTCTGTTCTCTCTGTTACTGCTTTTTATCGCCCTCTGTCAGTGTTTAGTAGGAACTACAACACAAGCACCTGGAACAGTTTTAATTAAGTTGTAAATAGTGACTGGTACTGTTGGTTTTCTTTATAATTTTACTTATAGTTATATTCTGTAAGGTCTTAAACGTTAAACACTGTGAAGTGCTTAGAGTTGATTTCTGCTGTGATTTGATGCTATATAAAGAAACTGAACTGAATTGAACTGAATGTTAAGTTTTCCACTTCCTCCCTGTGTTTCATAGTAAATGCACTTTAATGTGAAGGAAGTGGTGAACTTTTATTGTGAAATGTGATGTTACTCAAAGTGATTTAAACAGTGATAATGAGAATAACGGTCATTTAGTGTAGTTTTATTTGTGTTTGTCTGATGTTTTATTGAAACTTGCTGCTGTCCTGACAGGATAATGATGGTAATACTATTCATATTTCTATTGATGAAACAAAAACTGGGGACCAGCTTTTGTTTTTAATGTAATTGTGGTTTTAAGATGTGTGTTTTTTCCTCCTCGTGCAGGATATGCTGCAGCACTACGACTTCAGTAAGTTCCCGTCCCTGAAGATTAAGTTGATCGAGTCAGTGGATAAGATGTTGGCCACAAAGATTGCGGTTCTGATGTCCATGATCCGAGAGGAGGAGTCCAAGCAGCCTCCGGCCATGGTGTCGGGTGGCGCCTTTGAGGGCTCCCAGGACGGGCCCTTCGGTCAGGGATATGGTGAGGGCATCAGTGCCGGGGCCGACGCCGAGGATTGGATCGTGAGCCGCGACAAGCACCGCTATGACGAGATCTTCTACACGCTGATGCCCATCAACGGCAAGATCACCGGCGTCAACGCCAAGAAGGAGATGATGAACTCGCGACTGCCCAACACCGTGCTGGGGAAGATCTGGAAGCTGGCCGACTGCGACCGGGACGGCATGCTGGACGATGAGGAGTTCGCCCTCGCCCAGCACCTCATCAAGATCAAACTGGAGGGCTACGAGCTGCCCACCGAGCTGCCCGAGCACCTGATGCCCCCATCCCACCGCAAAGACCCCACCGCAGACGCTCTGTACAACCACACTGAGGACTAGAGCTCTCACCAAACAGACTGACTGAGCAGAAAGAGTCCAAATGTAAAAAATTAGCACAGGAACAAATCAGCAAACTGACACAAAGGAGGTAAAAAGTTAAAGTTTAGGTTTCACACACAGAGGAGTTTAATCTCCAACCATCACTTAATCCACTGCCCATCACACAGCCATATAACAGGCCAGCAAACGCATCACCCAAGAGACTGAGGCAGACAGTTCAAATATTCAGCTTTTATTTCAATAAGTAGAAAAGTGACGTTTTACCAGTTCCGGTTTTATTTGGATGTTTTATTATTATCTGCATATGACACTTGATATGTGGCCTCTGTGCTGTACAGCATGTGTAGATGCCACAGTACCAAATATATGAATGGCTGTAGCTTGCGTTTCTGAATAATCTCTTCTTCCTCCTTGTGTTCATCTTTGTCGGCCAGTTGAAATTTAACGAAACTTGTCTCTCACAAACAGCCTGCACGTTTCACAGGTGGTTAAAACTCTTTACTTGTTGTAAAAAATAAGTTGTCAATCTTAAAACAATTAAATATATAAAATTAATACTGTATTAAAATAAAAAAACATGAATAACACCAGGTGAGGTAACAGAGTCTGCAAAGTCTGCCCAGAATCCATCACTTGTATGGAAACTGGAGTTTAAGCCAAAACTGTGAGTTATTCAGGTTGTAATCAGCTTTTTACAGATGAGAAAACACTGCAGAGAAGGAAAAGTAGTGGAGTGGCTGAAGGAAAGGAGCCGATCTGTTCTGGGTATATGTGGATTTACAGTAACCAGGTAACTAGAGTGCAGTTAAATACGGTCATCAATCATCTGCATAACCTGGTTTCTAGCAGTTATCTGATTACTTAAACACAGCCACAACATTAACATTTTCTAGGCTCAGTGAAAGTTTTGCACAAATAAAACCACCACAGATGAAGAGTTTTAACTGAGCCTGTTTGTAGGCGACCTGGCTCTCACCTGCCACCAGACATTTTATTCGTCAGCCCGGAATAAATTAGGTGATGATAACATTGTGTTAAATGGGATCAGATGCAGCAGGATGGGTTTGAGATGTCTTGTACAGACGGTGGAATTATCTTTACAGCAGTGCAGATGTAGTCCCAGACCAGCCGCAGGGTCAGAGGTCAGAGTCGGACATGCAGGGGGGCACGCTGGTCTGCTGCTGTAGCTCACCATTAACTCATCCTTGGGGACAGACGGCGTCCTGAAACTCGCTTCAGTTTCCTCACATTGTGAAGAGCAGCAGAGAAGAGAAGCGTGGTGACCTCTGACCTCTGCTGGCTGCATACCTCCCTCCCTCCTCTGAAAACAGCAGCATTCGTCTGTTTGTGCTGCGTTCATGTTTAATCCTTGGAAACTTTTTCCACTTGTTGAAAATGACCACAATGAGTCAGTGAGGCAGTAAATGAAAGACTGTGAATGTGCCTTTAAATACAACAGTCATTAAAAAGTGGTTGTTGTGTTGTCAGATGATGTCATTTCACATCTCTTCCTCTGTGTCTATATTTAGTTGTTTGGTTCGGCACATTTTTCTCTGTTTTTTCTTTGTTACTGTGTGTGAGTTTGTTTGTTTGTCTGTTACTCATTTTGTGTCTCATCTTAGATGTGTAGCACCTCTCTGTGGTCATTTTGTGTCTCTCTGTGGCCAGTTCACATGTCCTTATGCTAAGCTTGGTTGTAGTCGTGCTCATTATGAACCATTTTAATTGATTTGTGTCTCTTTGAAGTTGTTTGATTAACTTTCCCAGAAAGTGTGCCCTGTATTCCCATACAGTGATTCATCACTAACCCTCGTCCATGCCTGTGGCCTCTGCTCCCCTCGCCTCACTTCTAACTATCCAATGCAAACTACTGTAAATCTGCAGATGTCAGAATATTAAAATGCACAAGCTGCTGCCCACAGTCCGTACAGGGAGGGATTATTAACAACATTTCACATCACGAGAATCTGGATAAAGTGTCCAACCTAATATTAAAACAGTGGATATCATATCTCATAGAAATGAAACTAATTGTCATTTAAATCCACCTCAGCTGTTTGTGCACATGTCTCCAGTGCCTACTCATTTCAAAAACTTTCCAGATAACAAGGATTTTCTTTAAGTTGACTTTCTTAAAGCAGTGCCTCCTTCTTTTCTCTGTGTGTTTCAAAGCTTTAACCATTTAGCGCCTTTTCAGTGTTGTGGTGTTGTCAGTTCCTATGACAGGACTGTGCTCGTCCTTGAGGATGCAGCAGTCGGGCGGCTTCTGTTTAGTGCCTACAACATGCAAACACACATATATTAGCCTATGTTTTAAGTTTAACAGAAGAGTTCATAAGGTGACGAGAAGAAAACGTCTCCATCTCTGATTTAATCACAGAATTAAAATCATCCCGATCTTTGAGTTTTTCATGTAAAGATGTTTCTATCAGTCAGTGTGCATTAAGTAACAAATCAAACCTGCTTTTATCTGAATGTAAAAGTTTGTAGTTTTGTGATTTTGATGTATTTTATATACTTGTCTGGATGTGTTGAATAAAAACTGTCTGTTACTGATGATGCAGCTCCACCTCTCATCCCTGACTGTATATAGGCCTCAGGGCTCAGGAATGGACAGATGTAGGGGGGGTTGCTGCCACACTGCACCAGACAACCCTCTTCAAATGTTTTTCTTCTGTCTGTTGGGCTGTTACACATCACCAGCTTGTGTCATTTAAAGCCAGAGTCGTGATTCTATCAAGTCAGGTGAGCATGAAGAAAAGTTCACACTGTGCAAAATATAGAATTCTAATGGGACAGAAAGAAATCAAATCACATCTGAATAAATGTCAGGGGTTAGCTGAGCAGGTTAGACCTGGTCCTGTTCAGGAAGGGAAAACGCTAATGGCATGTTTTAAAGGGCCAGTTCACTCAAATCACTACTAGTTAACACTGAAGTCAGACGGCAGAAACTGGTTCAAGTAAAAAGGTCTCCAGTGTGTTTTGTAAGACAAACAGCGGTTGTTGCATAACTTCCTGTTTCTGTGCAGGTTGTGTTGGCAGGATGAGGAATGTGTCATTTATCTTAATTCATATAGGAAACACACACACATGCTCCACTCTGTTTTCACAGTATTTATTATGGTCTCCACCTTTTCCTCTGTTTTGCTTTGCACATGATCGTAATGAAATCATGAATCTATAATTCAGTTTTATAGTATTTGTGGTGAATATTTTATGTGTTTTATTACACACATGAATGAAGCGTGTGTTTAGTGACTTTAAAGAAGTGAAAGGAGACTTTTCTTCAGTTCTGCTACATTCACTCTTAAAAACAATCGGAGACAAAATCACTTCTATAGTTTATTTCATGTACGCACTGAGATAAAACCTGATGACGAGGGATCATAAAGAGTCAGTTTTACATTTCACAGGCCAAAATTGTTTGAGGGTAACGTCTAAACAATCATTCACGTGATCTATTAACTGCAAATACACTTTCCCCAGTTGCTCATATGACATTGAATTCTTTATACAAGCTTTTGTCAGTTTAATATAAAAAATGTTTATGTGTGTAACATAATGGAAATACTTCAGTAAATTACCTCAAAATTATACATAATTACATTATGTGAGTAAATAAAGTGTAGTTTCTACCAGTGACTTTGGGATGATAAGTGAATGGACCCCTACACAACCACAAAAATAATACAAAACGACCAATGAAAATAAACAAAATGACCACAAAGAGACACCAAAGGTCCAAAAAAATAGTTATAAGTGCTAAATAAAGGCGAAATTACCCCAAAAAGATGAAGATTGGCCATAAAGACAAACAAATCGACTACACAGACACAAAACAACCACAAACAGACACAAAACCAGCACCAAAGATGCAAAAGACCCACGAACAGACACATAATTACCAGATGCTGGTCCCCACTAGGAAAGCCTTTTAAGAGGGATGACTTGGTTCAGTGTTAGGGGTGTTGTGGTCATGGTTAAGGTTAAAGAAACTCTCCAGGAAATGAATGTAAGTCAATGTAATGTGCCCTGATGTGCTTGAAATCAGACTGTGTGTGTGTGTGTGTGTTGGTTCTCTCAGTGTGAACTTTAACCCCTGTAAATTTCTGCTGGTGTCAGGTAAGTGAATCTGCTCATGCTGTAAATCCAATGACTTCAAAGTTCACACATCACATGAAAACACAGGATTTTTATGGTAACAGCTCGCTCTCACCGTTTGCTGGATCACGAGGTTGATCATTATTTCAGCACGTCTTTGGAACCCTAACCCTAACCCTCACTCTGCCTGAGATTCTAGAGTTGAATAAATAAAGACAGCTCTTCTGGACGAGGCAGAGAGGTAAGAAAAGCAGCTTTGTTTCCTCTCTGTGTGTCTGTGTGCAGTGCATGTTGAAGCACCGTTGCTTCTCTTTCGTTTCGTCTTTTGTTCTTTCTGAGTGTGTATAGAGCTGCAGTTAAACCCGTGCCTGTATTTACTGTCGAGTTTTTACTCTTTGCTTGAATGAGGCCTGGAATTTAAAGTGATTTAAAGGTGTAGCTGTAGGTTAGGACCAGAGAATGAAGGCACCTGTCATGGGCCCTGCAGATGTGTGACGACCTGATGTGCACGGAAAGGCCCAATGATCGGTTAAAATGTCATTTCAAACTGGGTTTCCATAAGAAAGCTCATCCAACTTTCAGCACATTTTACTGTGGCTTTACCACAGTTTGTGTGTCAGAATAAAAAACGAGAGCTAAACTAACGAGCTCTAAGAAATCACAGATCAACAAAGTTATGGGCCGTAAACACAGACAGACACACACACAGCAGAACAGGGTGATGACAGTGCAGAGGACTGCTTGGATTATGACAACTAAGGAATTTTTACAGCAGTGTTGTATTTAAGGTGTGACTGTTCCTGTCAGCAGATATAAAAATCCAAAGCACAAAAATATTCACACATCCCATGATATGTTGGATGTGTGTTTCCTCGTTTATGTCTGGTGTATCATCACATCTTCTTCTTAACAAACTGTGCACATTTGTTAAAACTAATGATAAAATTCAGAATTTCCTCAATATTTATTCCTGCATTTTAAACATGATTTTCTGTGTTTTCCGATTACTTGCTTTGATTAAGTTGCTTTGATGATATTTACTGTTCATCAGGTATAAACTGTTATACCTGATGAACACATTTGTATTTTGCTCCATTTAACCCTGTTTGACACTTTGTGTGTTTTCAGCCAGTCAGGATGGAGGGAGAGGAGGATGGGGCCGGACGGGTCAGGGAGCTGCAGGAGCAGAGGATGGCGGTCCAGAAGAAAACCTTCACCAAGTGGATGACCAGCGTCTTCACAAAGAACGGGGTGAGACAGAAAAAGTCTTTTCTGATAGAATAATACCTCCAGTGTAAAACAACGAAGGAAAATGAAATGAAGTTTGTACCTGTTACTGTGCAGACAGGTTCCCTTTATGTATCTGATGCTGTCCTGTGTGAGTTTAGCTGCTGCAGAGGTTGATGTCAGTGTTTCTCTCTGAGCCACGTTCCTGTGTGATAACCTGCTGTTAGCTGCAGTTTATCAGCTGCTCAAACAAACATAAACACACATTCATCAGCAGTCGTGATAACTGACAAACTTTCACTCTCTACCTGCTCAAACAACAGTATTATAGTATTATACTCCATTACATTTAGCTGATGACAGTAATTACTACTAGTTTATAAAATACAACATGTTGATACCTTCCAGCACAAGTCTGACATGTGAAAAATGATGTGGAGACAAAAGCAGAAGAAAGGTTCCTAAAGCTGATGCATGAATGCCTCCGCTTTATTTTAAATGCTTGAACTGTTATTTTAACTGTTTCGTGGCTCCCAACCAAAGGGAGGGGCCCCTCAGAAGGGTCACCAGAGAAATGTGAGGGGTTGTCAGAAGATTAATGGGAATTGTTGGAAGAAAAAACAAACTTCTGATACGCCTCAGGAAGAAACATTTTTCTTCTCATCGTACATTTTGACTGTACATTTTGAAAGTGTAGGATAGCTTCATTTAAACAGCTTATTCAAGGTTGATATAGGTTTAATATTTTAATATTTCAAATGTTGTTCCCCCGAAGATGACCCTTCAGACGGACATATGTGATAATACATTTACTGAAGTAAAATGTTTGTACTGTAGTATCTGAGTACTTCCCCCACCACTGAAAATACTACATCGAAGTTACTGAATAAAAGTATCTGTTTAACAGATTCCAGTTGGTCCATGTAGTTCTGCTATGACTTCATGTGTATTTTTCTGATAACTGGATGCCAGCTGTTGGCTGAGACCTGCTGCTGATCCTCGTTCCTAAAATTCCTCAGAGGTTTCTGCAGGATGGCAGCTGGAAGAGAGCAGCACAGAACTCTCCCTCTGTTGTTGTTTCCATCCATTTATCTTCTTATCATGCTCAGGAGCTGGTGCTTAGCCTATCATGTACTGAGGTCATAATATTTCTGGAAAAGTTGTGGGTGCATAGTTTATATTCTACGATTACACACATATTTGCGCTGATTATGATATCTTTTGGAATAAACTGAAATTCTGCATTCTCATATGGAGACATACTGTATATTATTACAGCTGTATTTTACTGCTGCCATTCATTATTGTTAGCCAATACATAAACATGTATCTGCTTATTCTAGTTTCTATTAAACTATTTATTTAACATTTATCTTCTTGTACATATTGACTGTGTAGGACTTCACATCATCCATGTGGCCTTTAACAAATTGTTGTATTACACCTTCCGGCCGCCTGTGGCAGCACTGACAGCTCTGCTGCTGAGCGGAACTCCAATCAGGCGGTGAAGAAGATTTTTTCGCGCCATTTTTAAATACCTTGTCTCTAAACTCGACATTTTCGGCTTTAATAGTAACAAAAAAGATGGTTATTTTTCCAGAGGGGCTGTATTCTTACCAGTATATCTGCATGTAGTCTGAAAAATGCCCGACTCCACCGAATGATATCATATTCTTATCTCGTTTTCAAGTTCAAGTTGTGACTTGTTACGTAATGTAATCCAAACAAAGATGGCGACCAACCGAATGGCAGGTCGCAGGTTGGGTTTTAAAATCTGTTTTTAACCAGGCAGCAGATAAAAATATTTTACACAGGACGTTACATGAGTCTCTGAGGATTGGTGGAAATATCACCAGAATAGTGGTAAGTGTTTATAAACGACCTTCTTGTTTTTTTTACGCTAGTTAATTAACGCTCGCTAACTGTTAACATAAGACAAACCGTTGGGTATCTCTGTTTTCTGATGCTGTGGCAGGTACATTACGGAAATGGGCACAAGGTGTAACGTGATTCATATGTTGTCTAGATGCGAGTGGCGACTTTAAAGTTGTGTTTTTATATCATATATATGTCTCCAATCTAACTACAGTGGTAAAACATTTGCCTGCGGCCAAACTAACGTTTAAATTAGGCCTATACAAGGGCTCAGTATATTTGACTAGGTTCGGAGATAAGCTAACTAAAACCAGTGTTAAGTAAGCTAGCCGGAACTTGTTGTTGTTAAAATGTGCTAATGTCAGTTAAATAATTTCAGGCTATTTCACTTTGCATAGCGTTAATGATACAGTTTTATTTATCTACCTGTGGTTAATTCAGTTACTGAAGAATTGTACTAACTGAAGTAAAATGAGGTACTGTAACTTTACTTAGGTAACGTTATTTCTAGGCTAATATTCCACCCTGTCAGGTTATTAGTAACCGTTTCTTTAAGATTTGTAAGATTATTTCAATCCAATCTGACAGCCATAACTACACATCAGTTTGACATTCGGGTTTTACATGTACAACGTTCATGATATGAAATAATGGTAATGTTTGTCTGGTGATGTCAAGGAAATATGTTGTGCTGCCACAGATGAAACTACCCAGAAAGAAGTATTTTCAATATTTTCTGGCTGTATCTTCTGTGGCTCCTCCGCAGAGGAGTTAAACTCTGGTGTAGGAAGAGCTGTACAAAGACATGGAGAAATATCATAGAGGCCTCATTGTAAAATCCTTTGGGATCTACATTTAGAACAAACACTTCTGAATCTAAAATTAGCACTGACACTACTCTTATTTGTAAGAATTTTTCCACTTGGCTTCTCTTACGTTTGAGATGTTCAGTAAACTGTGTCCCTGACCTGCAGATAACCTGGATGTCCTGAACCAGGCTGGACAGAGATGTTATATAACACATATCTGTGAAGATTCTCAGTCATCCAGGTCATGGTTATCTAAAAAAAAACGGTTTTTTTAATGGCAACTGGACTGTTTTTGTTTTAAAACAAGTCCAGTTGCCATTAAAAAAAACGTTTTTTTTTAGATTATATAACACACTTAATGTGGAAGCAGCACTTCTCAGGATAGTTGAGATGTAGTTCAACTATACAAATTGAACTTCCTGCCTGTCACAGAGCTGTAAACATTGAATGCTGAGAAAACTTTAAGTTACTCTCTTTGCTGTAACAGAACAGCTTCTCTAGTACTGACACTAAACAGTATGCACAGGTGGAAGACATATTAATACACATGATTCAAATAAAAGTATTGACATGTTAATTTAAACATACTTTATTCCAAGTGTAAGTAGAGAAGTATTAGTAGTTTGGTGTGCTAAGTAGTAGAAAAAGTACTTCTGCGAGAAAATTTCAGCTTTGACAAGTACCTAAACATCCACTGTAGCATGAATGGAGTAGTTGATCAGTCAGTCAACTGAAGTGTGTGCTAATGATTAACAAGAACAGTCAATGGCTGCAACTCTTTAGACCACTCTACAGTACTACAGCTCTTAACTGTCCTTTAGTTTGTGCAGGATCTTCCAAACTATGCCGCAATTTGGCTAAATGTCACAGTGGTTTATCTTCATGCATAATGATTTTCAAGATCTTGGAAGTCATAACTCTGAGAAAACATTCACTAGCTGCTGAGTGTTTTTAAAGGGAAAGTTGGCATAACTCATATATGACTTCACTCAAAGCTAAGTGAGAAAATATGTGAAAATCAGAATCAAAGTCTGAAAAAGAAAAGTGTCTTAATTTTGTTTTGTTCTTATAAGTCATGTTATATTATATTTGCATCCATACTGCTACATAAGCTAATTTTGCAGAGACTTCAGCCAACTGGCAGGTTAGTTGGATGAATTATGTAGATGTAGGAACAAACGTGTTAGTTTGTTAAAATGCTGGTTTTGGACTTCACATAGTAAAACATCTGCTGTCTGTCTTAAACTCGTCCCTGCAGGAGAACTTAGAGCTGTCTGATGTCTACACGGAGCTGAAGACTGGAGTCGTTCTGATTCGCCTGCTGGAGTTAATCTCCAGAGAGACGCTGCCTCCACCCAGTAGACGCAAACTGAGAGTCCACTGTCTGGAGAACAACAGCATCGCAATTAACTTCCTCAAAACTAAGGTAACTCACTTGTCCATATTGTTCATGGGTTTTAATGTGCCACCTTAGTGAGCAGGTCCTGTATACTGTAAATTATACCTGTGTGCCCTCATGAACAGCAGGTTTTCTTTCCTCTGTTGAGCTCTACGTTAACACCGGTCACTGTCTCCTCCGTCAGATTCGGGTGGATCTGATTGGTCCAGAGAATGTGGTAGACGGGGACCGGACGCTCATCCTCGGTCTGCTGTGGATCATCATCCTCAGGTTCCAGATTGGTCCCATCAACCTGGATGAGGTAAGAAAACACACAACTCTCAGTCTGACAAGAACTCAAAAGACTTTATGTTGTTTGTACTTTACCTGAGCAATTTTCCTTTATGGATTTTATTGTAAATTAAAAATGAACTGGAATCAAATCACCGCTTTCTCTTTCTTTAATTCTTTCTCCATTTCCATCTTCTCTCCATTTTACTTTTTTCCATTCATCCCCTTTCTTGTCCTCTCTTTTGTCTTTCGTTCATCCTACTTTTTATCTTATTTTCAGTCCTCTCCTCCTCCTCCTTTATTTTTTGACCCTCTCTTTTTATCCCCCTTAGGCGGCAGGTGGAGGCAGTGTGGCTCATCGCTCTGCGAAGGAAGCTCTGCTTATCTGGTGTCAGAGAAAAACATCTGGCTACAATGGCATCGATGTGCAGGATTTCTCCTCCAGCTGGAGGGATGGACTCGCCTTTAACGCCCTCATCCACGCCCACAGGTAGCACGTGCACACAGACACACACACTCCCTCTCTCCCTCTGTCAGTCTCCTTCATCCTCTCTCTCTTCATCCCAGGCCTGACCTGTTTGACTACCGTCGCCTTCATGGCGACGACCCCCGCCGTAACCTGGAGCACGCCTTCTCTCTGGCAGAGCGGGAGTTTGGGATCATGCAGCTGCTGGAGGTGGAGGACATAGTGGTCCCGCATCCAGATGAGAAGTCCATCATGACCTATGTGTCCTTGTACTACCACTACTTCTCCAAGATGAAGCAGGGACAGACCATCCAGAAGAGACTTGCTAAGGTCTGATCCAACACCACCAGGGGCACTGAACCACTAACATATACAGTAACAATATTTTACTACTTTTATAAGGTAGCAATGAAACAAGTAGTCAAGCTCAATACTTAAAAGTGCAAAGACCTGCCTAAAAAGGACAACTACAATTAGAAATACAGCTTCTTTACTAAAGTTGAAATATTAATTACACGCACTAAAATGTACAAATGTAAAAGTACTGCACTACGAAATTCATGTATCTGGGCATCACTGGGAGTTACTGATAAAAAGAAAAGTATTTTAAACACTTGATCACTTATTCTGTTGATCACATGAATTTACAAGTCCAGGCCAGATTTGCTCCAGATGTGCCTCATGAATAAGGTTTCTGCAGTAATCTACTTATGATAAAGTAAAAAATATCATCACAGTATACTCAAAGTACCAAAAATAAAAGTACTCATTCAGAAATACTAGTAAAGTTCGAGTGCCTCAGAATTACATTTAAGTGCAGTACTTTAGTGCAGTTTTAGTACTCACTAATTATAACCTGAACCCAAAACGTAAACCCTCAAACATCTTTTGAAGACTGAACAAAATGTTGTCACAACCAAAGAAATACATTAACACACACAGACAATGAACTGTGATCATAATCCTAAAGTCTCAGTGTGAGGACTGGGAAATATTACCTCAGCTTTACCATGTCTAAAATTATAATTTGTCCACATGTAGACAAAAAGCAACAACACTCACCCAGTTTGTCATTGTCTTAGTTTAAACTGTGGAGTGTTCTGTCCTCTGCTGGCTGCTCTTGGTACTGCAGCAACAGTCTTCAGTGTGTTAAGTGCAGACGAGAATCGTCTCTGATCATTGACTGTTTGCTGTCCATCTCTTGGTAAATACCTACATTGTGACGTCCTCTAATCCGTCTGACTTGGCCTCCTGCCTGTCAGTCTTTGTAGATTAGTGCTGGATTAGATTCAGGACTGACAGGAAGTCCCCTGCTGACAGAGCTACAACACACAGAAGGGACACACCGCTGTTCACACCAACACTGTGCTTCAAAGTCTAAGTATGATGGACAAAAATTAGTCAATAATGTTGACTCGGTGTGAGGCAACACAGCGTGCAGTAAACACACTTAACTTAAATAACAGGGTATTGCTGGTTAGGGGTGCTACATGTTTTAACATATAAGTAATATGATTAAAGTAGTTAGACACACACTGAGGTAGAATGTGTCAGACTCATTGCAGGGAAATATGTCAGACGTTATACATATAATATGTGACATAATTCTTATGTTTTATTGACATAGCAACATTTATTGTCAATCTGAAGCAATTAATATTTGAATTATAAATATAGCAGCAGAGTATAAAGACAAGATGCAAAACAATAGTTATTTCTCAATAGAAATCATATGATGCTGTGTTTTATTTATGAAAAAAAGAACATAAGACTAAAAAACTCTAATTTGTAGGACTTATTTCATCTTGTTTTTTTCTTTATTTAGGTTTGAATGCTTTGGGTTTTTATATTGGTATTTATGAATTAGCCAAGAATTAAATAATATTTAATTTAATATTTAAAAACTATATTGAGCAAGACATTACTTATACATATAGAGCATACAAATTATATTTGCATATGTCGTATAACACATGATATTTGTAGTGTCTGTGGTAGACTGGAGGTAGATGTTTATGTGCAGGCTGTGCAGCCTGTTGTTGATCTCTCTGTCGTGTGTAGTTCACTGTGGGTGGAGCTGCAGGCGCTAAGCTATTTATCTTAGATCACACACACTAAGATGCTGCTGAAACATTCAGAGAGCTGAGAGTTATTGAACTGAAGTGTAGAAAAACAATATAGCTACACAGAAGAGAACCAGGAGACGAGACAGGGCAGGAAAGAGGATCTGATCTGGATTTTAGCGCTCACTTTAGTCTGTTTAGACTGATTTGTTGATTAACTTTGTTTGTCAGTGTCAGTCATCCCTGCTGGGACGGTAAGCCTAGATGGTTCACATTCATACAGAACGCACACATTTGTCATGATGTTGGCTAAAATGTTGTTGTTTTTAGCTTTCTAGGGAGTCCAACAACTAATTGTTTAAATTAAGGTCAAATTGTCCTCTGGTAAGATACAGATGTTAAAAAGACCAGATGAATCCAATGAAGTATTATAATATTACACATTGACAGTATATGTTTACACACACTGTGATAGTATCTGTTGTACTTATTCCCACCACTTAGAAGGAAAAAGTTTTACTTTATAAAAAGGGGTTCATTCAAAAGCAGAAACGTATGAATTCTAAAAGTTTTTTTTATAAGCTACCTCAAGCAGTGTTTGCTGTTAACATTTCTGTGCCTGGAAAACCAGCTATGTCCAGGTCCATTGACTTTAATGGGGTCACATGATGGGTTCGCACCAGGTGGTTGAAAATCTGGCAGCTTCTATACTGGAGGTAAAACACATATGTTAGAGGTGTGGTCAGGATATTTAAAAGCATCTCTGGCAGCTGGGCTGATATTGAAGGAGGCTCAGTGTGTGTTTGAGGTTTCTAGAATCAAATCCAGAGGTTAAGCTGGACGATGTGTTGAAGGCGTGTATGTACAGAGTTGACAGTATGTCAGTAGGAGGAAATCTGAGTGGTCAGTGGGTGAAGAGGGAATACCGGAGAGAATCATCCACCAGATCCCAGGTTTGTATGAGTTCATTTTAAAAGTAAGTGGCTGAATATTGTAAGATGATTTATCTTTATTAAAGACCAGGGGCCACCGTAGCAAAAGCTCTGTCACCCTTTGTCTTCAGCCTCGTGTGTGATTTACTACTGAATATATCATATCTTAAGCCATCTATGGATTTTGGAAATTATTAAGTCCCTAGTTAACATAGTATTTTTTGTTTCTAAATGCTTGGTTCAAAATAAGATGTAAAGACTTTGATGTAGCGTTAAGGCTGCAGAATAATGCAGATGTTTCCTCTCTGCCTCATAGATTGTTGGGATGCTGATGGAGCTGGATGACATGAAAGTCCAGTATGAGAGAATGGTCTCAGATCTTCTTCACTGGATCAAAACCAAGGTAAAAAATGCCATTGGTAGTTTTAACATACACTACTAACAAAAAGTGAGGGATATTCGGCTTTCGGGTGAAATTTCAGGATGAACCTAAAATGCACTATAACCTTTACAGGTGTTAATGTGACCTTCCCTAAACTTTTGAATGCACATGTCCAGCTGTTCAGTGTTTCAGTACTTTTTACACAACTTGCT
>JAUMHL010000015.1:770081-780533 GCA_032362345.1 Sandelia bainsii
CTTCTACTTAAATGCCCTACTTTCATGATATAATATCACTGTAGTGTGAACTTTTTACGTTTTCCATAAATTTGACCCGAAAGCCAAATATCCCTAACTTTTTGTGAGTAGTGTATATAAAAATGAGGGATTCAGAGACAGTAACTGATTTTCTGGCTCATTAAAGGTGGTGCAGCTGAATGATAGAAAATTCCCAAACTCTCTGAGGGAGATGCAGACACTAATGACAGTGTTCAAGACCTACAGAACTGTGGAGAAACCTCCTAAATACCAGGTAAGACACATTTAATCCAAGTCTACATTTTTGTTGTAAGTCAGTAGTGGATAACTGAAGCAGAGTCTGTAACATGTTTCATCAGGGTATTTTACCAAAAAAAAAAGAAGTATATACATGATAATGGAAATGTTTGTCTGAACTAGACACAAAGGTTTTCCACTTTTAATGGGTATAACACAGAAATGTCAGTTGATCAAGATAAACAAAACTCCTGCTCCATCGCTTTGTTGTTCAAGCTTCTGAGACTGTGAATACCTCATTAATATAATGTTGTTAAAGTGTTTTCATTCACAGTTGGTGTTTTGATTACCTGAGCACCTACTATGAGTTATCAGCGTCTCTCTCTTTCTTTCCCTCTTTAGGAGCGTGGAGCAATTGAAGCTCATCTGTTCAGTCTAAAGACACAGCTGGCAGCCAACAACCAGTGGGCTTATAATCCTCCAGAGGGTATATGACACAATCAAATCAGTCACAATTCAAGGAGCGTCTGTTGTCTTTTTGTCGTGGGCTCTTTTGTGAGTTTGATCTTAGATAAACCTAATGTCACGTAGCAGCAGAGAGACTCGACTGCCATACAGAGGTCTGCTCACAATGCAACGAAGCATCACTGCACACAACTGCAAATGAAATTTCAGGATAATCACTGGGAGTCAGGATATCAGACATCAGTCTGAGGACATCAGATTTGTTTTATAAAGTGCATATTGATAAGCGATTTTGTGATCACATGAATCAGAATGTGCACATCTGCCACATTTCCAACATTTTGTTCGTTTTTTTTGTGTGTGTGTGTGTGAAAAGGTAAAACCCTGAGTGATGTAGAGAAAAGCTGGGTTTTGCTGGAGAAAGCTGAACATGAGCGGGAACGAGCTCTGCAGGAGGCGCTGCTCCGCCTGGAGCACCTCGAGCAGCTGGCCCAGAAGTTTGGAAGGAAGGTAAATAAATTTGGTTTAACAATCAGCTCTGCAGACGTGATGCAGTAATCTCAAATAGCTTTTTCGGAAGTTTTTTGCTCCTTGATCGCTGATGAAATTTAGTAAGTGGACTGGTTATTTTTTCACAGATTTATCAGTAGGTCAGGAATGAACATGTTGTATATGTTTCAAATCACAAGCACACAGTTTTGCATTGTGTGTTTGTGTTTTCCTTTTTGACATTACCTGCAGCTTGATTGTAAATGTGATGCAGTAATTAAAAATATCAGAAAATCAAACAGAATGTACATTGAAATTTTTGAGAAAAAGCCATTTGAACAGTCACCGATACAACAGTTTTTCCTTTTACTTTCTTTTACTTTCAGGCAGCCCTCAGGGAGGGATATCTAGAAGACACACTGCGTCTGATCCGGAGACAGGACTTCAGAGGTCTGTCCACCGTGGAGGAGGCACAGGCAGCTGGCCGCCGCCTAGAGGCCCTCGCCACTGATGTTCTGGCCGGAGAGCCACGCTTCGCCGCCCTGAGAGACATGGCCAAAATCATTGAGCGGGGAAATTATCACAGCAAGAACCAGATCATTAAAAGGTGAAAGACACAGAACATTTACATTTTAAAAATATTAGAATTTTCACATTGGCTCCATTAGGAGTAATCAAGGTGTAGCATCAAATGTTCACCTGGAAATACAATGGTTTACGACTGAACTGAAACTTAAATTACGACTTAATGGCTCAGGTTTAGTAACTGGGAGGTTTTAGGCGTGAAGATGAGAAGAAAACTGTAGTTAAACGTCAGTTCTGATGTTAGAAAAAAAAAGACAAATAGTGAGGTGTCATCTGCATAGAAGCAGAACAGTCTTTGTCATGTAGTTATATATTACATTGTGTTGCTTAAATAATGGTGGTGCCCATCTCTGACTGTCTATTAATATTTGTAAAGCAAGAAAATTTGCCCTCAGTTAATGAGAGCAAGGTTATGATAAAGGAACAGATGATTCCACAAGCTGCATTTTGTGTGCGTTTACTGAAAATAGATATACTATAAATTTGTGTGTGTTTGTGTTTTTAAGAGAAGAGAACATAAGTCATCGATGGAAGGACCTACTACAGCAGCTGAAAGAGCAGAGGGGGCTGCTGGAAAATATAGCTGGAACTCTCAGTGTCCTTCGAGACATTGAGCTTGTCTCCCAGGAACTGAAAGAACTGCAGGTAAGTTGAGGCCCGTAAGTTGAGTGCAATTGAGGCCCGTTTCAAAGAAATTGTAACTCATAAAGCAGACTTGAGTCTGTCAAAGTCGCCGTAGGCCACTACACTGCACACACACATGTGTGATGTTTACAGTTTTCCCTTCATGTATTGCTCGTCCTTTAACCTCTTCATCTTTCTGTTTTCAGTCTCAGGCCAGTTCCTCTGAACTAGGGAGGCAGCTGACGGAGGTGGAGTCTCTCCTTCAGAAGCAGGATCTCCTTGAAGCTCGAATCTCAGCTCACGGTGAAACCATCGCTGCCATTAGCAGCACAGCACTGAAGGTAGTGAATAGTGTCCATGTCTCTTACTATATTATTTCAGAAGATGGTCATAGGTGAGTGGTACACTGATCTCCCTTTCTCTCAGGGAAAAGTGAGAGATGGTCAGCAGATTCAGAGCAGAGTGAGAACTCTTAACACTCAGTACAAATCTCTGGTGTCCCTCAGCAGCAACAGGTTTTCCTCTTTTATCTTTTCACAGTTTCTGATTTGAGAGATAATTTTCTAAACAACAGATGTATACAGTATGTGACACCTGGATTTCCCTTCTACTCTCACTACATTCCTCTTATCTTGTCTCCATTTTTTTCTTTCTGATTTTCCACCTTTCCCTTCCTTTGCCTCTTCCTCCTCGTCTCTCAGGAGGAAACAGTTGGAGGCTCAGTTGAGGTTGTTTGAGTTCTTCTATGAAAGCGAGGAGCTGGAGGCCTGGGTATATGAACGCTGGTTGAGGCTGCAGACCGCCGGCCTTGGACGAGACCTCAACCACGTTCAGCTGGCCCAACAAAAGCACAAGGTGAATTTTAACAAATCAAATTAAAGAATTCAGAATTTTATATAATTAAATTGTAGATTTATACAACTAAATAAATCAGGGCCTAAATGTTTTAATAAAGGGGAATGATTCATGTAAAACAGGAACCTGACTGATTCAGTGCTCAAGCATTTTAATAAATTTGATCATATTCTATCAGGTGCTGGAGGCAGAGCTCCAGGCCCAGGAGCCTCTGTACCAGGGTGTTCTGGGTCGTGGCCAGGACCTGCAATCCAAACAGAATCGGGTCAGCCAGAGAGCTGTCCAGAAGTGGATGAGGACTTTAAAGAAGCAATGGAGCCAACTGACCATAGAGGTGACGGGACGTCTCGACAGACTCCAGGCCGCCGCCACTATCAAACAGGTGAAACAAGAACTGCCATTAAATGGACAAGTTTTCACTTATTCATTTTCTTTCTAGCTTTGATTGACTGAAATAGTGCTTCATAAGTATTTTTTTACCATCCTGTCGTGTATCTGTCTTGTTCTTTCTGAGCCTCCTGCTGTGTCCATATAAAGCACCATAACTCACAGTTATTAAGTTTAGTTGTTGTTTATGCACGTGTTAATTAACTACTTTTCTTCTACAGTATTTTTTGGATGTGACAGAAGCAAACTCGTGGCTGGCTGACAGGAAACCGCTGCTGACCAGCGAGGATCATGGGAAGGATGAGTCAAGCACGACGGCTCTGCTGCAGCGACACCTGCGGCTGGAGAAAGAGATGGCGGCCTACTCCTCCGAGATAAAGAGGCTGTCTGAGCAGGCGAGGAGAGCAGCACAGCTAACAGCTCTCACCGTGAGTAGAGACTTAGAAAGATTAAACTTTGTGAAGGGTCAGATTGATGTAAAGTGTGGTCAGAGGTGAAACAGGTAACCAGAGAGGACACTTTACCTGTGCAGGTGGAGCCCCAGAACACTAAAATGATCCAATACAGTGACTCATCTGGAGAGGAGGAGGGGTCTGGAGCAGGGGCATCGTCACCTTCAGCAAAGGGTGGGAGGGGCTCTGTGAGCTCTCCTGCTCGGAGTGAAGAGACCAAGGCGAAGGTCCGCTTCAGATACAGCAGAGGTACTGTACGTCTGCTCTGTGCCTCTCTAACACTGCAGAGCATGATGGGAACTGACTGCCATAAATAAAGAGTTTTTGTGTCTGAATTTTTAGACTCAATTGTTGCTGTGACTCAGAAATAGTAATTTAAGTAAGTTATTTGAATTTTCTGTGAGTAAAGCTCTTTTGATCAGTCTTCACAAGTCAGAGAGCAATATTTGTTATATTTATTCGTATTCGAATAAATTTGTGGTCAGCATATGATTTTAGGCACAAATTACCTTATATTACCTAAATAATGTTTGATTATTTGTTGATTAAAAATATGATGAAAGAAGAAGAAATTGATAAGTGCTTGATAATATTAACTGACTGGACTCAAGTCACTACTGCATTAAATTAAAATGATGATGTTGTTGTTATTATTATTGAAAATTGCAGTAGGTCAATAGGATTCATAATTTGATAACAATTGTAATTCAATTGATCTTTCAGGACAGTTTCCTTGGGATCGTAATGAGATCGTAACTATTTGTGGTGCCAAGCCGGATGGAGACCGAGTTCTGGCTAGAGACAGCAGAGGAAACGAGCAGCTCATCCCCAAAACCTACCTGACCTTGCTGCCGGCCACTGTATAATCAATTATTAATTTTAATTCACATTTAAATCAGATCAATTATTAACCCTTAAAGGTCCTGCTAGTACTGATCACAAATTCTGGGTCAATAATGGATCATCTAATCAGTCAGCATAATCACAGCTTTTAAACATTATTAACCTAACCTTACCAGGTTCAGACTCCTGCCCCCACCCCACCTGTCTCCACCAGTGGCCTGCCAGAAAACCAGAGCAAGAATTTGAGTCGTCCCAGGCGCAAGCGCACAATGCGTCGCAGCACGACTGAGATCCAAACCGCACTGCTGCCGGACCCACACTACCACAGAGACACTGTGGAGAGCACGCAGGCCCAACTGGACCAGGATTACAACTCACTGTACAAGCTGGTCAAGGTGAGAGAGGAGCAGTAAAGGAAATGTAGTCTGATGAGATTAATGGAGTTTGAGTTCAGATTAATATATAAGAGGATCTCTATGGTGAAATTAGACATGTAAAACTACAAACAGCTTAAATAAGAAAAAAACCTTGGCACTGGTCATCTAAGATTTCTCTCAGATTTGTGGTTGTTTTATGTTTACAGTCAAAGACGAAAAGTCTGGAGGAAACTCTGCGTCTGCACCGATTCTACAACAGCTGCCAGGAGTTTGAATCGTGGATGGAGGACAAAGAGAACATCCTGAACACATTCAGCACCGATGCTGACAACCTGGGAGTGGTGCAAGCCAAATATGAGGTACAGACTTCAACCAGCATCAAACTTAAAAAACGATGCAAAGACTAAACCCAACATTTCTTCTGTTTTTTTTGTTTTTGTAAATTTGAATTTCTACTACTAGAACTTATTTTTATGTACTGCTGGATTCTGAAAGGTTTGGTATAATAATGTACAATGCTGGCCCTACTGCTTTTCCATAAAACTTTTAAATTTTGGACAGTATGACCAGTATTAACTTTCATTTTGTGTGGTGTAATAAAGGTCTTACTGCATGAAATGTAACTTGTAGTTGCATTGACGTCCTCTTTTAGAACTTCTTGACTGAGTTGGCAAGTGGTCGTGGACAGTTGGACAACATAACAAAAATGGCGGAGGAGCTAGTGAAGAGTCGCCACAGTAAACAAAGAGAGATCCAGACCAGACTGAGGAGGGTTTCCAACAGGTAGAGCACAGCAGTGGCATCACCTCACTCCATGAGGAAAAAAAAGATGTACCAGGTTGAACTAACCTTTCATGACCTGAGTCTGGTTTTGTGTCCTCAGGTGGGATCAGATCCAGCAGTTGAAGGATGAGAAAGGTCATGAGCTGCTGAGCACAGCAAACGTTCAGTCCTTCCTGCAGAGCTGTGAGGAGGCTAAAACCCAGCTGCAGTGTCAGCTGTCCCGGCTTGATCCCGTGGACGTGGGCTGCAGCTCCTTCACCCTGCAGACCGAAGAAAAGAACCAGACTCGAGCCCTCAGAGACATTCAGACCCTGGAAGCCAAGATCACCTACCTGAAGAGTGTTGCCAAGATGTACGGGTCTGATTTAGACTGACTTTTATTGAAAGTCATAAACTACGATGCAAAGATTTTAAAGTCAACAGTGTCAAAGATTTGATGTAGTATAAAGAAACATCACTTTCTACTTGTGAAACCCTGTAATTTTAGATTTGTTATTTTATGAGGTCATAAAAAATAATATTTTAACTAAGGAAATATGTTCAGAACTCAATTTAAAGAATTGGATGTGATTTTTTTTGTCTCCTTTAGTTTGTGTTGTAAAACCAAATGCACACATGGGTAAAAAAGAGTAGTTGAGGAGCTAAAATAAGATCATTATAATAAGGTTTCTCTCCACACTAAGCTGAAAATCTGAACACTGAACGTTCTGCAGACTTGTTTTTTTCTATGCTAATGGAGATGAACATGTGTTACAGGAAGCAGAACTGCAGTCCAGCAGAGAGTGCAGCTGTCATGGAGGAAGTTCGAGCTCTGGAGGCTCTGCTGAAACAGGTTTGAGTTCACCTTGAGTTTTATAGGCGTGATGTGTATTCAGGCCTGTAGACTGAAAAGACTCAGCAAACCCAACAGAAAATGTGTGACTCTGCTGTTGGTACAGATGACATAGTTTAGCAGCATTTATGAGTAAACGTCTCTGTTAATATGAGAGCTTAGTCATGGTTTGACGGTTGAAAAGGTGGAATTAGAAGAAATTTATCCTTGTTCCAATTTTCATGTATTTTATTAATTTGCAGTAGGATTAATTGAGTCGGACTATCTTCATACCAAAAGTTTTTTTCCATGAAAATATTAGTACTGAATAATTTCTTTCTTTCTTTCTTCCTTTTTTCTCACCATGTCTGAGTTCCTGTCATTTGAGGCTATGATTATATAATTCTGTGAACACTTGCACTGAGTTTGTGTAGTCACATCTCAAAATTAGAATTGTGATACTGTTTTGAAAGTTTATAAATGGTTCAGAGTAAAACACATGGACCAGCTTTAAGAAATTGCTGAAGAAGAAGAAGAAGTTGTTACAGTCTTCAGTCAGAGATCATGCCACACTGAGCTGATATTACTTGACAAATGGGAAACAAATAAGAAATACAAATCTCCCAAGACAGACAAGCACCAGCCTGACAGAAAATGTGGATGATGTTTGGATAGACTATGGGCACTGATGTGGGAAAATATAAAACATGAGATATATTGTTAATGATAAGTTTTATTAGTGGTGAATCAGAAGGCAATTGCAGGAAAATTCCCTGACACTGGGACACTGACTGGACACAGAAGGAATATGCTATAGAGAGGGACTCAACAAACGGCATTTAATGAAAAATGAGCTGCTTAGGAAATAGGACACAAGGACACTACTCAAACCTTCATTTAAAGCTTGAGATAGTTCTAAGTTGTATCAGCATGTTGTGTACATTACATACGACATGAAAAGAAATTCTAGCAGACTTCTTTCCAACTGTCCCCATGTTTTCTTTCATGTTCTCTCCCAGGTGAAACGTCAGGCTACAGACAGGCAGCACCTCCTGGAGGAGGCTCGTAGGCTGCAGAGCTTTCAGCAGCAGGCCAAAGAGCTACAGCGCTGGGCAGGTTCGGTGCAGGAGCGCCTCCTGCAGGAGGAGGCAGCTGCTGACGTGGCTTCAGCTGTTGCACTGCTGGAGCAACATCAAGATCTAAGGCTGGAGATGGAGGAGCAGAGGAACAGGTAAAGAAGAGGGGGTATTATTTTATTAATACTGTTTAATACTTATTAATATAAAACAAGCATTTAACAACTTTCTTTCAGTCCTGTATAGAAGCCTGTAGCTGCCAATATTAAAATGTCATTTTGAGTGAGGAAAACAAATCACAATGTTCATTTAGGATGATTTTAGATTTCACTTGAAATTTAAACTTTCATATAGTCATATTTATTTTTTTAAAAAACATAATTACCACTAAAATTACAATTTGAATCGGGTATTTGCTGAAAATCATTTTCTGTGTACTCCTAACCATAAAGTCGTCTTTAGAATTTTTTTTAACCATTATTTTTTCATTATTTTTGTATGTTTGTTGAGGTGTTTTTTTTTTTTTTTTTTTTAATTTTATTGTCAGATTTATGGGTCTAAAGGCAGAATGTTTTATGTTGTTAAAGCCACTTGAGGCAAATTTGTGACTTGTGATATTTGACTGTATAAATAAAACTTGGCTTGACTATACATTTGCATGACATAGCATTATCTTATTGTTTTTTTTGTAATTGTTAGTGTAAATTAATAATTACAGTGTAAATCACATTTAATACTGTATATGGTATTGTTCCTTTATTTGTGTTTCTCAGGTTGAAGGAGATGGAGAAGTTGGGGAAATCTCTTCTGCAGGGATCCTCTAATGGGAAAACAGGTGGTGCTGACATCCAACTAATTCTGGACAATCTCAGTGCTGACTGGTCCAAGCTGGACAGGTTATGGACCAGTAGGAAGCACCATTTGGAGCAGGAGGTAGAACTCCAGAGGCTGAATCAGGAGGGAGATCGTATCGAAGCGGCACTGTCTGGGCATGAAGCCCGAATGAGGATCCAAGATGTTGGGGTGAGGATTTTTTACTCTGCTTTGCTTTTCTTCAGCTCCTCTGTCATTTTTCTTATTTTTGAATTACGGTGAATTGAAACATGAAACAAGACACTGAACATGCACTGACTGGAATACGTTATAGACTGAGAGTCTAGAGTGTAAATTCTACAGATATTGATAATATTCTTTTATTTATTGGTGTAGGACTCTGTGGACAGTGTGCACAGTCTGGTCAGTCAGCAGGAGGAGCTGGAAGGTCTCCTGAAGGCTTTAGACCAACGAGTCGATCATTTCCTTGAGCGCAGCCAGGAGCTGATCAACCAGCAACACTACGCTGCCAAACAGTAAGAGGACATTGATGTCAGCCACCGGACATGTAGAAGTTGGACATTTCAGAGTTGTGACTTGACCTGTATTTGCTTTGAGACCATATAAACTTCAAGTGCAAGAAAAACAGGGTTGGATGAATGAAGCTCATACTGTACATAGCATCACTCACTGACTTAGTTACTTTCTTAATCCCAAAGGGAAATTCCAGTGTGGGAGTAGTCATTAAATAAAAAAACTCTAAGCGTGTAAACAAATAGAAGATAGAATAGAAAACAGTATAGAGTGATGCACTGTGCATTAGTGCAGGTGAATTAATAGGTCATGAAAGTCTGTCCTGTTAAAATATTGTCAGTGCAGAGCTCAGTACTGTCAGAGGAGAGTCATTGCACAGGGTGATGACAGGAATGGCTTCCTGTACCGTAAAGGAAAGAAAACACATCTACAAACTTCCTCACTAGAAATGATGTGTATGTGTGTTACTGTGTTTCACAAATACTGAGTTTATGTTTCAGAATTCAGGAGAGAAGCAGGCTCATTCAGAAAGCCAACAAGAGCCTGAAAGAGAGCAGCAGGCAGAGGAGGAATCTGCTTCTGGCCTCCAGGAAATACCAGGTATTATTAAGCTATTGTAACATGAGCATAATTTATGTAAATACCTGGTTTCTTTTTTATTGATCTTTTCATTCTTTACACTATTTTCTTTAGTACAATTATTGTGTAATTCAGTGTTAATATGATGATTAAATCTTAAACTAATATTATGGAAAATGCTTCTAGTGCTTGTAAAAGGACAAGTCTATCTGTCAATAATTTTCTGAATGTTTTGTGTTGCAGGAGTTTCAGAGGGATGCAGACGAGCTGCTGCTGTGGATGGAGGAGAAGTTTAAAGTGGCTGAGGACGAGTCGTACCGCGACCCGACCAACATCCTCCCCAAGCTTAAGAGACATGAGGCGGCTGAGAGTGAGATGCTGGCAAACCAGGTCTGGCTGGACAGACTGGTTCAGGTAAACGGCTGCTCTCTGGGTCCCAGTGCAGCAACATACTTCTGTTTATGTATATACACTACTCACAAAAAGTTAGGGATATTTGGCTTCCGGGTCAAATTTATGGAAAACGTAAAACGTTCACACTA
>JAUMHL010000015.1:780633-832771 GCA_032362345.1 Sandelia bainsii
CATTTTAGGTTCATCCTGAAATTTCACCCGAAAGCCGAATATCCCTAACTTTTTGTGAGTAGTGTGTGTGTGTGTGTATATATATATATATATATATATATATGCAGCATAAAGCATCAGGTTGTCTGTTCAGCTGGGGCAGGAGATGCTTGCTGAAGAGCACTACAACAGTCAGAGCATTAGGAGGAAGTCAACTCAGCTCAGCAGCCAGTGGAGGAGACTACAGGACAAGATGGCTGACAGAGGAGACAAACTGAGACAAGCAGGACAGCAGGAGCAGCTGATGGAGCTGCTGCAGGTAAATAACAGGCTGAACAATTGTTGTTGTTACTCAGGAGCAACAGTAGGTTGTTCATTAATTGCAACAGTATTTTACTTCACTGAGATTAAAATCTTTCTGAGGAGTCTTCTCCAAACTTGAGCCTGTTTTAAACTGAGAATTACAGCAGTACATTTATGAAACCATTTTCTGTGTCAGCCTTGCCAACGTTGTTCTTCCCATCTCAGGATGCCAAGCTGAAGATTGAGGCCATCCAGTGGATGCTGAAAAATGCTGCCAAAGGTCACGACCTGCGCTCCAGTCGACAGCTGCTAAAGGTGAGGTCACTGAGTCTGCATGAGGCTCACACTGATGTCCAGTCCAGATTTTTATGGAGTTATTGTGGAGTCTGTTAGCGGTCAGTAACTGCTCTGTCTGTGTGTGAAGGAGCATCATCAGCTGGAGCAGGAGGCGAAGGAGCTTGCAGAGAAGATCAGCTCCATCATCAGCAGGGCCAAACACCTCGCCTCTAACCACTTTGACTCTCAAAGGATCCTCCAGGAGACGGACACTTACCTGAACCTGTAAGTTGACTTTGTGCTCTCTGCGGGTCTTAAAAGGACAGTGGTATTTTTATTTCCAGATTCTTAACCTGGAGCAGTTCAGGTGTCAACGACACATCAGTTAGTGTTGTACCTGTATTTTCTAAAGTAACATTATTGTTACATTATAGAAACAGCAATAATAACAAGGGTTAATGTAATACCGTCAAATTGACAGCATTTATATAAAACTAACATTTGAACAGTGCTTTATAAAAGCACAACATGTAATAATAAAACAATAAGAAAAACTGAAAGAAAAGTAAAATGTAGCATAGCAGGAACATAATTTACCTTTATCTGTAGGTGCAACAACTTGAGGATGCTGATTTAATGAACTCTGTGCTGCAGGTTCAAGTCCCTCCAGAAGCCTCTGGACCAGCGTCGAGCTCAGCTGGAGGCGTCTGTGAAGCTGTTTGGGTTTTATCATGATGTGGATCTGGAGCTGAGTTGGATCTCTGAGCATGTTCCCACCTCTGGATCCACAGGTTACGACAAGTCTCTGGCTGGAGCCATCAGCCTCATGCAGACACACAAGGTGCCAACTGGGTTACAGATCAGTAATTAAAGTCAACTTTACTGACCTGATGAGTGATTTTTTTTTTTTTTACATGTAAAGATACATTTTTCTGTCTAAGACAGTTATAAATAAATAAACCTGTGTATGTTTGTGTAGGAGCTACAGGCTGAAGTACATGCCCATGAGAAACACCTGAACCACATCCTAGAGAAGGGTCGAAGCCTGGCCACATCCAGCAAACCAGAAGGAGAAGAAGTTCTCCAGAGGTGCTGCTCTTATTCTCTTTTGGCAGGGATATAGGAAGTTCTCAGATTAAGTCAAAGAAAATAGTCTGTCTAATGATATTATGTTGTGAATATATAATTGCTTTTTGCAGGTGCAGCCATCTGAGTGCAAAGTGGGAGGAGCTCAAGGAGGACTGCAAGAAGAGAGCAGCTCACCTGAGCAAGGCCATCACTCGAGAAAAGGTAAGAGACGGGACATATATGGACATATTTAACATATAAGTACATCGTAGTATAGTTGGTATTGTAGTGAAATCCTGTACAGCAAAGTGAGTACTTTTCTTTCCTTTACTGCTGTGTACATGATCCTTATAGACAAATAAGCTGGTCTAAGTTGTTTTCTCCGACGGGTATCACCTACCTACATTAAGTTTTAGGTAAATGTTCAATCAGAGAACTGTGAGTGTGTGTCTTGTTCTGATTTTTCTCTTAATGTGACCTGTCTCTAGCTGCTGTTGGACTGCTCAGAGCTGGAGTCCAGGCTAACAGAGATGCTCAGTTTGGTGAACAGTGACGACTACGGCAAAGACCAAATGGCCACACAGAGGCTCGTCACCAAACACCAGGTACAACACACACTTTGAGAAGTGACAACTTTATATCAACAACAGAGGACCTTGATTTGTTCTCCAGGAATCTCTAACATACTCTGTTTGTCAGTAACATAGTGGGAATATGCAGTATTTTATAATGGTACTCATTTGTAACTTTCCTTTTTGTACCCCAGTTTAAATCATCATATTCAGAACTATTTTTTCATATCCACCTTATTGTATAGAACTTTATACTGAAATGAAAATTTGAAGGGAAAAAAACATACAGAATATTAATTTTGTGGTATTTTGTCTGAATAATCTGTTCAGTTTTTTCACACCAGCATTAAATACTCCAGATTCTACTTTTTAGCCAAAAGGTGAAACATAGCTATGTAGATATCTGTAAACAGTGCCCTTATGCTTCTGCAGGTGTTGGAGGGCCAGCTGGAGGTGCTGCAGGTGGAAGTGGAGGAACTGGGAGACCAGGTGGAGCAGGCAGTTCAGAACTGGAGTCTGGAGGAGCTCAGCAGGCCCTACAGCCACCTCAGCAGCGTGAACCAGCAGCTACAGCACCAGGCTGCTCTCAGGTTAATACAGACTTGTATCATGACCCACTGTCAACCCCTGCCACTAGATAAATGTTCTTGATTTAAAAGATGACATAAGTGAATCTTATCATTATCGTCCAGTGCGAGATCATTATATCAATTTTAACTTATGTTAATGCTTTTTTTATTTATAAAATCAATTTGATTAATTACACTTACAGCTCCATCTAAAGATTTGGATATGCTTTAGTACTTTTCTACCTTATTGGTAGCACTTTACAGTGTCATTTACACACACACACTCACCAGTTCTACATTATTCTGTATATACCCTATGTCTTGTATCAGGGCACAGAGGTTAAGAGAAGTGCTCCATCTCCACGAGTTCATACGCGAGTCTTCAGAGTTGGAGGACTGGATGAACCAGCAGAGACAGATTGCAGAGTCTCCGGACCTGGGCAACGACTACCAACATGTTCAGGTTACATCTCATTACAGCCACTGTCACTGACTTTAAATAGTGCTGGTAGTGTCTTTAAAGGACCAGACTGGTGTTCAGATGTGTTTTCAGTTCTTAAAAATGATTTGTCAGTGATAGACTAGCTATAGAAGCTGTAACTAGTGTTTATTTTGATCAACTGAATAAACTTACATGTAAACTACCTCTCCTGAGGTAAGAAACACGTTTCTCATGCTTTCAAAATAACGATGTGCTGTATCCAACAAAGTAAATTCTTGTTTAAACCATGTTTCATTACTTTCTCAATCACCACACTTCTTAATAATCATATTGGCAAAATAATTCAACAGAAGAGGTGCAGAGAGTTATATCTGGCATTATCAATGTCTCAGGGAACTAGTGGTGTGATACTTAGCACACATATCTATACTATGTATAGCGAAATTACTTGTATACATGTCTATACAGTGTATTTATTATGCCACTATGTTTACTTTTTTTATTTTTTATTTACTTTTTATTACTTATGTGTGTTTTCCTACTGTCTTCCAATTATATTGTGACCCAGATATACACACAAGAATTCCAATGTGCTTGTACTTAATTGTACCTGTGCAAATGGCAAATAAACTGTATTCTATTCTATTCTTAATGTTTAACAAGGTCACTGTAAAGTAAAACTTTTTGGAGTTTGTTTGGTGATGTTTCAGTTGCTTCGTGGGAAGTTTGAAGGTTTCTTGAGGCAGCTGGAGGTTGGAGAGGAGAGACTGCAGAGCTGCAGCGATGTGGCTGCTCGACTGATCCGGAGTAAACATCCACAGAGCTCTGCTGTCAGAGAGACACTGCAGCAGCTCAGGTATTTGCACAGTTAGTCTGTCATCTTGTTAATCAGTTTGACTAATTCTGCACTAATTCACATGAATTAAAAAAGTTCTTGTTGAAAAGCTGTCATGACGTTTTCTAATTGTTGCTGGCTTTTTAAAAAAAATGTTGAAAGGAAAAGTCAAAATGCTTTTACATCTCTCGTGTTTAATGCTTCGGGTCATTTGTGTAGAGAAACGAGGAACGATAAACTGAACAGACAGGACAAATAGGAAGGAGGAAAGCAGAATATGGAAGCTGATGTAAAGTAGTAAGATCAAAGAAGAAAAGAACAAACAAATGAAAGAAGAATGACAAGGGAAAACATGGATAGACATTAGTAGTAGCAGCTTTGTAGTTAAATTCTATATTTAATGTCCACTTTTCTGTTTTCTTTCTTTGTGTTAATTCTTTTTTGTTGCCTGCAGTGCATTCTGGGAGGATTTGAAGAACGTGGCCAGAGATCGTCAGGATCAGCTGCAGAGAGCAGAGGAATGTTTCCGCTTTTACCAGGATCTGACTGACGCACTTACACTAATCCAGGTATCTATCCATCCACCCATACATACATACATCAAATCTATTTTTAAATGTGACTCTTGTCTCTTTCTGTTTTTTCTCCTCTCTATTCTCTCTAGGAGCGACAGAAGAGCATCCCTGATGATGTGGCGAAGAATTTGCAAGGAGTGATTTTACAGCTGAGGAAACATGAAGCTCTGCTCCATGAGCTGGCTGCCACAGAGCAACAGGTACAGACGCAGACATCAATGTAATAACCATAATAATTTAGAAGTTGTTTAAATTAACACTTGCAAAAAGGCTCATTTTTATGTCTGATTGCTGTAGCTGTTGCATTTATTTCATTTCCCTAAAGAAATCAACTAAACGGAGTAGAATTTGTCAAAAAACTGTACATCGCAGATTTTCAATTCATGCTCTGACACAGTCGCTGTGTTTTGCACTTTGCAATTATTACAGTTTCTCAACATTCTTAGTATAATCTCTGTGCTCTGGGACGAAAGGACCAAATGGTCTTTCATCAGAACCTATTAAACCCTCAACATGGATTCTGTAGTGTTGCTGCTGGATAAACACAGTTACGTTTACGTTGTGATTCAGTTGCAGGTGCAGCTGGATGGTGTTGACTCCATCCTGCACCTCTGCACACCTCAGCTGAAGCTCCGCTTACAGGAAGTGCAACAGGAAGTGGTGGAGAGGTGGGAGGAGCTCCGACTTCACACAGAGCAGAGGGAGCAGGAGTTAAAATTGACATGCCAGCGATACCTGTTCCTTAACACAGTGAGGATAATGATGCATGACATTTATCAGTAATCTCATCATGCTGCTCAGGTCTCATCCATTGCTGTTCTCCAGGTGCAGGATTACTTCCTATGGTGCAGCCAGCTGATTGGTGCCATGTCCGCCGAGGAGAGCATCAGTGACGTAGCCACTGCAGATCTCCAGCTCGCCCAGCACCAGCAGCTGTGGGCTGAGATGGAGGCCCGACTGGAGACCTACCAACAGGCTCTGGACATAGGAGAGGAGCTGCAGACACAGGACAGCAGCAACAGGAAGGAGGTGAGGAGGACTGATTTTGAATTAGTAGATATGGTTCCTCCAGTCTGGTGTCAGAGCTGCATAAAAATGTTTGCTTGTCATTCTTCCAGGTATTTGAGAAGCTGGATGCGCTGCAGGCAGCGAGAGACAAACTGGAGGATCAGTGGAACAAGAAACAATGCTGGTTAGAAACTGTTCACCTGGAGCAAGTCTTCTACAAAGATGTGAACAACATGGACAAGACCTCCAGCTCACAGGAGGTACACTTATTACTTTGTTTGTTTGTTCTCCACAAGAAAATCAGGTTCAGTGTTTGCTGTGTCTGAAACCTCTGTCTTCACAGATCCTTTTACAGAACAGCACTCTGGGAAACACAGTCGATGAGACAGAGGGTTTAATCAAACGGCACGAAGCTTTTGAGAAGCTGCTCAGCTCGCAGGAGGACAAGGTCTGCTCCAATTCTGTTTATCTTTCCCTGTGTGTAATTGATTTAAGTCGACACATTACTTTAACCTTCAGGTAATAATCAATATAATGAATAATGAAAGTAAACTCCTGTTTTAGGTCAATGTGGCGCTCCTTTGTTTTGGTATAACATCCTCTGATATTATATTTTATTTTAAAACCCCTCCCTCTGTTTGTCCAGCTGTCCTCTCTGAAGGAGCTCGCTGACCGTCTTAAGAAACAGCTGAGCAGAGAGAAGAATGGACGGGTCCAAAACAAGCTCAAAGCCCTGCTCCAGAGACGTGATAAGATCAAGGAGCTGTCTGTCAAATGCAGGGAGGAGCTGGAGCTTTCCAGACTACTGTGTATCTTCAACCGAGACGTTGCCCAGGTAACCAACATTGAATAAATTAATCTTTGAATGAGTTATATCTGAGCAGTCTGACATCGGGCAGCAGTTTACATTTCTGTTCCTGTTCTTAAGAGTTGAAAACATTTTCTTCAAATTTCAAAAAGTATCAAAAAGTCTGTAGGTTTGTTTTACTCCTACATTAACAGGCTGATGATTGGGTTGCTGAGCGGATGCAGAAGATGGCAGAGGACGGTAAAGCTGACCTCAGCAATCTGCAGACCAAGATGAAGCTCCTCCAGAAACATCAGGTGTTTGAGGCTGAAATCCTGGCTCACAGTGAGATCATCAGATCTGTACTGCTGGTAAGACGAAATAATATCATGATGTAATTAGATGAAGAAGGAGAATAAACACTCGGTGCTTTAACTAGCCTGTGTTGCCTTCTTGAAGACTGAGATAAATCATCTCTACTGGTGCATAGTAGCACATGTTGAGTTTGTTCACTGGGGCTGCATGTTTGTGGCGGCTAGGCCGGGTGTTTCTTCCTCTCTACCTCCAGAATCACCACTTAAAAAACTAAATATGTAAGAAACATATCAGTATCTTTACTTGGCTAAAATAAATCTCAAATGTTACTGTGGACACTTTCATCTTGTTCTGTCTCCAGGCTGGTGAGGAGCTGGTCTCCCTCCACCACCCAAAGTCCAAGGAGGTGAAGAGGAGCTCAGCTACCCTACAGCTTCACTGGGAGGAGTTGAAGAAGGCAGTCACCACCAGAGGGAAAGCTCTGGAAGATCACAGAGACTTCCTGGAGTTCCTACAAAAGGTTGAAGAGGTGGAGGCCTGGATCAGACACAAGGTAGGAGAGGAACAGATTGAGGGAGAGATTGAAGGATGGTGCGTTTACAGTGTGTAATGTCTCTGAGCTGTCTGTGTTTCAGGAAGTGATGATCAACGTTGGAGATGTTGGAACAGACTATGAACATGGAGTTCAGCTGCTGAAGAAACTTAGCGAGTTCAGGGGAACTGGAGATGGGGTGATTTGACTAACGTTTGTCCTGTGACTAATGCCAAATGATATCTATGCCAAACTGTGTCAATGTGTAATATTTAAAACTGCTCCAATGACCAAATAAATAAATAGCACTGCCACTGAAGCCAACTCACTGATAAATAATATTCCATTTCTTTCAGCTTTTTTCATCATTCAAATGTGCCTTGGTAATTAACACATTTCCCTGTGGTGTGACAAACTCAGAACACATTTATTATTGCTTTACATAGACTTTTAATGTGAAGCAGCAGGAAATGTTTTCTCATACGTCAGAACAGAGCACACCTTGGTATCAGTAACAATATAAAAGGCTTTAATCTAGGGTGATGTGCTACGCTAAGAGCTTTAATTGTAATGAATAAAACTGCAGAAACTCACTGTACATCTTACTGATGATGAGGATGATGAAAGCATATTTATCTTTAGGAAGTGACGGTGGACGATGCTCACATCACAGCCATCAACAGACTGGCAGCCAGACTGGAGAAGAGACAGAGTGCAGATGAGCTGGCGACTGTCAGACAGAGGAGACAACAACTCAACGCCAGGTAACACCTGAACATTTGATCTCATATCTGTGGTTTGATTTTCTAAATTTTATACCAAGTGCCTCGTCTCTTCCAGGTGGAGTAAGTTTCACGGAGATCTGAACAGTTACAGGAAGAAGCTGGAGGGGGCGCTGGTGGTCCATGCTCTCATCAGAGAGCTGGAGGAGGTCAGAGACAGAGCCAACAAGAAGGTCAGTCGTCTGTTACTTCAGCTTAAGAGTACGATTGTTATGATCCACTGAGACTTGCTGTACGTACAGGTTGAAGTTGTCATGTAGTTTTTTCTTCTTCTGGTGAAATTCCTTCCCTGTGCCTTTAGATGTTGCTGCTGCAGGGTCAGGACTGTGGCTGTGATGTGGAGAGTGTGGAGAACCTGATCAGACGCCACGAGGAAATGGAGAGAGAAGCTCGGGTCATCCAGGAGAGGTCACAGGTGAGGCAAGGTGCCAAGATGAGGCTCCAGCTGGTTTGACCTTCATCATTACATCTGGTTCAGTCTCACATTTCAACATCCAAAGAAATTTAAGGAGTCATTCTGATGAGACCCTGATCCTGTGAGGATTCCTCCAAGGAGCTCCTTGCCCCTGTTACTTTTTCAGTTCATCCAGTCAGTTTTTTTTATTTTGTTTTGTGATTCATTAGTTGGGTTCTTAGAGGAGACTGATGACAAGTAAATAATTCCAATAATTAAACAAGAATCATACTTATGACTTTTAGTGTAAATTGTAGAGTGAATCTACAGTGAGTTTCTGTGTCCCACCTCACCAGGCTTTGGAGAAGGAGGTGTCGGATCACTTGAAGGCTCGATCAGTAATGAGCGTCAAACTGAAGAACAAACAGAAAGAGGTCCAGAAAGTTCTGAAGACTTTGGACAAAGAGGTTAAACTCAGGTGAGATTTTATTATTAGCAGAAACACTAGTTTGAGTTTAGTTAAGCTGAAGCTCATGAGAATGATTTAATTATAGACTTGTTGCTGTGTTGTTTTTCAAACTCAATAGTTTATTAAAAGTATTGAGTATTGACTGTTAATTATGTAACAAAATTAAAATCATGAATCCTACATTTTCACTCTCTTGTCAATGTGCATTTCACCCTCCTTAATCTCAGCCATTCTTAATTTCAAACCCTCACATTTAACAGTCAACATCATCACCTTGGCATTACTTTAATGTCTTTAAGATTATAACAACACTTTCTCACTGAGGAAGATTGAATATCCTTTGGTACTATTTTATTATCTAAATTTACCATCTGTCTGCTTCTGAGCCTGGGGATATAATGTGGTGTGTCTGTGTGTGTGAGTAGATGGACTCATTGGAAATGTTTGTTTGTGTAGGAAAGAGAAGCTGCAGGAGGCCAATGAGCTGCAGCTGTTTAAAGCAAACCAGCGGCTCCTGCTGGAGTGGACTTCAAAACAGAGCAGTGAGATGTCTGAGCAAGGCCTCCCCAAGACCAGAGCTGAGGCCGACCAACTCATCGTGGAGCATCTGGACTGGAAGGTGAGCGTGTGGTGAAGTACATCTGCTTTTCTTGGTGATAACAGTCGATCAGATGTAACATTAAACTCTTTATTCTTCCAGACTGAGATCGATGCCCGTGCTGAGCGCATGGACTCCGTTCGGGACTTTGGTCTGGGTCTAATCCGGTCTGGTCACAGTTCAAAGGCAGAGATACAGAAAGCTCTGAACCAGCTGCAGGAAGCTAAAGCTGATCTCGACCGAGCCTGGTTGAACCGCAACAAGATCCTGGAGCAGGCTCGCACCCTGAAGGTGATGATCCAGGACTGAATTTAAAGTGTTAAAATGCTGCGTGTAAGAATTTCAGTACAGATAATGATCTGATCTTTGTATGATCTATCACACCTGCATTTAGTTTTGACAGTGTACAAATAATACAGTCACCAACAGTCCAGGTCCCTCAGAAACCTCATACTAGCATGAGTTGCATCATTGTAAAACACTTCTTTCTAAATAAAGTAAGTAACCCCCTCATTAGTTACACATTAACTGTCACATGAATACTTCTAATACCCAGAAAACTTTCTGTGCCACTGCAACATTACCACCTGCTACACATTCATAAAAATTGTGCTGTGCAGCATGAAACTTGTGATTTCAGGATTGAAGTGTTTCCACCAGATGTCAGTAATCTAAAATGAACCTTTTGGTGAAACTATTGGCTGTGAAATTTCAATACCTACATAAGGCTTCACCTTGTCATAATTACGATGTAGATGTGTTATATAGAAGGTCTTTCCCATACAATATTTTGCAGTTCTGTTAAGTATATTAATAGTATATTATACTTTATTTAAAGGCATCAGACAGTTTCTGCTAGTAGCACTTTTCCCTACAGTTTTATGATAAAATCGAAAATAGGTGTTTGACACTTGAGTCAAAACTATCTGAATACAGAGCAGCTAAACAGAAGCTCTACACTTCGAATATGATTTGTATAGATTTCAGGCTACATTTTGCTAAATATTATGAAAAGTCTTTGTAATGACCAGAACCAGAGTTTATGAAGTAAGTATTCAGTGTCTCCAGCAGCAGGAGGAATTTCATGTAATGAGACTTTTGAAGTGGATAATGGAATTTTTCAAGCAAACTCTCTTTGTAAGAGACATTTTTATTGTAATTCACGTAAATACTCCCTTTCTAATGGTTTGTTCTATGCAAATCAGGGCTTGTTAACATGGGCTGATTATTACGAGTCCTGAGCACAAATCCATTTCACCTCTCACCAGGATGCTGGTGCACAATAGCACAGGGCCAAGTAACCTACTGGTTAGAAATGTAGAAAAGTGTTGGAAATCTCTGCAACATCATACGAAGCATATCAAGTGTGAGAAACTCAGCATGACAGATTTCTCTAGTGTTCACAGGCATCAGCCACAGCTTTGGTGATTGTGCTGAGTCTCCTCTCTCTATCCTGCAGATCTTCATGGCCTCTGTAGAGCAGTGTGAGAGCTGGCTCAGCAACAAGGAGGCCTTCCTATCCAACCAGGACCTCGGGGTAAAGATCATCTTATTCAGAAAATGAACCAGTGTTTGGAGATTTGTATTTAGTAAATAACATATTTTTTTACAGTAAAAGGAGAATGTTTTCAGAGGGTAACTGCAGAGTTTTCCTCTGGCAGAAATGTCTTTTGCTTATGTTTTCAGAGCTCAGTGACAGAGGTGAAAACTCTGCAGAGGAAGCAGACGCAATTTGAAGAGGCTCTGGAGGCTCAGGTGGACCAGATGGACCAAGTGGAGAAAGTGGCCCAGAAAATGATCCAACAGAAGCACTACGACGCCGACAACATCAGAAATAAGAGCAGAACGCTTGCTACCAGGTCAGAGCATCAACACTCAGTGAAACACTGAAAAGCGGGTGAAGTTTAAGGTTGTGGTTTCTTATATTTTCTTTTTCTACTGCGAAACTTGAATTCAAAGAAAATTTCTGATTTGTACAGTGTCTCTGTAAGTTGCCAGATGATTTTGTAAGTTAAATGTACACAATCATGTGTAATGTACAAGCGCACACTATTTTCATTGTGTTTTTTTTTTCTCTGTGACAAATCAATTGCTAAACTCTTATCTTTTAATCTTAGAAATTAAAGTTTTTACAGGTCTGAAATTAACAGGTTGGTTACACTGATAAAATCAAACTAATACTTGCACACAAATAAAGATATATTTTGTTTTCTTGTGCACAGGGATGAATGATTATGGATTGAATTTGTTGAAGTGTCGTGTCCCATCCCCCATGACATTACATGAAACCATTACATCAAATATGAACAACATGATACTTTCCTTCTTACTGTTAAAGCGCTTCGAGCAGTTTGGACACGATAGTTCCAGTAATTATCAGAGAGAAAAATAAACAAAGGAAATAACCCAATAGATCCTTAAAAATTATAAATGTTATCATAATTAAATCAACATCCCTCAATTCCTTACTGACAAAGTTTTCTTTATCAGCTCTCATACATCCTTTAAATAAGATGCCAATTTAAATGACTCTTTTCTAAATTACCAGTGTTATCTAAACCTTATCCTCCCAGTCTACACAAGTACAACATTTACAACATGTAAACACTTGCACATTATTCTACATAATGTCATAATATATTATTACATAATGTTCAACGGCAAAATGCATTAATCAAACATCATTAATCATCATTAATAATTAGCAGATTAGTTCTCCCCACTTGCTCTATGACATTAACAATGTCTACGCTGTATTTTTGATCAATTTGATGTTATACAATCTGTTTTTCTTTGGGGAAAAAAAGAGGAATTTTTTTAAGTGACCCCAAACTTTTGAGAGGTAGTGCATTTTCTATTTATATTCATTTCTAATTTAATTAATTTATATATATAATATAATATAATTCACCTGTCTGTGTGTAGGTCGAGTCAGCTGCAGCAGCAGAGCAAATGTCGTCACAAAGCTCTGGATCAATCACTGCAGCTGCAGCAGTTCTTATCCAGCAGCTACCAGGTACTTTACTGGACTCTTTATTAGGCTATGGTAGTTTACTGTATTCTGCTCTAGTCTAACATATTTAATTTTCCAGGTGTTTGTTGTAAGGAAATGCATGTGTCTTTCCCAGGTGTGTCTGTGGCTCAATGAGCGTAACGCCGTGGCGTTGGACGAGAACTGGTGGGAACCAACCAACCTTCAGGCCAAACTGCTGAAACATCAGAGCTTCGAAGCAGAGATCCACGCTAATCGCTACAGAGTGGACACACTCCACAAGGTTGAAGTTCTGTTCACAGAGACTAGAGTTTTAAACTTTGGAGTGAAAATATTTTGGTTGATCTTCACACTTTTGAAAGGTTCAGACTTGGTTTTAGGGTTCAGATTAGAATTTGATTGGAGTAGGCCTTGGATTTAGGTATTTAGTTGTGATGGTTGAGATTAAGACAAGGGTCTAGGTAATGTATCAGTACATAGGTGTGAGAGAGAGGAAGAGCTCAGTGGTTGCAATAATAATTGAACCAATCAGAGCAGATATGAAAGAACCATGACAGACCACTTTTCTTAAATTCATTATTGTCACGTTGACTGGTCATCTTGCCGGCACATGTTCTGTGTTCAAAAAATACTTTCCCATTACTAGAATTGTCTTTTCGTTCACAAGGCAACCAACCAGTTAATAACACTGTGCTGCAATTCACTCTGACACAATGGTGTAGATAAGAAAAACATACTTACATAGAACTGGTACTTTACCTGTGCCAATGAAACCTGATTCAACTTTTGCCACAGTGGGTTCAAAATTTTACTGAATTTGAAAGCTCTCCATTTAATTGTTGAGAAGTATATTTTGGTTTATTGCGGCAGTTGTATTAGAACAAAATTTTCCTTTCATAACTGTAATAATTTGAGTTAAAGTTATTGGACTGAAGTTTTAGTGTTTTTCAGGAAGGCGAGAAGCTTTTGTCTGATTGTCGCACAGCTGAAGCGAAGATTCGACCTCGACTCAGGGAGCTGACAGACACCTGGGACGCTCTGATCCTTAATTGCAAAGAGAAGAAAAGTAGGCTGCAGGAGGCCTATCAGGTACACACACTCACATCTGCAGGTCATTTACAAATCCTAACAGACTTTTCCACCATCGAAATCTCAAATTAATCCATTATTCAACCGCGTAAAACTAATTTTCTCATAGCTGTGTTTACAAAAGGCTTTTTTAAAATGTTTGCTATTTGTTTAATTGTTCTTATACCATAATAACATTTGTGTGTGAAGGGCATCACTGTACACACATTCGATAAGGTCATCCATACAATAAAACATGAATAAAAAATAGAAACCTGAAATTACACAAGGACTGTTGTCTGTTAGTGGGGGCAAAAAAAACTATTAAAAGTAGTCACTGTTTTGTGTTGTGTATTTGTGTGTTTAGGCGCTGCAGTTCCAGCGTTCACTGGACGACATGGAGCAGTGGCTGAGCTCAGTGGAAAGAGAACTGGCCAGTGAGGACTGTGGCAGTGACCTGCCGTCGGTCAGCAGGCTGTTGAAGTCTCTGCAGGGGCTGGAGGAGGAGGTGGACGGACACAGAGGCAGAATCCAGGTGCACACGTCAGAACTCCTATAGTTTTTAGTTTATTCTCATTCAAGTCAAAACCAGCAAACAAATGCATATAAGAAACTGGAATGAGTGAATTTTCAGTATTTTATTTTGCTTATAAATGGTATAATCAACATTTTTATCAACGTTATATAATCAATATTTTTTATTTAACAGGGTCTGGTGGGCACGGCAAAGACTTTCCACTCTCAGGGAAACTTCCTGGCTGAGGAAATCCTGACCAGAGTGACACACACCATCAACAGGTATGATAACAACAAATAGGTTTTATAATTAACTGTTAGAAATCTGTAGAAACCTTTCTTAAGCTACGTTCTTTATACTACAGCGTCAGTTTACTGACAGAGAGAATCCTGTATGATGTTAGATCTTATCTTGGTGCAACCAACATAAACATAAAAAACAATCAGTAGTTGAGCCCTAATCAAAAGTGTCCATTGTTCTCAGACGTATTAATATCAGTGTGTGTCAACGTCTGTTCTGTCAGGTACAACAGTCTGTCTGAGCCCTTGCAGAGTCGCAGGGACACTCTGGAGGCCTGGCAGGTTCTGTTCCAGTTCTACAGAGACCTGGATGAGGAGGTGGCCTGGCTGAGCGACAGGCTTCCCTCCATCACAGCTAAAGACTGGGGAAGCTCCCTGAGCAGCAGCCAGCAGCTGCTCCACAAACACCAGGTAACTGATGTCTGAGGTCTGTATATTGGATTCAAGAGCCTCAATGAGTAGTTAATCGTCCAAAGTATAAACTATGTAGAAAATCCTAAATTACAGAAGCTGTTTGATGTTTATCATTTTGAAAAATTAAAGAGTCAGGTAGTTACCACCTCTTCCACAAGGATTAAATCATTTGTTTTCCAATAAAAAGTTCAGTTTTGCTTTTGTTTATTTTATGAAATAAAATACATTGTATGAAAAAATGTTTTCAGGCTGTTATGCTGGAGATCTCAAGCCGCACCCCATTGGTCCAGACAGTTCAAGAGGCGGGGCATAGTCTGGTGAGGAACCAATCACTTGTTTTTGGTGCAGAATCCAGTGCATACAGTCTATATCTACATAAATGCAGTCTGGGGAAGTCTTTAGGTACATTCTGGGGACAATCCTGCGCCTTACTGTACAGGCTCGCAGTCTCCACTCTAATTCATCCCAGAGGTGTTCTATCAGGTTGAGGTTAGGACTCTGTGCAGGCCAGTCAAGTTCCTCCACACCAAACTCGCTCATCCATGTTCTTATGGACCTTGCTTTCTGCAGTGGATTCATTGATTTGGATGGGTGTCCCAATACTTTTGGCAATATAGTGTATCTATGTATCTGTCTTATAATGTAAAATATTTAAAAAATGTATATGTCTACATTGTGCTGACCCTCTCAGGTAAGAGGCCGTCACTTTGCATCTCATGATATTAGTGAGCGTCTGGAGGAGCTTAAGAACCTACATGAGGAGCTGATGATGGAGGCAGAGAAGAAGGGGAAACTCCTGAAGGAGGCGCTCGGCATCCACACCTTCCTCACTGAGGTAACTTTGAAATGGGACCACAAACAAATCTTATAATATTAGGTTTAATGGTAATATAAGTGTCCTCTCAAAGTAGACACATGCAGAAAAATAAATGCTATTTCTACTCATGTCCTAAAAATAAATGAAAGTAGTTTTAGGTTTAAGATAAAAAAGATTAAGAACAGATGTAGGTGAAGCTACTGGTCGATATGGGGCTATTGAAGTTTAAAGAACAAGGCACAAGCTGTTACACATACATGTTTGTGTTAAGGTGTCAGAGCTGGAGCTGTGGATGGAGGAGCAGCGGGCAGGTTTAGAGTCTCAGGACTGTGGAAGGAGTGAGGAGGCGACTGAGGCTCTGCTGAGGAAGCTGGACTCTATGGATGTGGAGTTGGAGAACCAGAGGAGGACGGTGGAGAAGCTGCAGGAGAGCGGTGCGTCCCTGCAGCACCTTGGACATCCCAACAGGTAAAGTGTGGTTATCACTATAAACACCAGTAAACAAAAGTTATTGCAAATGCAGGTAACGCTTAATTTGTGTTTAATGTTGGGCATATTGTAATGTTTAAAAAGTTGGTCTCATGTTCCTCTGTTTTCAGCCACTTGGTCAGTGAGGCTCTCCCAACTGTTCTCGAACACTTCGAGACTCTCCTGAGACTTTCTGGCTCTCGTCGAGCCGCTCTGGAAGATCAGCTCCGACTCTACGTGTTTGAGAGAGAAGCCAAAGAACTACAAACGTGGCTGACCTCCAAGAAGGCTGTGGCAGAGTCTCAAGACTGTGGACAAGATCTGGAGGATGTAGAGGTGACTTACATGAGAACAAGATGAAGTTTGTTGAATTTTAAAAATGACTGAGATGTGTTCACCACACAGACTGCTGGAAACTGTAAAGTAGTGTAGTAGCTTCTGTACTGAAAAAATGTTTTGCTACCTAACACAGGTGAGGTACCAGCAGTAGTGAAAGTTTTCCAGTAATACCCAGCTGTGGTTGTACGAATGTCAAACCAATTTCTATGGCTCTCAGAACATCTTGGATTAGAATTTTCAAACAGACATTACATTCTTCCTTGTGCTTTTGCTCTTCTCTCTTCGTCTTTAGGTCCTTCAGAAGAAACTGGAGGTTCTGGTGTCAGAGGTGTCCGGTCTGGGGCGGAGCCGGCTGACCTCGGTACAGCAGCTTGGTCGAGGGCTACAGCAGGACAGTCAGGCCAGGAGGAGAGACGATGCTCTCAGCAGTCTGTGGGACGACCTCAACAGCAGCATCAGGACCAGAGAACAGGTACAACACTGTCACCTGTGGACTGTGCCGGTCTGGATGCAAAGTCGACTGTCTTATAACGGTAACGGTCCATGTCTTACAGTATCTACAGTCTGCGAAGGAGATTCATCAGTTTAATCATGATGTGGATGAACTGAAGGGCTGGATGGCTGAGAAGGAGGCTGTGCTGGACTCAGAGGAGCAGGACCACGACCTGCAGTCCATCCAGACTCTTCTGAGACAACACGAGTCTTTGGAGGTAGGAAACAAACAGTGGGACATAAAACCTGAAAAGTGTAGATGTGACCACTGACATTAGGAGGTGGACTGAAACCACTGTAACAGATATGAGTAGTGACAACTCATTTTTACCACATAATAAAGAGTCAAAAATAAAACTGATAAATACGTGTCTACACCTGTAATAGTGAAGGCTACAAGACTTACACTTAAATAAACTGAATTGCCTCATTGTTGATGTCTTTCGTCAGAGGGATCTGGGTTTGATCTTTGAGGAGGTGACCAGACGCAGAGAGGAGGGCCGGGCTGTGATTCGACGACAGCCTCAGGCCAGATCCTCTGTGTCTCAAAGGCTGGAGGAGCTGGAGGCCTGCTGGTCCAGCATCCAAGTAAAGGCCTCCCAACACCGCACCAAACTGAGCCAGGCAGAAGACGTGCAGAAATACTTATCCCACGTTACTGAAGTTCTGTAGGTTCCATGAGTTTTTAATGTAAAATATGTGACGTACATGAACTAATATTAGTAGATAGATCAGTGGTTTAAGCTGAGCTACTGTGCAGATTTGCAGATAAATATTGTCAAATGTATTTCTGTTTTGTGCAGCATCTCTCAGTCAATGATCTACTATTTAAAAAATGTATGAATTATTTTGAATCGTTTGTTAGGCAAAAATTCCTGCTTCAGTCATGTTTTTATATCTTTATATGTCCATGCTAAAAATGCAATACACCTACATCGTTATATTAATAGGGAAATAATTTTCTAGGATGTGGTGTAAGATATAAGATATTAAAGATGATAATATAGCACGTGTGGTCTGAGTTGGGTGTCTTGTCTCCCAGGTCCTGGCTGAAGGAGATGTTGTCTCTGGTGCGAGGGGAGAAGAATGTGGAAGGAACTGACCTGGAGCAGCTCATTAAAAAGCACAACGAGTACCGTGTCCATATTGACAGACAGCTCAGCAAATCACAGGCTGTGAAGGACGAAGGAAGGCACCTGATAGAGGATGGAAACGTTATGTCCCACGAGGTAACAGAGCCACAAAAGATATAAAATCTGACAGTGTAAGCTGAAAGATGAACGGCTAAAAACTTCTTCTACCTGACTTCCTACCTCCATCCAGGTGGAGGAGCGTGTTCATGAGCTGGAGGGACTTCAAGCGCAGGTGGAGAAGGTTTGGGAGGAAACCAGGCTGCTGTATGAGGAGGAGCTAGAGATTATGCTCCTGCAGAAGGAGCTGGACCAGGCAGAGCGATGGCTGAGCTCCTATGAAAACACTCTGACAGCTGAGGATTACGGGGTAGGTCAGAATTGAGGGTGTGTGGCTCGACAGGCTTTAGTTAGTGCTACATTTCAAAGAAAGGTTTCACGTGAAAGCCTGTTAAATGTTCAAGTTTATTATTTCCACACACTCTTAAGTGCTGTTGCTCTTTTACTAGCAGAAACATTTTGACTTGTTAGTAGAATTTGACAAAACAGTGTTTAAATTTGCATGATTGAACTAATGTGTCTGCACATGCTATCAGGACACTCAGTGAATTGTTAAAGATTAAACCAGTGGCTCTGCTTTTCTGGTTTGAGACCTGTTATATAAAAACAGTGTGTTGTTTGTCTGCTTGTCATATTTCAGATGTCTCAGAGTTGTTAGAAGTTCCACCAAAGAGCTGTTTCCTTCTAAACCTCTCACACTAGCTACACTGGCTCTCTGTAGATAAAGTAGTTAAAACTCGCCCCCACCTCAAGCAGCTCCAACAGTAAAATACTACTGAATGATGAACAACAACAGGATTAACAGTCTGATGATGTCAGAATAAGACATTTTACTTCTGATTTGTTACTTTTTCATATATGCTGATAAAACTTATGTGGAATTTTGAATGACTTTTACTTGTAACTTGAATATTTTTACCCTGAAGTTTGGCATTTTTAAGTAAAAGATTCTTTGTTCTTATCCACATAAAAAAACAGGATGACTAAATGTGTTTAATTCTCTCGGGTTGCCCAGGACTCTGTGTCTGACGTTATGGAGCTGCTGAAGAGGCAGGAGGACTTGGAGGCCATGATCCAGGTCCAGAGTGACCGCTTCATTGCTCTACAGAAGAAGAAAACACAGGTTTGTTGGGTCACAAATCCCATAACAACAGTAAAGAAGTCCTCAGAAATACAAGAGCTCAGCGAATTGGTCTCAGTTTGTGTTCATTAGTCAAGACAGGCTAAAATGAAACAATTCACAGCTGTACTTAAAGCAGGCTGCCTTCAGGTGGGCTTAAACACTTACACTACTTTACTTGGCAGACACTTTTCTCCATAGTGACTTACAAGGAGCTAGCCCTTAGTGTATTGCTCAAGGACACACCTGGTATGGGGGATGGGCTAGGAGTCTGGGCTGGGATTTGATCCTGCCACCTTCTGCATCCCAGTCTGATGCTTATCCCATTGAGCTACCAGGCCTAGACCCACATGGAAACTGAAAATATTCCTGCATAAAACAATTATATCCACCAACATTATCATTTACTTTAAACATGTCAGAGCCCAACGACATCTGAATTTTCAAACATCTGTTGTTCAACATAAATACTCAAAATACCACTCGCTCAAATAAAGTGAAGCTTTGAGAGGTAGAAACTGGTCGTTAACGTTAGTAACTAACTAATGATTGTGGTTCAGGTTGTAACTCAGTTAATAAAAACAGTGGACTGTAAAACACATTATTTTCTTTGCTCTACGTCTCGGTGTTTATTTTTTATTCCAGAGAGAGGAGAGACTTGGTCTTCATGGAATGGAGGACAAAGACCTCCAGGACAGAAGACCTCCAGCTCGGGTTTCCTCACTGAGAAGAAAATCATTGGATCCAAAGGACTCGTTGATTTCTTCTCCCAGAGATGTTGTACATCCAGTCAGCAGGGACAGGCAGGCAGACAGAACAATGAAACTGTCTACGCTAGACGAAAAACCAGACTGTCCTCTGGTGGAAACTAGTCTCCGCCCTGAACCAGTTTCTAGGTTTAGTGCCAGCAGGACGGCTCTAGAAGAATCAGGTAACAGTCCTCCTGCAAGTCCCAGCTCAAACCCGACTGTGAAGCCCCGTAGAAGTCACATCAGACCCTCAACTTCTGACCTTACCACCAGACTTTCAACTGACTCCTTTTCTCCAAAACATTCTCAGTTGTCTCCACCCTCTTCCCCCAAACTGCTCTCATCCCATCGAACCTCTGTCTCCTCTTTATCTAAAGACAATCCTGAGGAAAACCATTGCCCCAGATCCAAACCTCCTCTGCCTCCAAAACCCAGAATCTCCTCCCCAGAGTGTACAGTAGGCCACCACTCAGAGGCCTCAAAGCAACCCGGGAAGCCAACTACACCACCTGACTCACCTCGACCAATCAGACAGTTTGTTGCTCCCACTGAACCACCACCCCCACCTCCACCTGTTGCAGAGAGACGGTCTCCACTTGAACCACCTACACCTTTGAGAAGAAAAGGACTCAACAACCTCGAAACACAGATCAACAAAGAGTCTGATCTTCCTGATGCTGCCACTCCACCTACTGATAAACAGCTTACACCACCTGAGTCTCCAGCTGCTCCACCAGTCACAACAGAAGATTCTGATTCACTTGATCTTACTCCTCCGCCTCCGTCTTCTCCACAGCGAGAGCCCATGTTAGAAGATGTGCCAGAGGAACAGTCTGCACCTGAGGTAAAAACTTTCAGTGTGAACTGAAAGTTTGTAAATGAAACATGATTAACACCTGAGACTCTCATGGTTACAAGTGGAAGAACTGTAAATGTGTTGGTTGTTTTCACGTAACCGTATCTTAAACTGATACAGGTAACAGAAGTGCAGTCAGTCAGAATGGAGGGGATGCTGGAGATCAAGCTGAAACATGGAGGAAACAAGGTGAGCTACCTGAGTACTATAAGTTTCATTTTAAATGTCTTTGTTTTAAGGTTTAAAGACAACTGGATTTTAATTATATCAGCCGCTGACACTGACAGAGCTTTGTTGTCTCTGTGATTGTCTTGGGGGTGGTGCAGGGTCTGGAGCACTGGGAGGAGGTTTTTGCTGTTCTGGAGGGAGAAACATTCAGCCTGTTTAAAGACAGAGCAGCTGCTGTAGAGGTAAGAGAAACTGACAAAACATCCAACCCAATGAACACTCACAGTGATCTGTAGTGATGTCTTTTTCCAACTCAAGGAGATCATCAGAAAGGGATTTTAATTAAGTTTGATTTTTAGATACACTTGGTCAAAAGTCACACTCAAATTTCCAAAACTTTGATTTTACTAGTCCCATTAATGTGTGTGTGTGTGTGTGTGTGTGTGTTGTTTCCACAGAGGACCTCTAGGTGGCCTCCTATCAACATGGCTGGAGCAGTTTGCAGAGAGAACTCCCACTACAGGAGGAAGGAGAACACATTCAAAGTGATGTAAGTAAATATTCGTATATATTTTTGTTGATAAATGTTTAAATATGCACAGAACAGCTACAGCGAGTAAACCTAGAGAAACAAACCTAGTACATCCCACATTTGTTTGGTGAGTGTGAGACAGAGTCTGACAGCAGACAAAAATGCCAACACTGTGAAGCTGAAGGAAACTGGATGCCCTGTGGTCGCTCCAGCCCAATTTAACCCCTGGTTATGCCCTCCATTAAGTGAAAATACAGCCAGTCTGAAGGAAGGTTTTGACATGTTCTATACAAGCAGCAAATCGTTTCAGAGCAGCATTGTCAACCTCATTTAGCAGTTCACAGACCCGCTGGTGGTTTAAGTCTTTGGCTTTATTTTGTTCATATCTGTATTTTTGACAAAGCTAGAGAGCAACTAGAGAAACGTTGCAGGTTTCCAACCTCTGAGTTAAGTGGAATCATATTACTTTACCGTGTGTGTGTGTGTGTGCGTGCGTGCGAGCAGACTGGAGGATGGCAGTCAGTACCTGTTTGCAGCGTCCAGCAGAGAGCTCCAGCTGCTCTGGGTGAAGAAGCTCCAAAACTGCTCCAAATCTGTCAGCAGCGACTCTGACGACTCAGGGTGAGAACACGCACACATTTCTACTTCGTACTGTGTTTGTTTCATTTCACCTTCACTATATTTTCTGAACTCATCCACAGCTTCATAAAGCAGCTGAGACAGAAAATTCTAATTTGTTTTATTCACATCCCCTTCATATTTGCTGCCTTTTGTCCAGATGATTTTCACATTATTAGTTTCTATTTATTTCTATTAATACCTACTTGCAGGGACTAGAAATATTTTACTGAAATACAGCTTTGAAATAAAGATTTAAATATCCAGAAACCTGCTGATGTCGGGTAAGACAGATATTGTGTAAATTAGGTTTGTTAGATAAATTAGGTAGATTTGTGTTGCTTCAACATCAAAAAATGCAGATTATTTAAATTATTTAAACCAACAAATAACTGACTGAGGTCAGACCAACCATTCACCACCTGACAGTTTCTATACCCAGTGTTACAGATGGGATTCAGTCAACTGAGAACGTACTGAGGTTTGATATAACAATATCTTTGCCTGGTGGTTATTTTTATAAGCAGCCAGATTATTCTTTTGATTGAACTGCTCCGGATCTAAAGAATTTCACTTATTAAGCGGATTTCATGAAATGAAAAGAGAGCCGTTGATGTAAAAGCTTTGCGTGGACGGTTTCGGGGTCACACAGGACGTCTGTCGGTCAGAAGTGTTTCAGACTGAAGTGGTTTCCTTCAAACAGCGTAAGGTAATTTGACTCTGACTTTCACATCTACCTGTTCACACTGTGCACTGTGGGGACACCGGGCGCCGCTCAGGTGGGTGAGAGGCCAAAGAAATGAAACTCCCTGCCAGCAGGATTTTTCTTTAATGAGATACTTTGACAAGGTGAATTACATTCAGCGGGCACACAGTGGTGGAAGAACATACGGTGGCACAGGACACAGGCACAGAGATGAAATTCACTGTGCTGCAGAGGAAACATAACTACAGCAGAAAAACAACCATGAAGATTTCTACAGGAGAAACATGTTTAGGAATAGAAATAAGAGACAATGTGGTTGGAACAGCAGTTAGCAATGAAGCTATTTGTTGACCAACAGCTCATCGGACCCAGATTCACCAAAGCAGACAGATTCTGAGCTGTTGGAAGGTGGATGTTTTTGCTTTTGTGAAGCAGTTTCCCCCTGATTCCAGTCTTTGTGCTAAGCTAAGCCAAACACTGAATCCTGAATCATGCCTACAGTGGGGTCCAACGACGTAATTAAAGAGCTCTGATTTTCATGTAAGCCTGGAAATAATAATGGTAAATGGAAGGATTGAAGGTTTAGAAACCCAAAATGAAGAAGAAATATTTAAGATCCTGCAATATTTCCAGCTCACAATTAAAATGGTATCACATTTGTGACATTTACTGAAATCTTACAGAAGCTCAGATGTAGTTGAGTTTTATCCACTGAAGAAGACTCAGGTGAATCTGATTGACTCATCAGAGGATGATTACTAAATGAATCTGCAGGTGCTGTTCATCTGTTACAAATATGACTGTGCTTCATGTTTCCAACGAAACGTTACTGACTAAGCAGCATTGTGGTAGTGGGTAAATGTGGCATCAGAACTAAGTGTCAGTGTCAGAGGTCAGACTGTTGTTCTGAGAATCACACCGTGCCTGAACCGAAGGTTTGTAAGGGGTCAGAACATGGACTCTAACAGGCTTAATGGAAACCGTGAAAACACTTTTATCCAAAGCAGGATCAGACACCAAAAGTGAGCACACAATCAGAAGAGCAATACATCAACAAACTGCTTCATCACAGATACAGAAAATAATGAAGACTCCAGTCAGCAAATGTCTTCATTTCACATTATAATTTCTCGTGTTTCTAAATCCTTAAACTCTCTGATTACGTCCAGGTTTGGCCTCAGACTTTTGGATCCATCTGAAACTTGAATATACAGAACTCAGTCAGACGGAATATGATTGTTTATTAAATGTTTTGCTTGGTTGATTATTAGGTGTCAAATTAACAAGTTAGTTCTCCAGCTAAAAAATAACATTATCAATTAAATTACCTTTGAATATGTTTTATCTAAAAAACTAAAATTAGTGAGGCTGTTGTTCAGGAGAGCGTCGTCCGTTAACCTGAGTTTGGAGAAGTTGGCCGAGGCCCCGGACGATTCGTCCTCGGCCAAACCTGTCGACATCAGAGCTGGGAGCCTGGACAGACAGTCCTCCACAGAGGCCCAACCTCCTCCCAAACCCCCCCACACCTACTACAACCAACACCGCTACCCTGAGGGAGGGGAGGTCAGCACCACAGGTGAGACGATGCAGCAGGTCAATGCACATGAGCAGGGAAACTAATCTGTCTGTATAGTTGTCTGAGGTTTACTTGATGTGTTACAGGTACACTGATCCACCAAAGCCAGCCTCCTTCAGTACCTCCTCCTGCACCCCCGGAGACCCAGGACCTGCCTGCTTCCCCACCGTCGAAGATGAGTGTCTTCAGGAAGTTTTTCACAAAGAAGTAGAGTACTGATTATGAGCCGCGATTCCAGATCACCATTGTGTCTCCTTCATCCTGGGGAATCCAAATGGTGCAGGGGACTGACAGTTACTGAATGTGTCTGTAAGACAACTTTACAACAAATCCAAGTCCAGAATAATTTCATACGTACAGCTTAAGAGCCTCATCAAATGCCAAGTGAAAAATAATTTTACTTTAAGTGCTTTTTAAACCTTTTCACAAAGTGCTTTTTACAAACTAAAAGTAATTCCTGAAAAACTGCCTGCACCCTGACAAAGAAATTAAAAAGGCTCCACAAATTAGAGAACATTTATATTAGTTTGTTTTTCTGTGATCTCTGAGGGGTTTTATGAACATTTACTCACAGCTGATAGATTTGATTATGAGGTATGACTCTGGTTTTTGACTAAATTGTGTCACTTTAAAGGAGAGACTGGAGGTAAAAGGGAAGCCTCACTCAGAGTTACTACTCTGTCGAATGCCAAACACAAATTTATATTTGAAGATTCATTGTGACCTATCTGACTTGTCTCTGTTGTCAGTTACAAATCAATCAGAAATAAAACACTTGTCACTGAAGAATTTGCCCGAGTATCTTCAAACATCAAAGAAAATCAGTGATGTTTGTCTGTGTCCACTGTAAACGGGAGCTGCTCTTTCAGCTGCTTTTAATGGTGCCAAACAAATCTAGAGTTTTAAAAAGTGAACAAAAGTCTTTAAAATTTAAGGGTGTTCAGACTTTTATAGCCACAAATTAGACTAAAACAACAGATTCGAGAGGCCACGATAATTTTCACAAACCACCAGGTGTCACTGCACAGCCCCAAAGCTTTAAATCTTTTTCCAGCACCGATAGAAAAGAAAACCCTGAAGCTTCGTACACTTCATCGCCCCATTTGCACAAAGCAGAGTTCTGTTTCTGATCTGCAGGCAGCAGGTTTACTTCTGGTCAACATTTCTAAAGCTGTGACAGACGGATGTTATTCTGACTGTTAATGATCTGTTTACATCTCCCCTGATGAGAATCTGCTCATCTGAAGAGTTTTTCCTCTATTACATGATCTCGACTTTTAGAAAAGTGACACTTGTTCACAGATAAATGATTGACAGCAAATCAATTCAAATAAATTTGTCACATGTAGAAGCAGAAAACATTTCTTTAAGACATCATTCAGCAGAGATGATGCTCCACGTTTTAGTGATTCTTTTTATTTTTTGCACTTTGGTTACTGATTCTCTCTGGAAACTCCATTTATTTATTAATGAGCAACAAATCCAAACTTCTTCAGACTCATCATCTCCTCCATTCAATCAGATCAATAAGTGAATCATTAAAAATAATGAGTCAGATTAAGACATGACAGAAATCAGGAGTTCATACACTTAATCACTTTGGGAAATTAAAGCCAATTGAAGTGTTTGAAAGTCATTGAGACACTGGCTCCAGTTTATGAATCATAAACATCATAAACGTGATGTAACTTCATCGTTTCTGTGGATCCAATTAGAACAATGTTACTTATTTCCTCATTTATTTCATTGATTACTGCAAGATTGCGCTGTAACCAGCATTCCTGTGCAAACGAGTGAGTGCCTCAACCCAACCATAAAAAACTTCAATAATGTTGGAGTCACACATCTGAATGTTTTACTGCAAGAAAACGAGATGTTAGAGGTCAGACAAAAATATGTTGCCTGTGTACGTTTAATTAATACATTAAATACAGTGCATGAAAAATTGTTAACATATTTGTCACTTAAATTATTCAGATCATCAAACAAATTTTTATATTACTCAAAGATAACCTGACTAAATACAAAATGCAGTTTTTAGGTGATGATTTCATTTATTAAGTGAAAAAAGCTCCAAACCTGCCTGGTCCTATGTGGAAGAAGTAATTGCCCCCTAAACCTGATAACTGGTTGTTTCACCCTTAGCAGCAACAACTGTAATCAAGTGTTTGTGATAACTGGTAATGAGTCTTTCACATCACTGTGGAGGATTTTTTTTCCACTCTTCTTTGCAGAATTGTTCATTTCAATTCAGACACATTGGAGGTTTCAGATCATGAATGATGTGTTTAAGGTCATGTCACAGTAACTCAGTCAGACTTTGACTAGGCCACTCCAAAACCTCAATATAGTTTTTTAGCCATTCACAGGTGGACTTGTTGGTGTGTTTTGAATCATTGTCCTGCTGCAGAACCCAAGTGCTCTTGAGCTTGAGGTCACAAACTGATGTCTGGACATTCTCCTTCAGGATTTTCTGGTAGAGTCCAGAATTCATGGTTCCATCAATTATGACAAGTTGTCCAGGTCCTGAAGCAGCAAAGCAGCCCCAGACCATCACACTACCACCACCATGCTTGACTGTTGGTATGATGTTCTTTTTATGAAATGTGTGACGAGCCTTTTTCACAGCAGTGTATCAGAGTATTTGTCACGTGTCATTTACGTTAATTGTGAACATATGGCCATTATGTTCATAGTCGTGATCTGGTTGCACTTACAGTTCCCCAAAAAACATACGTGACTGAGTTTAGTTGTATAGAATTGTAATTTTTAGGAGGCAGATTTTATAAAACATTGTTAAACAGCAGAACTTTATCAAGGCTTTCAGGATTTCATCACCTCCTGATCCTCTGGTTGTTGTTTAGTCTTCCTGAAAGAGTTTCAGGCTTCAGTAAATTTGATCATCTTATATTTAAATTAGTGCTGCCAGGAAATGACCACATGCTCATACAGTGAGTTTGACACTGTCAGAAGCCGTCTGTGCTTTTGTGTTGTCAGCTGTATAAATGGAAGCATTGAATGGTTTTAAATCTCAGTTTAGCTTTAATCAGTGCAGGAGGTGACTGTATCCACTCGCTGCTGACACAGTTCAGTGCCACAGTCCTGACTCAACTCGACTTGGTCTGATTTGAGTCATCCTGGCTCAACCTAACTCAACTTGATGTCTCTCGATTCCACCTGATGAGTCAACTGGTCCAGCTTCACTACTCTGACGTTGCCTCCATCTGATCTGTCGCAGCCCGAACCTAGTACATCCCACCGTATCTGAGTTGACTCGATCAGACCTACTCTGATCTGGACTCAAGCTGACTGGGCTTGACTCCACCTGACCACTGCTGATTAAACTCTTGATTAAAAATTAAAGTTGTCTGCAGGTCGGTTCTCGTCACATATGTGCTCACTACGTGTCTGATTTGAGTTAATTAATCACATTGTTTGTCTTATTGATCAGGAAAAGGTGAAGTGACTTTTTCTTAATTCTCATATTTCTATTATAGTTTTGTTATAAGCTTAAATGCAGGTCTGCAGGATGCAGGACACGCTGCAGTTCCTCCTTTGCGCCTCACGGTGTCGCTGTCGGTGCATTAATGAGTCTCCTGTCTTCCTCCTGGAGCTCTCAGCCTCACTCTGCGGGCTCCAGCCGGCAGATTGTCCGGTTCAAAAGTTTATTTTCAGCGCTTGACATTGATTGAACCATTAACCCCGCGGCGCCAACACAGCTAATGATTTTCCTGCTTGTTTTTCTGCTGCATGACAGCGGGGATTTCTGCGCTCTGGCGGAGTTTTCACTCACATTTTCTGCCTTTTTATTTAATAATCTGCGGCTGGAAGCAGCTTCCTCCATCACTTGACGTCTTCACAGCTGGAGACGTTTGGTCTGCAGATTCACAGATGAAGGGAGCATCGGTCGAGCTTCTGTGGTCGTTTCAACAAGCTCAAATATAAGATTGAACTATCTCAAATATATATTTACAGCAGCGGATCACAAAAAGAGACTCAATTAAAAAAAGGACGTTACGAAAATCTAAGCCAATATTTCCAAATCCACGCGAACCGAGATAATTCGGATTTATTACTGTCATGTCTGAAAAGAATAAAATCCGTCTTCATGCACGTTGAGAGCTACAGCTACAGAATGGTGATTTTATTCTATAAATGAAGAAACAAAAGCAGTAAAATAATGTTTAAAAAATGTTTAACATGCAACAAACTTCTTCTTTTTCTTCTTTTTCTTCTTCTTCTTTTTCTTTAAACCTTCTACATGTTTGATATCAGTGAGTAAAATGATGAGTTTGATATTTAAGCTTTAATTAAGCTCTAATCCGTCTGGATGTGAGAGTCCGCTGAGAGTTTGCAGAAATGTGGCCGAGCCTCAGTCTCTGTGTGTTGGACACATTTTTGTCCCTGCAGGCCTCCGTCTGATTCCCGCTTCATCATTCAGCTCACGGCGACAGGAGGAAGAAAAGAAGCAGCAGGAGACCAGAGACACAAACCTGCCTGATTCCTCCTGCAGATAAAACCGCTTTAATTCACCAGAACATGTCTGCAGACGTGAAACGAGAAAGAAAATCAGAAATGAATATTTTTATTTTTTTAGGTTGTGTTTGCAGCAGCAGTTTTCTCCTCAGTCTGTTTCTGTTGAGCTGCACACACACAGGAGGAGGAATTAGATCCCATACAAGAAGAAGAAAGACATTTTCTCCATTGACAAGCACTAAAACAAACCGTTTAAAATGAAATCTGCTCGTTAAAAGACGCTGAGTTAAAGACAGCAGCGGTATGAACACAGATCTGTACTTTTTCATTTTTATTTGAGCAAACTGACAAATGTAATATTCACCATGTGCTAAATGTCGCTCATATGATGTGTTTGAGGACAAAAACTGAAGTTAAATGAAAAACAATGAATTTATTATATTATAGATTATTATATTTACATTTACAGAAGGATTAGATTTAATTGTTAATATAATTTGAGTTTATGAAGATTTGTGACAGGTTGATTATTCAAATAAATAAAATTATTATTATTCTTACTGAAGAAGTTAAAATGGTTAAATGTTCTCATTTTCGTTTTTAAAAGATTATTTGCACTTTTGTTTCTAATGGTTTTATTTCCGCTTTTATTAAACGTTTATGCAAAGAATCAGTTTTTACAGAATTACGATAATTATTATACTGAAATTACTGCGGCATCGAAACACTAAAAAATAAAAAGATTAGTTTAAATCGTGCAAATATGAGTAAATGTAAAAAGTGGTTGGAAACCAGCAAACTGAAGCTGCTCACACACAACCGGAGGAATATTTGACGGATTTCATTTATAGAAATGCGTTTAAAAAGCAGCAATGTCCGCGTTTATTTGCGCTTTTATCTCTTTTCTTTCTTTAGATTTAACATGATTGACTCCTACAGAAAAGTTGATCTGACACAACAACTGAGGTTTGTTCATTAAACGACATTTAAATATTTCTCTGAGCGGAACATGGAGGTGAAAATAAAACGGACTGATGTGAAGCTTCAGACAGTTTTTAAATAGCTCAATTAGTCAAATCACATCGACATGAAGGGATCAGCTGCATCAGACTTGAGCCTGTTGTTCCAGTCTCCGCCGCTGAGAGGCGCCCTCCGCCCTCCTGCTGTTGTGCTGCTGATCCCTCTGATTTATTTGCTCACAACTTTCCCTCTGAGCCTTAAAGCCAATAATAATAATAATGATGATGCTGCTGAGGCTGTTTACAGGCAGAGACTCACACAGCGTCCGTGTGTTCAAACATTCACACGCAATTCTCCAGATTAACGCCCTCCTCCCTCCATCCCGCCATCCCCGGGAAACATTAAGGGTTCATTTCAGCTCCGTTTCCTGGTCATGACTCCCCTCCTCACCCCACCCATACAGGTCAGGGGTCAAAGGTCACAGGGTGAAGTTTTGGTTCCTAAAATCAACTGAAGCTGAAAAAAACAAAATAGTTTTTGCAGTAAAACATGAAAATAGAAATGAACAAAAAAAACTGGTTTGATTCCTGATTAACATACAAACAATCCCAGATAGCCCTTTGATATCCCAACTAATCCACAAGTCCCACAAGAACCCACAAGCAAGATGACCCACTCAAGAAATCCTGAAAACCCTCCAGGGCAGCTGGAATCCCCAAGAATCCCTTTAACGCTGCAACAAAGCCCCTAAAGAAGCCGCTCACATTCCTTAATAACTCCTAGAACCTCCACAGAAATCAGTGTAACCCTTTGGAAGAAACCCTGGAAATCATCTTAATGCTACCAAATCCCTTAAATTCCCTTACATTCCCCCCGAGAGCCAATAAAACCCCCCGAACATTTCTCAAAACACCTTCAGAACGGCTGGAATCCTTGCTAATACACCATTTTATCCCTCTAACCTTATAAGAACCTCATCAAATACTTTAAGGTGTCCCTTAAGAACTAGTGAAACTGCTTTGGGATTCCCCAGGAATCCGCTTAACAGCCAAACTAACCCAGTAGAAATTCATTAACTCTTGAACCCCATGGACTATCTGTAGAACCCCATAAACTCCCTGTGAACCATTTGGACACCCTCAAGTCTCCCAGAATACCATAAGAATAACCCAAACCCTTAAAATCATCCTCGAAAACCAATAAAACACTTGGAACATTGCTTGAAATACCTTCAGAACCGCTGGAACCATTTATGAACCACAGGAATCTCTTTCACACATCACATATCCCATTAAGAAGCCCTGTGCTTTCACTAAAATGCATATTAAAATCCTTTGATCTCTCTTAAGAACCCCCTAATTACCCTTCATAAAGACTAAGGATCCAACACACCTCCTAAGCAGTTCTACACTGATTCTTCACATCAGTACCACTTAATTTCTCCTTAAACTCTTAAGAATTTCCTAAGGAACCCCAGAACCCATCCATTAAGAGCAACTAGACACCATTCAGCCCCATGGAACCCACCAGAAGTTCTCAAACTCGCCTACAAATCTTAAGAAATGAACCACCTAAAGAACTAACAGAACCCATAAAGTGAAGCCCTCTATTGAAGACTTTTTACATTAAGATCCCATAAAACCCCTCCTAGAAGTGCTGCTGAAACCTAGAGGAACCACAGGAACCCTTAATAGGCCGAGAGGACTATTAATGCTGCCTGAAAGCATTCTCACGACCCGTATTAAGTGTAAGCACCATCTTACACAAGGAAGATGTTAAGAGCAACTGGACCCATTCAAGAATCCAATGAACTCTCCTACAAATCTTGTTGAAAACTAGCAGAAATGTCTTAAGAATCCACAAAATCCATTAAGGTCTGCAGGGACTCCTTTAAGAACCGTTATGAATTTGTAGGAACCTCAACCAACGTTAACACCAAATGAAACTTACTCAACATCCCCAAAACCCAAGAAGGTGTCTGAACCATATAAGCCCCCTGAATAAGTCCAGAGGCAACGTATGTCACCTCAGAACTTCTGCAAAAACCCTTAATGATGGAGTCAAATTACAGCTGAGACCACCAGAACACAAGGAATCTGAAAGAGCCATTACGAGTGTTGAATCTGGTTTAAGAACCCTTAATGCCCATTGAGAACTCCCCTAACAACTCCCTTAAGCTCTGGAGGAACCCCTTAAGCCTTTTGTCAGGACTGAGGTTCTTCATGTCCTCTCTTTATGGTTTCCTTTGGGTCCAGTCGCCCGTTCAGCTTCATCGATCAGTATTGATTCCCCACAGGTACAGACCTGTTCCTCCTGACAAACAGCAGATGGTTTGTAAAACTGAAAAGTAAGAAGTAACTGTTCTGTTCCACATCTGGATCAAACATTTCAACCAGTAAGCAAAACTTTTATCATGACGAGGCTTCAGACCTGAGTCACTTTACAGGTTGATTAAACGTTGCTGCAGCTAAAATTATCAGCAGTTGGTGTGAAACTGATGAGATGTTTTTATTTTTCTTTAGAAGAGAAATAAAAACAGATGTTTGAATAAAATCCATTAAAATAGAATTAATCTTTGTGATGCTCGAATGATGGTTCAGATGTTAATTACTGTAACCCTGCTAGAGGTCAAAGGTTACCTGCATTTCTCTTTCTCTCTGCAGTTTAATATCATTTACCCACTCCACCCAAACACAAACCTATTACATGTAATTAAAATAGAAAATTTTCTCTTCTTATAAGTTTCAGCAGCCAATTTTACTCCGTGTGTAAACTGACATGTCACAGAATCAGGACTGTGGAGCTGATATTATTGTATCAAATAGAAATGTTTAAATCTGCTGTGTAATTGGATTAAATGCGACATCTGGAGGCTGCAAATGTATAATGAATCTTTACAGATTTAATTAACAAGCAGCTCGTGCTGGTATCTTTAAAATAGAAGCAGATGGTGAAAATACATACATTTTTCATCACTTTTATAAACGTGTTTACATCACAAACTTAGCGAGTGTTGCTGAAATAGTTTGCAATAGTTTTTTTTCCTCTTACAAAGCTTCCTAATTCAAACCAAAGTGTAATTTTAAAGGTTCTTCTTTTTATTTGTTATCTATTTTCCAAAGGAATTTCAAATGGTTCATTTGTGTTCTTAAAAATAAGAAGAAAATGAACTGAGTCTGGTTTGATCCAGTTTTTAGTTGACCAGTGAAAGAGGCAGACTCCACCTCAGTCGCCCTTTTCACTACTTATTCAAGTCTTTTAAAATTCAAAAGAAAATGGAGTTTGGTTCTGATTGGTTTGAATACCCAGTTGTTAGTCAGCCTCTTTCTCTCGCTTCACACTTTACATTGTGTTTTAAAATTATGAAGAAAAAATGAACAGAGGCAGACTTGGTCCCAGTTGGTAGTTGACAGAAAGTCAACCTCCCTCTCTCTCTTTCTCCCTGGTATTTCAATGTGAGCTTTTAAATCAGAGAAAAATTAATGGAGTTTGGTTTGGTTTGATTTTGTAGTCCCAGTTGTCAGTTGTCCAACAAAAGAGGCAAAAGTCATTATGTATCTCATTGTTCACTCTGCAGGCATGCTGTAAAAAAATGAGAAGAAAATGAATGGAGTCTGGTTTGGTTTGAATTGAATATATAGTTGTTATTGAAACTTGCTCTGGTGTTTCTCGCTGCAAATTTGAGCATTTAAACACATTTTAAAATTATGAACAAAATGAATTGAGTCTGGTAGTATTTTGTGTTCATTCACGGTTGTTAAACAGTGAGAGTCAACTTCTCACTCAGGTTTCTTACTGTGAATAGGGGTGATTGTTTTAAATTGAGCAGAAAATGAACTGAGTTTGGTTTGACTCGAGCCAACAAAAGCTGTAAGAGATTCTGCGTCTTTTAATCTTCACAGATGTGTGTTGTAAATGATCTGTGTCTGGTTTGATTTGATTTGAGTCTCAGATGTTAGTTGACAGTTGTTTTAAAATTCCTCAGAAAACGAATGAAGTCTGGTTGGGTTTTATTTGTATTTCCAGTCTTTTGAGTCAGTCTGTGGCATCTTTCAAACTGCAGATATTAATTAATTAATTAAAAGATTTTTAACATGTAATTCTGTGTGTTTGGATCAGAATCCGTCTCACGTCTCCTTGATCCACCTGCAGGTTTTGTCTCTCTGGGGCTGGATACATGTTTGTCTGCTGCGGCTCCTCCTCCTCCTCAGGTCTGTTTGGATGCTGCAGAGTCTCACAACCCGACAGACACAGGCGGGAATTTATCTCAACACACAGACACACAACAAGCAACACGCTGCAGAAAACATGGAACCTGCTGAAACGCTCCAAACTTCGCTCACATCTTCAGCGTCTGCGAGCAAAACAGCAACAGCAGTAAACAGGCAGTATGTTGAGTTCACACAGTGTCACACACACACACACACACACACACACACACACCAGCTCATCAAAATAAAAGCACGAAATTAAATACGTACACCCGGGCGGATTTTTCAGTATTACGGCTGCAAAATGCGCGTCACGCTGCGTTTTACGCACAAAATATGCGCAGAAACAAAAGATAGGTTCGAGTTAGAGTACCGACGTTCTTTTGAGCAACACACTGAACATTATTATTGATCTTTGAGACAGATTCTGTAATTACACAGATGAAGGAAATGAGATGAAGCTGAAAGCTCCAGAAAGAGCTTCGATTAAACGATTATGTCAATGAATTATTCGTTCTTGATGTTTTCAGATCAATAATAATTTTAATAAACTAATGTTTCTTTTAGTTTTTTTTTTGTTTTGTTTTTTTTACCCCGTTTTATGTTTTGGATTCAAACTCACAACCTCAGTCATTAAATTCTGCTCATTAATGTGAAACAATCATTTCTGAGGGACAAAATCTTAATGAAACCAACTTAAGGATTATTAAACAACATCATCAAATAACGAATAAAACGGAAACTAACTGTGAAAAAAGCCACAACATTTCAAGATTGAAAAACTTCATTCATCTTAATGTATTTACAGTTTATTTTTTTCTAAACGAGTCTCAAACTTCTCCCACATGAACTAAAACCACGTGTTTGGATGTAAACCGGGTTCTGGTGGAGTGTTCCAGTTTCCTCTGCACCAAAACAGTTTCTTCGTTTCTCTCTAACATGATAAAGTCGCTCTGAGCTGCGGCTCGTCGTGAAGCTCGTTTCATGGTGCAGCTGCAAACAGAGCTGATGTGTTAATTAACAATCATCAGTGCGTTATAAAGCATTTATTACATGTTTCTGTGCCGCCACTAAAAGTGGAATCATCGGACTCAGCTCACGTTTCTGTTCGAGGTTTTAAATGTCACAAATGTCAAATGAATCGATTTTTCTGGCTCTGAATCCACCTTAAAAGTGTGTTTTAGTGTTTAGTTTGGGACGTGATGATTTATTGTTAAATGTTCAGAAATGTTGATTTGTCTCTTTACTCTCAGCTTTAACGGCGTTAAATCACTTTTGTTCTGAACTCTCGCTCTTGTTTGGCTGCATTATTATTTAAGGTGGAATGACTGCTTCTATTTTGTAGACTTCACAGCTTATTGTGGAATTTGTGATGTTGTCGAGATGAAACTTTTATTTTTATGTTTATTATTATAACAATACATGAGTGGGTTTTACAGTAGTGCATGTAAATATTACTTTGTTGTATTAAATGCAGGTATTATAGACAGTGGTGGTAGTAGTACTATTGATGTTTCATGAGTGGATAGTACTACTGTACTTGTCAGAGTAGTTGAGCAGAAACATTTATTGTAAGAGTAGAAACAGAAGTACTACAGTGTTAGTTGTAGCTATAGCAACAATCAGTAATTTGAAATAATAAATGTTTTGTTATGTGTTTATAAGTCTGTTCTCATAAACAAGTAACGACAGTAACGTCACAGTAGCAGTTTGGGATTACATGGTTTAGTGGGAGTAGTGTAGTGGTGCTGGTTGAAGTAATACAACTAGGTCAGGGTCAGGATTTTTAGAAACACTGAGCTTTGTGACCCCCTCCCTCCCTCCTTCCCCAAGAAAGATCATCCAAACTAAACTTTATCTGTGATCATGTTTAAACTTTTAAACATTTTACAATGAATAATGTGTTTATAATGTTTTATGCTCTGTAAGGTGTCCTTGGGTTCAAGAAAGGCGCCCACAAATAAAATGTATTATTATTATTATAACTTTTCATATTTTATTTATTTTCTATTGATACTTTATCTAATAATTGTAAGTTTTAAAACGTTCGCACTTAAAGGCTAAAATACTCCAAACTAAAAACACCCTGTGTCTTAAACTACAACCATCCTACACAGTACTCACCAAGTGATGGTTTTTAATGATTTAAATGTGTAACTGAATAAAAACGCGCAGGTTGAGATAAAAAACCGGAGTTTAACCGCTGCAGCAGCAGTAAATGTTTGGATATTATAAGAATCAATTGATTGAAGCTGTAATTTGTGACATGTTTGTTTTCGCTAGAAATAAGTTGGAATCGTCCTTTAGAGGCTCTGAATATATAAAAAAATATCTGGAAACATTTAGAATAGTTCGTTTTTAAAAACCCTCCGCGGCCTCTCGTCTCACTCTTTATTGTGTTTGTGTGTCCGCTTCACTTTGTGTTGTTGTTCAATTCTCCTCCAGCGTGAAGCGTCCGGGAGGATACCGGCTACACAAACGTTCCTGGAAGCAGCACACAGACATGACACAGTGTTTACGCCTCCGCGGCGCACACTTTACGCGCATTTTACGCACGGAGAGCCGGCTTTGGAGAAACGGCCGGTAGCCTTTCTGCGCCGCGCAGTCTGCGGTCTGACACGCGGATCAGCTCCCCTTGTCCTCATCCCCTCCACATCCCCTCTCCTCTGTTTATTTTCCCTCCGAGTCTGGAAGTAAACAGGTTCGAAGACGCCGAAGGGGAAATATTTGAATCGAAGGAGTGTAAATATGAAGTGCGGCGGGGATTTGGGTGTACGCATACACGGCGTGTGTTTTTCAACCACGGTTTTAGTTTAGGTGGGGGAGAGAACGAGAGAGGGGAGGGATGAGGGGGAGGCAGACGAGTGTTGATAGCGGTGAGTGTGTTTTCTACGCTGCAAAAAGTATCCGTGTCGGAGACTCATTTATGCGTGTAAAACGCTCTGAAAGTCTGATTTTCATTTTGAAAAAGTAAAAAATATATGTGAACAAATACACAAAAAAGATTTCGTTCGTCATTTAAGTTTAAGATGTGTTTTAATTTCAAACTGAGGCAAAAATATGATTTACAGCCACAAGTTTAAAGATAAAGATGCAAAAATTAAATGAAATTCCCCAAATAAACGTTTCGCTGATATCTGATAATAATAAAAATCTAAATCCCCGCTGTCACATTTTCATTTTTATTTTCACCAAATAAAGATTTTTTAAGCGTCAGGAAGTCGTGAAAAGACTCGTCATCGTGGGCATTTTTTGCAGCGTGCACGGCATTGGTGGATGTGTGTGTTTCCCTGTGCGTCATGATTGGCTGGAAGCGCAGAGGACGCCTTAATATTTAATTCTAATGTTCCCCTGGTTGGCTGAGGACTGGAAAGGTCCAACCAATGTTTTTTACTTGCTTTAGTGGCTGTGGCTCCCTAATTAATTGCAGCTATCTGTCTCCTATCGATGTGTGTGTACATGTGTGTTGTGTGTGTGTGTGTGTTTCCTTTTTTCTCCCCAAACCGAACATGAGATAGTTTGTTGGGCTATACTTTCTTTCTTCCTATCTATCCCCCCTTCCTTCCTTCCCGTCCTGGTTCGCAGGCAGAGACAGGACAGATTGAGACCCAGCTGTGTTCGTCGCTTTTGCTCGTTGCCATTTTCCCCCTCATTGCCCGGTGATGTTGGATATGGGAGAGCGCAAAGAGGTGAAAATGATTCCTAAATCGTCGTTCAGTATAAACAGTTTGGTGCCTGAGGCCGTGCAAAGCGACAACAACAACCACCAGAACCAGCATCACCACCAGAACCACCACCACCAGAACCACCACCGGCCCGGCGCCGCGGACGAAACCGAGCAGAAAGCTCCTCTGCCGGGCGCGCAGCAGGACGGAAAATCGGACCCTAAAAGTGACTCGTCGAGCCAGGAGAGCTGCCCGGACGAGAAGGAGAAGCAGGAGGAGAAAAAGGACGCGAAAGACGGGGACGGCGGCGCCGGGGGGAAGGACGGAGAGAAGAAAAGCGGCAAGTACGAAAAACCTCCTTTTAGTTATAACGCGTTGATAATGATGGCCATCAGGCAGAGCCCGGAGAAACGGCTCACCCTGAACGGCATCTATGAGTTCATCATGAAAAACTTCCCGTACTACCGGGAGAACAAGCAGGGCTGGCAGAACTCCATCAGGCACAACCTCAGCCTCAATAAATGCTTCGTCAAGGTGCCGCGGCACTATGACGACCCGGGCAAAGGGAACTACTGGATGCTGGACCCCAGCAGCGACGACGTCTTCATCGGCGGCACCACCGGGAAGCTCCGGCGGCGCTCTACTACGTCCCGGGCCAAGTTGGCCTTCAAGCGGGGCGCCCGGCTGACCTCCGGGTTGACGTTCATGGACCGGGCCGGCTCTCTGTACTGGCCCATGTCCCCCTTCCTGTCCCTGCACCACCCGCGGGCCAGCGGCGCCCTGGGCTACAATGGGACCTCCTCGGGCTACCCGGGCCACCCCATGTCCTACAGCACCATGCTCACCCAGAACATGAGCAACAACCACTCGTCGTTCCCGACCTCCAACGGGCTGAGCATGGACCGGCTGGTCGGCGGGGATCTCCCCTACGCGACGCACCACCTGACGGCGGCAGCCCTGGCGGCCTCGGCGGTGCCCTGCGGCCTCTCCGTGCCTTGCTCCGGGGCCACTTACTCCCTGAACCCCTGCTCGGTCAACCTGCTGGCCGGACAGACCAGTTACTTTTTCCCCCATGTCTCGCACCCGCCCATGACGACGCAGGCCGGCGGCAGCGGCGGCTCCTTGCAGGCCGCCCGGGCTTCGGCCTCCAATTCCCCGCAGGCTCCGTCCTCCTCGCTGCCCTGTGACTCTCTGAGGCCGGCTCTCTCCGGCTCTCTGCCGGCCTTCTCCTCGGGACTTTCCGGGGGTTTATCTGACTATTTTACGCATCAAAACCAGGGGTCGACCTCCAACCCGCTTATACACTAACACCCCCAAACTCCTCACCCCTAGCCTCACCCCTCCACCTCACCTCTCGTTCCATCCATCCACCCATCCTCTCATTCCACCCCTGAAGGAGTGAAACTCTTAAAATGACTGGAACTGTGAGTTGAACATTTTACACTGAACATTTCCACTGTACAAAAAGACAAAATGATTATAAACGAGCTACTATAGAGAAAAGAGGAAGAGACTTAAACTGCAGAACAAAACAGAGCAGCACAGAGAGACTGACACAAAGCAGCCCTGAAGTTTCCAGGTATTTTTTAATATTATTATTATTGAGCTTCTTCTTCTTCTTCTTCTTCTCCTGCAGTTTTACTTTGTGTGTACATACCGTCTGTTGCTCGGAGTGTCCGGGGTGTGTCTCTGTACAGTATTGTCAGTCAGCTACGTGCAATGTGATCTGAGATAAAAAAAAAAAAAAAGAGAGAATGATGAGAGCTGTAGTTTTTTCTGTTGTTGTTGGAGGAGGCATTACTTTTTTATAGAATGTGTATTTAAAATAGTTTTGTCTAATTTCCAGATTTAAAAAAGTCATAATAATAATAATAATAATAATAATAATAATAATATCTCTAATAGCCGTTATTTCCCGCATGTTTGCAGTATTATCAGGTATCATGTGGGTTAGAAAAGAGGCGGCGGAGAATGATTTTATTTTACAAAATTTAAACACTAATTTTTATTTTTATTTTTTTTATTTTCTATACAATGAAATGTGTTTTTTTTTTTTTTTTAGCAGAAAGCGACTCTGGCTCCCGCCGTTAAAGTCCTGAGGCTGTTTCTCCATCAGTTCATTTAAAATTCAGTTTGAAACCTGTTAATGTACGTGTAGACCAAAGAATCTGTTTTTAGGAAATTTTGAGTCAGTATTCAGCTGCATAACTTGACAGAGGCCTGGTGTAATGAATGAGTGAGTGAGTGAGAGAATGAAAGGGTGAATGACGCCTCCTTCACTGCTGAAAATGTCCATTGAAACGAGATTTTTATCGCAGACTTTGGAATCTTTTTGCTTTCTTAAATTAGCGGAAATTTGAATGGAGTTTGGTGAACGGGCGATTTGAAAAATTCCAGGGAATGTTTGCGGCACCAGCTGGAGGGATTCTGCCTTAATCCGCCTCGTCTTTTAAAAATGTAATGTTAAGCGTGGAGTTAAATCCTGATTTAACACTAAAACTCCGTTTTCCTGCTGATTCTTGAGCGTGAAGGTCTCGTTTCGTGGATGGATGTTTTCCGCAGTGGCAGCCTGTGATGTGCTTTCTTTGATTGTTAAACGTGATCGCCGATTTAAAAAAAAAACGGACGTTCACGCTTCTTCTTTTCTTTTTTGTATAATTAGTAAAACAGAGAGAAAATGTCTATTTGTAATTTGAATTTGGGATTTTAGTTTTTTTTTTTTTTCGAAAAAGGAAGAACAATGTAAAAACCCGTTTGTTTGACGAGAACAGAAAATGCCTCATTATCTAATACTACTTGGAATGATTGTCCTTTAATTGTCGTCTCTAAAAACGATTTTTCATGGTTGTGATACTATTGTGGTCTTATTCTTATTCCCGTGTTTGTCGCTTACAAAAGTTAAAAAAAGAGAAAAAAATGTTTTAATCATAAAAAATAAAAGAATAGGTTACATTCATAACTAACGCAAATCCTTTTGTCTTTTTTCCTCCTGCCTTCATGGTGTCACTGATTTGCTCAACAAGTTTTAAAACTCAACCACAGGTCATTTAGAGCTGATTTGTAAATCTTGAGCTTAAATGTAGAGTTTTGTTAATGCGGTTCTTCACTGTGTGGCTTTAAAATGTGAACGGCTCTAATGGGGAGCAAACGTTAACGAAACGTCACCAGGCCGTGATTTTAAATCATCAGCACCAAGGCTTCAAGCGTTTTAGCCTCTGGCTCTGAAATAATCCAGCTCGTCCACATGAGTCCGAGTCCTCTGTTTGTGGTTCTGGGCGTTTTGGTTGCTGCTGTTTACGCACACAACGGATAAAACTGCGCCGCGGCGCGTGTGCGTAAAGCTTTTACGCATAAAGATTTATGCGCGTCTGGGTGGAAAAACTGTGTCAAATGATGCAACCAGGGGTCGCGTTCAGGCTGCTGAAGCCTGACTGACTGTGAGGCGTTTGTTGTGCTTCAGGTTGTGACATTTCTCCTTTTGAACAGTGAAATCTGAGGCGCTGCAGGTTGCGGCCTCCGAGTCTGACCGATTTAGAGCTTTGTGCGCAGAAATCCTCCCAGATATCAGCACATTAGCTCCGTTTTCATGTCCGACTTGTTGTTTTAAACGCGGCTCTGCTCGGGATTTGTCGCTTTTTGTGCAGTTGATGTGTTTTTACATTCTCAAATCAACCCCGTAAACCTGCAGGGTTTTGGTCTTTTATTTAGTTATTTTTGTCCTGTCTTATTTGCAGTGTGTGTGAGACTTATGTAGCCCGTGTGTGTGTGTGTGTTGCGGCTTGCATCATTTGGCCTCCTTCCACCTGCTCTGGCTCCTTATTCCCAGATCAAACCTGAACCGTGCAGATTTTGAAGGTTGCTGTCGTTTCCTCTGCTTTTGTTTTTCTCCAGTTTGTCTCTGGATCCGTGTCACTGATCCACTGATCCACATCCGTATGTTTGTGTGCGGCTGCTGTGGTTTTTTCCTCCTCCTGCCTTCGTTGATTTGACTCATCAAAGCCCAAATATGTTGCAAAACAACTTCAGTTCATTCCTTCAATATTTTCTGGTCTGATCGTGATTTTTCCTCAAACTCGTCACTTTTCCAGCGCCTTCACGAGGCTGCATGTGTCTGTTTTTAGATGCTCTGATCCGCGTTTGGAGGTTGTTTTCTTTTTCTTTTTTTGCAGCCGGCAGTTTCTCCTCAGTGGATCATGTTTGGTTTGAATTTACTGAGATGAAACTTGTTCATTAAACTTAAATTTTAAAAGATTTTACACATTTCCTCAAACAAACGTCAGATTTGATTTGTGGGTTTCAGCGTTCGTGTTGCTGCTGGTTTGGTTTGGTTCTTATTTTTCTCATTTTTCCGTTTCAGGTGCAGATGATGTGATTTTACAGCTGAAACTTAAACTGTGCTGCAACAGTTGGAATTTTATTTGAAACCTTTTCACAGGTTTTGAATCAAAACTCAGATGTTTAGGCTCCGTTTGAGATTTGGTTTCGTGTTTTTAGTGTTTCACTGAGGGGGGGTTAGTTCTTCCTTGTCTGAGATGTTGCTGTGAGTTTTCAGGTCCAACTATGTGTTGCAAACAGTAAATTCGCATTTTTCTTCCTTCAACTTGTAGATTTTCCTCATTTTCCTGAACTCAGAAGTGACGGCGCCTCCGTCCTGTTTGCTCTGCTCCACCTTTCTGCTCTGACCTGGATCTCTTTTCTTTTTTGGTGACTCTTGTTTAACTGTGTTGGAAACAGGTGGAATTTGGTCTGAATCTCTGTGTGGGGTTGTTTTTTTTCTTGCCGTGTTTTCAGACGCTCTCATTCTGCTTTGTTGCAGCATCAAACTTAAAAAACAGATGAAATTGAATCATTTTATTCTGCAGATTTTTCTCAGAATAAACTTAGACTGAAACACAAGCTGTAAAGAGACTTGATGTGTTTTCAGATGTGACGCAGCAGCTGCTGCGGCTTCTGGGTGTCACAGAGCTTTTGGACATTTTTGCAGACTCCGTTTGCCGTGATGCCGCAGATCTGCGTGTTTTGCTGCAGGTTCTGCTGCAGTGTGGCCGTGAGAAGCTGTAAACGGAGCCGCCTCAGGTCTGCACCTCACTGCTGCAGCCTGCGCGTCCTCCCGGTGTTTCTTTGTGTTTGCAGATTTGCTAAAAGCCTCCAGAATATTTTGAACGATGAAACAGATTCAGACGAACTGAAGCTGTGCGTTTTGTGCAGCTTCCTCTTGCTCGTTTTCAAGCTATTTTTGGTTCTTTTAATAGTTGAAACATTTTTCATTCAGCACTGAAGCCTCAGGCTGCAGAGCGTCTCCTCCTGGCTCAAGTTCCTTTGTTTTTGTGTAAATGTAACATTTTTAAATTCAAACCTCCTCCTCTTCTCCATCCTGGGGTCTGGTAGCTGCAGGTTTCTCTTTCTTATTAAATGTGATTTTTTTTCCTTCACATGTTCACATCTCTCCTGCTGCTGATGCACAATGTTGTTTTCAGTCTCCCTTTGTTCCTTTGTGGAAATGTTCTTTCTAATTCATGCACAGTTGCGCGAACGTTTTGGGTCCGTGGCGACGTTCAAATGACAGGAACAGGTTTTTGTGTAATTTTAGACACAAAAATCAAAATTTAAAAATGAAGTTTCATCTATTTTATTTTGGAAAACTGGAAAGTCTGCGCTTTATTTTGGTCAAATGTCCACATTTGGATCAGCAACGCTTTTAATGATGGAACATTTTCTGATGACTGTCTGAAGGTCAAAGGTCAAACCTTGATCCTGCGTCACTGTGTTTGTGCTGTGAGACGCAAACAAACACGCGTCTTATTATCATCTACATGAAAACCAGTAAAGACCAAACGCGCCATCTTTAAAATCTTATTTCAACTTTAAACATTATAAAACACGACACGTCCCCATGTTTCTGCAGATATTTGTTCCCGCCTCATTTTATTTTCAGGCTGCTGTTGCTGCAGGTCAAAGGTCAAAGTCCTGCGCGTCCTTTGCAGGTTCAACCTGAAGCGGACCGCGACTAATGCGGCCGTAAAATACGTTTCACTGCAGAATGAATTCAGGATGTTCATGCAGAGATCATCACCTTCGTACCGTGATGCTGATGTGTGAGCCTGGATCCAGTGTTCGGGTTCAGTCCCGAGGCACAGGTGGATCCGGATGTTTCACTTTCTGATCTCTGAGGCTGCTCCGATCACAGCTGCACAACATCTGCCTGATGATTGAGTTTAGTTTCCACGTTTGTGTCAGAGTTTCCTCAGCAGGTTCACGCTGGAGTTGGACTCTCAAAGCTGCAGCAGAGACAGATTTCTGAGCTGGATCGGTCTCAAGTTCAGTGAGAAAACACTGATGCTGGATTAAAACTGTGGTTTCATTTTGGGCCTCAGGAGTCCAGAGATGCTCTGAATTCACTTTTAGACTCAGCACCAGAGGGAAACCGATTCTGTTCAGACACAAGGCTCCAAATCTTTAATCCCACATTCAAACCAGGGTTTACTGGAGAAAATACTGAACCAATATTGGATTCTTTTTTAGACCTGAACAAACCATCTGAAGAAATAATATGAAATTTTACACAGAATGTTTTAAAATCTTCAAATCTGTGGCTGCATCTGAGACTTTTGGCTTGAAATGATTTGTGTCTTTATGTTTGAGGAGAAAATACAGAGACCACAGAAACCAGGATCCAAATCAAGCTCTAGATCTACTTTTGTAGCTTTGTACAGTGAGAAACACATTTTAAAACATTATTTGGCCCCAGGATTCTTTAAATGCTGTTTACACAGAATTTGTGGAATCAAGTCTGAATATTGAATATAAAAATATCATCTCATCAAAATCCACAGAGTCCACTTCAGGGTTTTAGTAGAGTTTTTATAAAAATATAAATATTAATTTGTACGTCCCAAAAAAATCCAAACCAGGGTTTAATAAAGACTTAGTGTTAAAACCATCATCACAGATTAAACTGAGTCAGAACCAGGTTTAACTGAAGTTTTACCTTCAGAGAAAATACAGAATATTCACATCGACTTTGTACCAAATAAGATCAAATAATAAGTTGCAGGAAAAATGAAAATAATCAAATTCTTATTTTGAAGTATTTTTTATTCTCTTCAGAAATTAAATTTCAGACTTAAAATAAACTGTGTTCGATGTGCATTTAAAATGATTCAAGTCAGGAATTAAAATCAGTTTGGATCTTCAGAATCCTAAATCAGACGTGTCACGCATTTAAATATTTCTATTTAAGACATTTTCAGAGGAAATAATTAATTTATTAATCTTTGTAGAAACCAAACTGTAAAACCTAAAAATTTAACTTAAATATCTGTGTAACTGTCCCTTTAAAAGCATCAGAAATCAAAAACCAGAATCACTTCAGGTGTTGGACAATGAATTTGTTCTCGAATAAAACTCAAACCTTCTTTTTGCTCCAAATTATTTTCAGAATAAAACCACTGCGATAAAAACAGAAATTAACGCTGCTGCAGAGGATTTAAAAGAAAACTACAGGAGAAGATTTGACTATATTTGGCAAATACTGAAACATTTTAAAGAATAAATGTCGACTTTGGCCTAAAACCCAAATCAAGGTTTTTAAATATTAGAAAAACAGTTTTTGACTCCAAGTATAAAATGTTATGTGATGAAAAAATCTGTTTTACTGGCTTCAGCAAAGACAAGTGTTCCATTTTTCCAAATCCAGTTCAGACGATTTGAAGAAGAAAACGGAGAAATTAAAAACTAACTGGAAGATTAAAGATGCTTCTTCAAAAACTCACAAATGTCCAAACAGGATTTAGTTCAGGGTTTTAGCAGATTTCCAGATGCTAAATGTAAATGAATTGATTTTTGGGCCTTTTTGCAGACGATTGGTTAAAATATTTAAAATCAGCTCAGACTCCAAATATCTGGAGAAATTCTAGCTTCTCTCTTTCTGTCTGTGTCAAATGCTGCTTCAAAGAAACAACAGAGCTGAGTTTTTCACTAAATGTTGGAACAGAAACGTCACAAAGAGGAAAACGTGATGTTGTGTGTGTCATGAAACATCATGAACCAACAGGAACCGTTCTCAGTGTGGGAAACGTGTCCCACATTCTGGGTCAAGATCCAAAAATCCTGGAACTAAAAGTCCAGGATCCAGCTTTCTGACGTCCAACTTTTGAGCTCAGAATCCAGTTGGACATAAAAACTCTGATTTGGAGTCAAAATCTTTGAGTTAAGGAGAAAAAGAAAGGAGATCTGCACTTCCTCCCCCCTCCTCCCCCGTGTCCTTCTGTTGCTTCTTTTGTCTTTTGACTGCTGGTCACCCCATTTAACATGGGACAGATAGCATCAGCCTGACAGATATTGGGTTCCCCGGCAGCTCCATTGTTGGGGGGTGGGGGGTGGGGGGGGTTCTTGCGTTACAGTGGGACTCGTTTAACTCGAAGCCCTCTTATAGGAAACGAACAAATTGCTGCTGAAAGTCCGTCTTTGTTGTTTGTGGGGGGGCTGATCTGAGAGCAGCCGAGCCCCCAACAACAAACAGTCTGCAGAGAGAAAACTGCAGCCGCACTGATCCAGGATCAGGATCAGACCATAAGAGGGGGGGGGGGAGACACATCTGTGTGAATGAATATGTCGGAGCCAAAGAAGAGTTTTTCCTTTAAACTGGATCAGACTCAGATTTGATCATTAAAACTTTAAAATCTGAATCGAAAGAGAACAAAACATTTTTATCCAGTGAAGAAAACAAACCTCCTGAATCCAGATGTTTCCTTTAACGTCACAGCTTCACAGTCGCATCACGTTTCCTCCGCTGGACGCTGCAGCTTCACACGTTTCCAAAGATCCAAACCAGGATTCAGTCAAAGATTAAAAATAAAATAAAATTCAGTGGATTTTATTTGACAGATTTTATTACCATTGATCACAGTGAAACCAGTAGATGAAGTCCAGTTAAACTGGTGTGTGGAGCCTGTTTGCTCACACCGCAGATAAAAACAATGTGTTTGGCACAAAATGTGAAATGATTAAAGACCGGACCGGATGACCTCAGTAGCTGCTGCCTCAAAAAGATGAAAATAAACATATGAGACGTTTCCAAAGACCCAAATGATTCAAAACCACAGTTCAGTGAAGAAAATACGACTCAGTGCAGGAAAAATTCTCATAATAAAATATTTGTGAGATTATTTTCTGAGTGAGCTTTTAATTTGAAAGATCCTTCACACAACTCAAATACTGATTATTAAAGTTTGCTGACAGAAAATGTAAAAGTATCAAATGATAACTGAGGTTCAACTTTTACTTTTCTAATGAAAAACGGACAGAAACTATAAAACTCAACAAAACAAATCAGCTTCTTCCGTCAAGTTTTCTTTATAAAACTTGAGTTTCTGTGGAGCCTCAGACAGAGGAAGAACTCACAGTAACATCATTAACACGTGCAGGAAATACACAGAAGTATTACTGAAGTACTTCACTACTTTCTGTTTTACTGCCAAGGCTGTGGACTCAGTGGAGTTTTAGGTTTCAGCCAGGATCTGGATCTGGTTTCAGACTCGAATGAGAAATGGGTTTTATGAGGGTTTTTTTTTAAGTACATACAGTAAATGTATTATCTGTGTATAAATACACAGATAAATGCAGTTGTTGAATGTAATTAAGTACATTTACTCAGGTATTGTACTTAACAAATATCAGGTACTGAGTATTTTACTTTTACTCCACTATCCAATACAATCCAACTTTATTTATAAAGCGCTTTAAACCAACCAGCACAGAATTGATTAATTGATTAATTGATTAATTGATTAATTGGCTGCTGTTACACAAACCAGTTTCCAGTTTCTCAAATGTGACAAATTTCAGCTTTTTCATTTAATAACAGTTTTCACATATTTCAATAATCTGACGATGTTTTCTGAATTTTTACAAATCAAATAATCAACTAATTAATAACAAAAAAAATCAGGAGATTAAAATGAAATTTAATTTCTTCTGATAAAGTATTTTTACAGCGTAGTATAAGTACTTTTATTGTGAATACTGGATCAGGTCCTTGTTCCGTCAGCTGCTGTTTTTCTGACTGTTTCTTTGCGTTTGCTGACTTGTTGAACAACCGTTTTAAAGGAGAATTCCACCACTTTTAGTGACGTCTTCTGTGGCCTAATGATACAAACACACAGCCTGCACACTGTGGGTGCATTGTGGGAAATGTAGTATTATTATTATTTTACTGGTCGTGTTACTGGTCTTTAATCCCTTACTGGGGGTCAGACTGGTTCAGGCGGCTGCACTGATTGGCTGTTGGAGGGTTAAATCCTCTGATGTCAAAGGTCGCCTGAGTGAACCCGCTCATGTGTCTGTAGGTCTGGTTCAGGGCAGGAGCCGGATCAGGCTACTTCCTGGACAGGTAACGACTCCACAGTTACTGAAAGAGCAGAGCTGTGACTTTTTCCTATTTCAATTATTCTGATCACACAGTTTGTATTATTTGGATTATTTGGTCTAATAAACCTCATAAAATCATTTCCAACAGTTTAAAACCTGAAAATATTCACTTTACTTCGGAGGAGTCTGACACAACCTGGAGGTTTGTGCTCGATAAATAATTTAAATTAAATATCAAAAAAATTAATAACTATAGTTTTTATGAAGTTTGAATTTTAAAGTTTATCTTCAGTCACATTAAATTTACTTTTAGTTCACAGAACCGTTTTATCTGCAGTATTCAGACCACAGACTGTGACTGTACTGCTCCACTCTGATACAAGGCTGGATCCCCCAGACCTCCCAGACCTCCCAGACCTGCAGACATCTGAAGACTCATGACCTCGATATTTTGGAAACTGCAGTATCACAGTATTTTGTATTATTTTGTAGTAATTTGAGCAGATTTTCTGATCAGTAGTGAAACAGAAACATCATAAAAACACAAACAGAAAATAAATCCGAGCCACAAAGTTCTGATTTAAATGTGACTAACATTTATTTAACATTTATTGTCTGAGCTGCGAATAATTGATCGTTAGAAATAAATAAATCCAGTATCCACTGACATGGTGGAAATTCTGTTCAGAGAGGAGACGATAAGAAATAATTTCACAGCTTTTAGAGAAAAAGGAGGAAACTGTACTTTTCTCTATGCGCGACCATCGCTGGTTTCTCTGCGCGTTTACACGTGATTTACGGGGATTATTGTACCTTTCATGTTTCCCTGCGCCAATCAAGAGGCTGATGTGATGACGTCACTCGGTGACACCTGCCGTCAGAGCGCAGGTGTGAAACACGGTTCGGATCCGTCTCTTTTACGCGTGTTCTCCGTCAACCTTCAGTGTTTCTGACGCTGATTCTACACAGACAAACTAAGTGGACGCTCCAGAAGCTTCTGTCTCAGGTTCTGTTCAGACACGTGTTTGGTGCGTTGGCTTCATGGCGACTGTGCTCCTGTGTTTCACTCTCACCGTGATGGAAACAAAAATAAGAAAGAAAAACGTGTTCATAACTGAGGTGAAACAAAAAGACAAAGCGGTTTGTTAAGTTTTAGTTTATTTCAATTTTTATAAAAGACAAAAACATCGGAAAGAAAACTTCAGGTAAATTCACGAAGAGAATCATAAGAATGTAACAAGAAGATAATATTTTCATTATCAATTCATGTCTTCAAATGTTGTTTAAAACTGTCATGGACAGTGGGGGCACGGAGGGGCCCCACATGAGGTTAGAACAGATCACAAAGTGTGGATAAAAGTATTTCCAGGAGTTGATCAGGCCTCTTACTGAGAGAAAGGTACCAAAAAAAACCATGTAAATGTACTTGAGTAAACGTTCTTAGTTATTTCCCATTGTGTCTTTTGAGCCCTGAGTACTGACTGTAGGTGTACACGTCCCTGACAACCTTCACTAACACAATGCAGCCTGTTTGTAGCCTGACAGGGCAACACATCTCTGTAGAGACAGTGCTGAGCTCAGCAGGTGAGTGAGGTGATCATGTTCAGAGTTTAGGAAGAAAATACTGCAGTAGTCCGTAGTGTTTTATTACTGATGTGTAGACTGTCAATCACACAGGGATAAAACGTTTTTAACTTTTAATTTTAGTCACAGTCGTGGAACTAAAAGGTAAAAACAAGTATAATTCAGTTTCTAAAATGATCTGTCAGCACTGAATTATTACATAAAGGTTGATTATCAGTGTGTACTGTAGCATCTTCACTGAAATCTGCAGTACACACATGATCAGGTCACACTGGCAGCTGCTTTTAATATGTCAGTGTTCACAGAGAAAAGCTCATTTTAAATGTACAGTTTCTAATCGAATAGAAACATTGATTATTTCTAAACACTGTGTGATTTTACTTTCAGAGATGTCAGGATTATAACGGCTTTGTTACCGGTTAATACATCATTTACCAAAGCTATCAGTCACTAACAGCAGCGTTTGGGTTGCCAGGTTGTGGAGAAAGTTGCAGGAATCCATTCAGCATTTCAATCTGCAGGCTAGTGGAACTGTTTAACTAACAAACTAGTTCACATGATGAGAGAACAACACAGTAAATGTGAAGAGTTGATGGTCGGAGGTGTTTATGATCTTTTCCATTCTGTTTGAGTAAAAACTCCTCCATCATCACGTCCTGTTTAAAGCTGATGTCTCTCTGTTCAGTAATAATTCAGGTAAAAATGTTAGTAAATCATTAGTAAGAACTCAGGGTTTCACACTTTCTAATACGTCATGTTCCTCTCATGTTAACACAGGGATAATCACCTGTAATCAATCATTAATTAACAGTTGGAAATGTTAATAATAAGTTTACACCTGGATTTTGGTGCAGATGTAAGTGATTCAGTTTTACAGCTGGAGGAGGATTTTTCACAAACGTTCTTTGGTCATTTGGTTTATAACTGATGTTTACAGCATTAATAAATGATATATATATAGCAGTGAAGTAAAGTATTACTCAGGTTGTAGCTAAGTTTTGTTGAGAAAGTTGAGAGGTTTCTGTCTATGTTTCACTTTCTGCGGCGCTCACACAGTGTAAAACACAATAGATGATCTTTGTAGTGCAGGTATTTCCTTGTTTTGTGTCTGAATTCTGATTTCTGCAGCTTTAAACTCTCTCACACACTCGCGTCTTTAGTTTGAACTGGTTTCGCTGGTGTCTAACTGGTTTCACTGGTCAGTTAAACCTGCTGTGACCTCAGAGCGGTTACAAACGCTGATACAAACACCGAACAATAATTAGGATTAGAGTACAGCGGGATATGTGTAGCTGTCTTTGTGACACGTGCTGTTTCGATGTTTAGTCGCAGCTCTGAATGCATCATGTCAATAAGTGTCCTCACAAACCCAGAAGTTCAGCACCTGCGTGTGTGTCTCCATTATTTTCTTCAGCCTCGTCGAGCCGACTGTCGATCAACGACGATTAACATTCAGGGAATGTCGACCGCTCCGTTTTTCTTTCTGCTTTAAACAGCTAATCTGGATTTGATTGGTCCAGAAGAGGCCCCCAGGGGCCCCTGCAGCACTTTGACCACTGGGTACACACACACACACACACACAGTAGCAGGGGCCCGGCCTTCACTGTGGGCTGTTCACATTCTTTGTGCTCATATGTTGATTGTAGATTTCAAATGTTACGTTGGTACCAAACTTTTCTTTCTTCGTGACCTCGAGACGTTAAACCTCAGGATGCTCGAGTCCGTTTGATTTCACAGTGAATTTGCATCAAATAGTGAAAATAAAATGATGAATCTCACGTTTTTGTCTGATTTGTAGGAGAAGGAGTGAAGAGCACGGCCGGATTAACCTCCTGCCTGGGGCAAAAATGTCTTGTTGGGCCCCGTTAACCTCCGAGCTACAGTGAACCCGTCAGTACTGAAATGATTTGTTCATTAATTGATTGACAGAATTAATTAGCAACTATTTTGATATTTGATTACGTGTTTAACGGCGTCCTACAGTCCAAAGACATTTACTCTGCTTTGAATTATCAACTGTGGTTTTTCCACCAAAAGCAAAATTTTTATTTTCAAACAAAATTCATCTGACGTCTCCTGCTTCAGCTTCCACAAATCACAGCTTTTCACAAGTTTTAATCTGAGTTTAGACAAACTTTCCCCGAAACACTGTGAGCAGAAAACAGAGGACGAAAAGTCAAAAAGTCAATAAAATGTAAAACAGTTCAGGTTAGACCCGAATCCTCTACAAGACTGGGACCATAAAGATGGTCAGTGTCTGTGGTGAGTTCATGTGTCTGTAACAACAGCGGGACAGTTCAGGTGTCTGTAACAACAGCGGGACAGCTCAGTGTCTGTGGTGAGTTCATGTGTCTGTAACAACAGCGGGACAGTTCAGGTGTCTGTAACAACAGCGGGACAGCTCAGTGTCTGTGGTGAGTTCATGTGTCTGTAACAACAGCGGGACAG
>JAUMHL010000015.1:839724-852488 GCA_032362345.1 Sandelia bainsii
CCGCTGAGTCACGTTGTTGTGAGAGGAGCAGTGTTTGTACCGGGAAGTTTACTTTCTGATGGAACAGTCGCACTGAAGAGAGAAAATATCGATACCATCGTGCTAGTATCGATCCGATAACGATACCAACTTGTTATCGACACTATTGATACTTTGGATCGATCTGCCCACCCCTACTAACAGCCACTTCATACAGAGGCTGGAGCCTGTGTGTCGTATACCTGCTGCGTAATCCAGAAATGGGTCCAAGTCATAATAATGGATTAACAACTACTACTACAAAAGTGCCAATAAAGTCATGTAGTTAATGTAGTTAGGTGAAAAAGGTGTATATTAATGTACATTCAGTGTGGTAATCATTTGGTGAACACTGCAGAAGCCTCACAGCACTGTAAAGTCCCGGTGAAGTCGTGGTTTTGTCTGGCACAGCACACAGTCCTGGAGGTCTGCTTCTGACTGCAGACAACCGTGTTTCACCTCCACGAACCGCCCACCTGGCTCCATCCTGCAGGAGTCTAGGATTTACCAACCATTAAGCTATCAAGAGCTTTTGTTTGAAAAATATTTCTGTGGGCCTTTTTCCTAATTGCCTGTCAAAATCGACTTAACCATCGTCCGTGTGCAGAAAGGAGACCTGCATACGCTGTTCATTAATTCATACGAGCTCTATTCAAAGTGGATTTGGGTTTCACAACCTGCAGGTAAAACAAGCCAAGAAGTTCACATGAGCGCTGAATGAATTAAAGGAAAAAAATCTGCTGTTTTACAATCAACACGACAGGTGATTTATTTTATTATTTTTACACTGTGTCAGTCAGCTCTAACACTGTTGCTGGTTATGCAAACAGCTCCTCTACTACACAAAAACTGGCCAAATACAAAAGGACTGTGTAAATGTTGAGTTTTCATTGTGTTCATCTTACATATTTACAGCTGCAGTCTTTGCCTGGATCCTTCTTATTGTTCTCTAACATCAGAGAACACAGATTTCAAACACTGATGAAAGTTGGATTTATCGTCTGAGTCTGTGTTTACATGCCTTAAAATATCTAAACATCTGCACAGCAAAAACCTGCATGACGGTCAATGTATGTTGATATTTTATAGGAAGCGTAGCGACAGGCTTCATGGAAAGTCCAACTATTGCAGCTATGGCTACAGGTGTAGTGTGTAAAAATCAGAGGAGCTGAAATATATTAGGTAGACAAGCTGCAGATCAGTTTGGTGGCTAAAGATGGAGCAACTGAAGGACATCAAATAGATACTCACCCCAACCGGTCGAGGCAGATGGCCGCCCAGGTCAACATGTAGCCCAAGTTAAAGCAGCTAGGACAGTAGCTAAAGGAGCCTTCTGGATGGAAGATGAAACGTCTTCCAGAACCTAAAGCAAGTCCAGCTACCACTGAACATCACCTGTGGGATAACCAAGACCTGGATGACTGAGAATCTTCACAGACAATGTAGATAGTTAAAGAACAGGTGGCTAAAGCCAAACTTACCTGAAGATATCACGTAGATAAGGCTAAAGTATGATCATGTTAAGGTGGTGAGTGTTGTCAAACCAGATTTAGAAAGTGTTGCCATGTATTGATTTCCTGCTTCACCGTCTCTGTGACTCCAATGTGAGGTGATAGAGGCACAAGCTGGGGCGACAGGCCTGTAACACTCCAGGATATTTTAAAGGGACAGAAATGTTTAGTCTGTTGAGTTTTGGAACATAGTGTCATAAATTACTACTCATATGACATGTTAATGTATTTACAGGCTGATTGAACTATTAATAATATATGCTATACTATTGCACAATACTGTTTATTATGTATCTCAATTTATATTAGACTGTGTTCCTTACTATTTATACTGAACTATATATTTAAGATATTCAGAGCCTATATTTTATAAATGTAGAAAGCGGACTGATCACCAGTGACTCATCGTTTGATTTGTGTCAGTTATTAGGTACCTAAAGATTTACTACTGTGGCTCTTCCCCCACTATATTAAAGTGATTGTGCTGGACCTGGAGCACAAGGAAAGATTTCTAAACATTTCATTTAAAATTATAAAGATAAATAACATAAAGACGTCTTCACAGTGTATAAACAGAGAAAAATAAGCCAAATCCATACTTGACAGGCGTTTTTGGGAACGCAGCATGTAGGTCTATCGTGTCTATGAGTGAGATGGATAAAGCTAAAGTAGCTGAAGAACACTATGGCTCAGGACACTGAAAGGCATCAGATAGTAAAGCTAAGATAGATAATGGCATCAGGTTCCTCTATAAAGCAGCTAAAGAGATCAGGGAGATAAAGCTAGGTAGAAAAATAGTGTTTGACAGCTAAAGCTACAGCAGCTGAGGGACACTGAGGAGACTTGGAAGCTAAAGCTAACGTGGCTAAAGGATGTTAGGCAGCTGAAGCTAGAATCTGTTTCCAACAGCAATTTGTAAAGAAGCAGAGATAGTTTGGCAGGTTTCTGCTGGTCACAGTATCAGTGTCACTGTGCCTGCAGCGGCTCCCTTCATTCGGCCCCTGTGCTCTGACATACTGGGACCAGTGCCAGCGCTGGAGGACATTCTGGTTTTAGCAGCTGGGAGATGACCTGACAAGTATGTACAGCAGCCGAGAGGAAAGCAGACAAGGTGACGGCCTGTCAGACAGAGTTTTTAAAAAGGAAGTAACAGAGGTGGTTTGGTTTACCGTCAAACAGGTTTCTAGACGTTCTGGGAACATGAGTGATTAGTGCAGCTGGATGTGGACGTAAATAAAAAGCAAAGAAGGAAATTATTCTGGCCATGTATGGATTAGTGAACGGGCCGACCTGAGGAAGTAATATTTCTTAACCTAACTCAGAAAAAAGATGAGAAAGACAAGCTGAACTTTCCATACAGGACACAAAACTGTCACAAAGAGACTTAAAAGCACAGAGCTTTAATAAAATACACAATATACTGTACGCTCCAGCAACATACTGCACAAAGAAGACTAGTACTGAGCAACAGAAGCTGATGAAGTTGAAACTGTTGTCTGGATAAAGGCAGCAATTTAAAGACATCACCTCAAATGGACATGTCTCACTACTTTCAGATTAGAAAATGAAAAATGGAAAATAATCAATAGTAAAATGTTCATTGGTTCCAGCTTCTACAGAAAGGTGCTGTTGGAAATCCAGTGTCAACACTGTAACAACACAAAATAAATGATGACTAAAGAGCATAAATGTCCATAAGATGAATATTATTGACCTGTAATAATATGTGGTTGATTCTCTGGAAGACAAATTAGGTTTGTGTATCAGCAGAGAGGAGACGGTAACGTGTCTGAACACAAACGTCATTTGTTAAACATGTGTCATATCTCACACACACGCACACACACACACCTGCAGCCGAGGTTACAGAGCTCTGTGGTTCTGTGTTAATTAATTGGAAATGAGGTGACTAATTATCCAAACCAGTTCTACCTCTCACTTACTGTTCAGATTTACTGCTCTTCCACGTCTCCCCCCACCTCACCCGCTCGTCTCTTTGTGTGGCAGACGTGAGGCGTCACGTCAGGGATTAACTTCAGGATGAAGAACAACACAACACGTTGTTGTCAACGAGAGACGGAAAGAAAGAGGTGTGGTTCTTTATGTCGTTCTCAGTTTTTTTATTATGTTAAAGCTGCGTTAAAAGTGTTAAAACACTGCAATAAAAACATTTTTCCAAGTTTTCCTCCTGTGTCTGTCTCTTATATTTTAAACATGTTGAAAATAGTTTTTTAGTCTCGCAGTATAGCCCAGTACAGGCTCTAAGAAGAGTATTCAGACCCCTTCAGCTATTGCAAAATCTGCAATGTTTGTCCACCTCGCTGCACGGAACCTCCAAGAAATGAGACTTCAGACCTTTAGATGTTGTATTTGCTCATATGCTCAGTGTCCAAATACTAATTAGGACGCACGGTTACTGAAAATGTTTCAAGTGTTTGACAAATAGCTGCACATTCATTACAAGCCTACATTGTGTATTTTTACTGGGGTCAGATCGAGGAACCATCGTGTAAGAGGCTTGAGATGCACCTCTGGTGTCTCAGTGAGCTTTCTGGTTTCACTTTCACCTGCCCTCTGTAGCGGTCAGGGAAAATCAAGACAATCAATGAATCAATACTGCTGAGCCTACATGAAAAATGTCCAGTAGTTTTGTTTTTAAAATCAAGGGCCTTCCTTTTGAAGGAAGGAAAAAATGCTAATGATTATGATTCTGGATGATGATGAGCAGTTCTTTGTGGTTGTGGCATCAGAGTATTGGCTGCTTGGAGAACTAGTTGGGGATCCCTGAAGCAGACTGTGTCTGCAGTGGAATTTGTCGGCCACAAACAGATTTCTAAAGTTGTACCAACTTAGAGATGGATTAAAAAGCTGCACTGCACTTGATTAGATTAACGTGTTGCCCAGACCTTAAAAAGAGCCAGTGAGGGTTTTGGAAATACCTTCAGAATCAGGGTGGGTGTTGCCAAACGACTTCCCAGATTTGAAAAGTTTGCCATCGGTTTATTTTTTGGCCATCAGTTAGTTTTCTCTTGAATGTAAAGTACAGTCTCTTAGAGCTGTCTCTTAGTTTTCCTTTTCTAAATCTGATTTGTATTATTTGTGGGGATCTGAATAAACGCCGTTTCGTGCCTTAGCTGCTCCATCTGAGCGTGGGATGACATTTCATAAATCCTCTTCTGTCATGAAACAGTTTCATCTTTAATCCCTGGGTCACATTATCTTCACACCGTGCTTGTACTGTATTATCCAGGTCTTTTGTTAGACTTGCTCTATTTTCATACTGTTTATTACTGTTTGTACATGTCGTATTATCTTCAACACTCTCTGTTTGCTCTCTTCTCAGGTTTTATCAGTATCCACTTCACTGCTGCTGCTGCTGCTGGGTCATCCCTCTTTCCCCTCAGGGGTCGTAAAACCTTTATCTAATCTCATCTGAATTCTGCTTTTTTTGACAGAGATGTTCTTTTTTCTCCATTACACTCTTCTTCTTCTCCTTCTTCTACCTCCTCTGGCTCCCTTCTTCCCTTCCTGCCTGTCTGTCAGCCGACGGAGAGGCGACAGCAAGTCTCCACTCTGTAAACCGATCCGCCTCGGAGAGAGCGCGAGGCAGAGCGGGAGAGGATTCCTGATACGGATCTACCTCAGAAACTCAGCCAAACAAAGCCTCACCTGTTTTCACCACCCTGCCTTGTTCCTCCTCCACCTCCACCACTACTGCTGCATGACCAGCCTAGGAAATACTCTGCTTTGTCAGTTTGTGCATTTTCCACTCTGGTTTTGTTTCCTTCGGGGATTGTGGAAGCTTTGATACACAGGAATACCTGTTTGTAGTTGTCGATCCTTTTCTCAAATACCTCCATGCACCCTCCTCCCCACTGGTCTCGCCGGAACAGAAAATTACCCCATTTACCCTCCTCCTCCCTTCATCATTTTGGGTGTCCCAAATCAGGGCCCCTGGGGCAGATCCCAGACATAAAAGTTAGCATTGAGGAGCCGAGTGTCCGATATCAGTTAATGTGAGATACAACTAATTAGTCCATTATCGGGCCCCCGCTCTCACCGGCTCATAAATTGGAGCCACTCAAAGGTCGTTTATTATTTATCAGACACTGGGTGAGGGAGGGGGGAGGACAGAGGGGAGAGAAGGATGCAGAGAGGAGGGGAGAGCTGCTTCTGCTTCAGTTTGCTTGTTCAACATATCAAGATTAGTTTCAGCTGGCCTGTTGCATAACTGCAGCCTGCAAACACACAGTTGATCAGCAATAAATAAAAAGATCAGTTTGTGTCAGAGCAGAAACTTTTCCTCGAGAGTTCAGCGAGAGGTCAGCGTCAACATGTTATTAATGAATTTTTAATGTGTTATAAATGTTGTATTACAGCTTGTTCCACGAGTGTGTGTTAGAAAACAAACAGCTCCACGCTCAGCTACGACGGACCAGGACCAGGACCAGGCACAGGCACAGGACCAGGACCAGGCACAGGGGTGGAACAACATTCCTACAGAACACAAACACTCCATACTTAAAAGGCCTGTTTAAGTACAAGGATACAGGACATGCTAACCTGCTAATTATCATGTTAATACTTAGAAAGGTAGAATTCATTGGGCCTCGCTCACCAAATGACATTTCTTCTTAAAACTCACTTAGGCAGCTTTCATGAAGGTTCTGATATTCACCAGCATGTTCTTATCTGGACTTTGGTCATAGGTAAGAACAAAACTACGCACACTCAAGAGCACACATTTTTCAGTGCCGACATGGGGGCTCCAGGGGGCTCCTAAAAACTGGACTCTTGTTCAGTTGTTTACACGAATCACTGTGACATTCAGCTGTTTATCTGTGAACCTCATCACTTATCACCATTTTGTACCCAAAGTACAAACCTGCCTTGAAGGAGTCTCCAAGAGTCTGTTTACTAGTGGGAATGTTAGCTCGTGGCTAATCAACACACATTGGAGACCTCTTTATTTAATGTAATGTTTTACTGCTATTGACTCAAATTTAAACGTCGATGACAGTTAAATCTGGTTCACACGTGATGCTGCAGCTTCACGTGTGAACCAGAAACTTTAGTTTTATTCCTCAGTGGTCACACGGGACCTCGTCACAGAAACATCGACATCGCTTTGCGTGCTAACCCTCCTCTGGCTGGGACAATTATTCCTGTTTTCAGCTTTCTCTCAAACAACAGACCTTAGTTTTAGTCAGAGCAGGTATCACACCACTGGGATTGTGTTACACAGCTGAGAGATTTATTGCTCGGCGAGGGAACATGTCGTACTGCCATCGCTGTCATCATCTGCTGCTTCTCATCTGGGTGAGAAGACCAGAGAGAGAGGAGAGAGGAAAGCAGTGTGGGAGGGTGGGAGATGGGACTGGGAAGCACAGGAACCTCAGGAAACACACAACAGTCTGGATGCAAACAAAACATGTGGGGAAGTTGAAGTTGGAAAACCCTTTTTTTACCCACAATGGGCTGAGGCAGGTGATCGTGTGGTTCCTACATACAGGTTTAGTTTTTATATGGTGTCCCACAGCAGATGGAAATACCAACTGTACCAGCAAAAAGATTTATTAATGACTTAAACTACTTTCACTGTGCACTTAGCATATTCTCTCTTCTCTCTCGTGTTTCTCCTGATGACAAAACTACAAGAAAAAGATGAAAAATGACCACAGAGACAAAGAGTGAGCACCAAAATAATTACAAAGAGAGGTTTTTACATTGTCCCATAATCTTACATTTCAGGCTATTTATAATTATTATACATCACAAACATGTTGTTTTTATTATTCTCTCTTTATTAAATATGTTACATCATTTGTTTGTAGAAGTTCATTATGAATTTTCAAACTAGTAGAAATGTTTGATTTTCACTTTATTTTCATCCTGCTAAATTTAATTAATTCATTCATTTTAGTAATTCAATGTTTCAATACATTATATGTTTTCTTATCGTATCTTGACAATTATTAGTGTTGTTTTTATTTTGTAATATTTTTAGTTTCCGATTTGTATTATTACACAAAAGGCTATACAGGCTATTTTACTTCTTTTCAGTTAAATTAGTGTTATTTATGTTTTCATGTGTTTTTAAGTTGTCTTCATTTATTAAAAGCTCTACCATATTAGGGAAATGTGTATTGGATAAAAAATATCTTTATGGCTCTGCTCTGCCAGGGCCACAGGCGTTGTGTTTCCGGTTCTTGTGAACGTGATATCTAAGAAGCACTTGGAGGAAATTCCTTCAAATTTGGCAAACCTGTCAACTTGGACTCTATGATGTTTATATTTTGGTGGCCAAAGGTCAAAGGTGAAGTTCACTGTGACCTCATGTATGTACCATTCTCGTCGATGCTATATCTCAAAAACACCTGGAAGGAATTTCTTTACATCTTGGAAAAACATCCACTTGGACTCTGGCATAAACTTATAAGAACATGAGTCTGAACAGACACAAGTGTAAACTACGACATCACTGGTTAGTGGACACATACAACTGCAATGCAGTAGCTCTAGTTGTCATTAAATGTAGTTATGTATTTATTCTTTTCTTTATTTTGAAGCTTTCCTCTTATATTTCATAATTCGTGGATATGTTGTTGTCTACATCTGTGTTCCTACAGAAAGAGCAGCTCCTGATCAATGTGAGAAAATGTCAGGATGAATACACACTGCAGCTGCTCTGGGTTTATTACACATATCACGTGTCTGCAGAAATCCACATGAACATCAAGTCATTATTATGATGTGATGGCATTTTCACATCTGTGTTCCTGTAAAATGAGAAATACACACACAAAAAAAAATCACTGCACCTCACCTCCCAGCTCCTCCATCTCTGTACGATCAGGTTCATTAACACCCCGACACGACCCCAGCCAGCACACACCGAATATTTCCACAACGTTTACGGCTAAACAAAGCCATTATGGGACAGTAGGTGATTCATTTTTCTCTGTTGTCAATGAAAATTAAAAAAACGACATCACATAGTTACTCCTGTGCTGGATTTAAAGTCACTTTTAATCTTCTTGCAATAATTAGATGTGCTGCAAATTAATGTCCAGGGGAGATCTATCCATTATAATAACCAGCTTTAAACAGTTTGGATTTAGCGGACGAGCGTATGAGCGTATGGATGAGCGTGGTCCACACTCCACCGCATGCTCTTCACTCTCAGAACGCAGGGCTCCTGACTGTCACCACAGTGAAAAAGACGTTAGCTGGCTGCGGGGCCTTTTAATATCCTGTCTTTTTCCTCTGGAATAACGCCTCTGCTCTGTAGAGTCACATGAAATGAGTCACAAATCACCAATCTCCCGAATGAAAACTCATCTACACACCTTCACTTTCAAGTAGTGTTGTAACCTATTAGAACATTAGTACTCGTACCTGTTACCAGTTTCTCACCAGTCTCACCAGTACAGACCAGTCCATGTTGTCCTGCCAATTACATTACTATAAACTTTCTGAGAACCACTGCTCCTCTCTGACTATCTGGGTTTTCTCTCCAGCACGTCCAGGTTCGACTCTCTGTGTGGGACCATCGGCTGTCGTCACCTCATTCTTGATAGTTGGGATCTTGACAAAACAGTCGAGTCAACTTAGTACTGAGCAATAAAATGATAAAGATTCTAATCTTTATCTTCATGAACCTGAAGCTCAGTCAGCTCCAGTTCTCCGTGGACAGTCCTACACACCTCTTCTTCCAGGACCTCACCAAACTCTGCCTTTTCAGCACAAATGTTGCTGCATAGAAACACTAAAAACTGCTGGTTGTTGTTGTGCACATGTGTTCATGAAGAAGAACAAACCACAGTTCAGTGTGTTTTCTAGTGTATTTACTTGTCCAGTCTTTGTAGCTCAACTTCAGATTCATCTCACGCTTGACACAGTCCTGTGTTATTATGTGTAATATTACTGGCAGAGACATGACAATGGTGAAATTAGATGCTGATTATTATAGTACAACAAGTGAAGCAGCTAAATCGACTTGTGCAGTCGAGACAGTTCAGACTGTGCAGCACTGTAGCACATTATCGTACAGTACGATGTGCTTTGCAGTGATTACACTGATTACAGATGATACAGTGAAATAGGACCGAATCATTTTGTTCAGGCAATTTTAGAAGATCTTTGTAGAAAAAGCAAGAATTCAGTTCGTTTCACAGCTGCTTTGTTTTATCTGATGGTAAACCAAAGACTGCAGGTATGCATGACAAAGAACGGAGCAATGCAGTGTAAAGGTAGCAACACTTTCAGCCACGTCAGTGTGAGTAAGTGATGCTCTGCCTCTTTTTCCCTCAGACGTCTACCTTTCTCTACCGCTCCCAGCAGCAGCGGTGTGTTTGCAGAGCACTGACTTTAACTATATGCTTAACTTCCAACAGCATCAGCATGTTTACACACAAACCACTGCCCTGCTGCAAGAATCCCACTGCGAGACAGAGCTCAGCTAGATTTCTCATTGTCTTTGTTCCCTCGTGCTTCTGCAACACACACACACACTGCAGCAAGCTGCCTCACCCATGCTGTGTATTTACCTCAGTAATCAGCGTCCATGCAAGTGTTGTGTCTTTACGTTGTGGAGGTGCTATGTCATTCACACACACACACAGCAGGAGTCTGTGTAGAGACGACTGGAGGAAAACTGTCAAAAACAACATCAGCGAATTTATATTTATTTATTTAGGGTTAATTTATGTGTTTTTTTAACTCTGCAGCTGTCAGATACAGCCATAGTCATAGTTAAGTTCATCTCAGTAAAATAACAACTAGTCACAACTTTGTGTTATTTTCAGATCAATTTATAATAATTGTTTGCATGTAAGTGGTACTACACAGGTTCTCTGGTTTCAGTGAAATCAAAACGATGCCAGTAACTGGATGAATGGAAAGAGAAGAGTGTCAGTGTTCTGGGATATAAGACATTAAGCTTATTATAGCTTATTCATATGATCTGTGTGGAAACAGATCATCTCACATATCAGATTGTCCTTGAACATATCAACAAGAGCGTCCAATGCAAACAGCAAAGTACATTGTTCTGTACTACACTGTACTACTATTTATTCCTTCACAGCCCAAACTGCCTCTTCTGCAGAACTTGATTGAGCTGCTTCATCAATCTGCGTATGACAGTTTGTTGCACCCAGATTTGCCCCTCGGTGCCAAGCCAGCACACGGCCTTCAGTTTTACCATCTCCAATGGTGGCATTATAAAGGTTCAACCATGAGCCCAGTGCACACTTTGTACCTTTTACTCAGAACGCTGTGGCGGCAGAATGCAGCAATAATCCCACCAACAGACAGCGTAAAAGAGGTTTAAGACTTAAACGTAAACATTACTCTCAACAATCTTCTCTCACAACACACGTGTGTAGTCGTCTTGATTTTTGTCTGAGGGGGGTCTGACCGAGGCTCTGTTTTGAACAAGACCTCAGTCGGTCAGCATCATGTATCGATTAATTCATTTAGTATAAAACACCAGTATTTTGAAGGTCCAAGCACTGGTGAATCATATTCTGCTCTAAAGCTTCACCATGAAGTAGCATCCATAACTGTTATAATTGAGTTCCTGGTTCGTGTCCGGATGAGCACCTCTGCTGAATATGATACCCTGGTCTCGCTGCCTCTCTACTAACACTATCAAATAAAGTATAAAATAACTAATAATAATAAACTATAAAATAAAGGCAAAATGGTAAAAAAAAAAAAACACATTACGATGAACAAACACTCCAAGCAACTCTGCACAAAAGGTGTTGAAAAGCTCATGTCAGGGGATGATTACAACAACATTTTCATTCACTCCCTTGGAGTCCAGTTAAATCCATCATTAGGAAATGGAAGGAGTATGGTACAGGTGTAAATCTGCCCGAGTGACTGTGTAAGATGGGGACTAGTGAGGGAGACCACCTAGACACCTGCGAGTCTTTTCAAGCTCCTGCAGCTGAGACACAGCGTTTGTCTCATATTTTTTATTTTTATTCATTAAGATAATTTTTTACATTTTTTGTCAGAAAAGCCAAATTAAATCCAACCATGATTAAATGTAAAAAAAAAAGAAGAAGTGAAAACTCTTGGGGGGTGAATACTTTTTCTAGGCTCTGTATCAGTGTGTGTGGCTGTCTGTCATTGTCACAGTGTGAGAAAGCGTCCTCCTGTTTGCGTCTAGGTGTCATTACAACAAGACAACAGCACGTTAATAAAGAGGATGACTGGAGTGCCTGTGCTTTTGTTTTCCATGCTAATCAACCAGCTGATGCTGCTGCTCTCTGCTTTGTTCAGCTGAAACAAACAGAGCAGCATCACTGTCAGCATCACGCTCACAGCTGACATCTTTCCTCAAATCAATATTATTGTCTTCTTTTCATCTGCCTTTGCTCATCCACTAAAGGTGGAGCTGAGACTGGGAGCTGCCCGGTACAACCAGTACGATGATGAGGAAGCCTCACAGGATCAGAAAGTCAAACTAAACCGTTTCTGTTTCAAAGATCATAGTTTGTCTGACATGTTTCATTCCTGGTAAAAGTTGACAGACACATATGATTTTTCAAGAAATGTACTAATGAGATCTGAAAAGGTTCTGGTTTTGTTTTTTTCTGTCCTAAACACGATGATGTTCATCTAGTGCTCATTTTATCAGGCAAAAACTCCACGAGTTTTAGTAATATTTCATCAACTGGATCATTCTGACAGATCTGGGAAACTGGTCATAAAATGACAGGTCGTATGACTCAGAACACAGCTGGACAAATACAGTGGATCGCAATAAAACTAGTCACATTTCAGTGAAACTCACATTCATAGTAATGTTGCTGTCTCACAGACCTTTACGTTAGCACCATCCACAGGAGACAATGTCAGCACTACACTGATCACTCAACTTCTGTGGTCTGGAACCAGCACCAGCTCTTCAGCAGAATACTTAGGATCTAGTTTAGACCAGCTTTCAACAAGTATTGAAGTTATAATTAACTTTTCAAATAGCTCAATTGTCAGCATTGCATGTCATTAGGGCGGCGGCATGGTAGCTCAGTGGGTAGAGCAGTCGTCTTCAAACCCAAAGTTGAGCGGTTTGATTCCCAGTCCTGGCAGGCTACATGTCGAGGTATCCTTGGACAAAACACCAATACCCTGACCCTTGGTGCCTCACGGGGGCAGCCAGTCCACAAAGAATTTCCCCAAGGGGATCAATAAAGTATCTATTATTATTGTTATTAACTT
>JAUMHL010000015.1:852588-865507 GCA_032362345.1 Sandelia bainsii
CCCAACCGGTCGAGGCAGATGACCGCCCACCCTGAGCCTGGTTCTGCTGGAGGTTTCTTCTGTTAAAGAGAGTTTTTTTTCAAGTGGGATTGTTGGGTTTTCTGTATTATTCTGTATATACTTATATTCTGTAAGGTCTTAAACCTTAAACATTGTAAAGTACCTTGAGATGACTTTTGTAATTTGGCGCTATATAAGTAAACTGAACTGAAAACTGAACTGAATTGAATTATTTTCTGTAGAAATACTTTGACTACTGCTGTTAGCATAAATCACGCATTAAAATACGTCCTCTAAAATACGGAGAATACTTGTATAGACACAATGTTAGCTACATCTGATCTCTGACATTGATGGAGAGCTGTGATTGAGTATTAATGTCATTTTTTTCATTACAATTTACATCTGTGCTGAGTGTTTTATTAGTTAACCGTGACCACGATGAATAACCAGCTGAAAAAGAGGAAATGTTCTGTAGACATAACAATTTGCATTACATTCTGTGTCCTCACCAAACCTAACAGTTTTTATTTTGCTAACACTAAACTGCAGTATCTGAACACGGTTTTTGTGTGAAGGTTGGTATTTACCGTTTACACTTAGAGCAAAAATAAGTCATGAAAGTTTCTTTATTCTTTTCTTTTTTGGTCTTTCCAGATTTTAGTGTATTTGTTTTCTCTTTTGTGAGTCTGAGCTCTGGGTTTTCTGTTTTCCCAACAGTCTCTCTGAGTTTACAGACACAAAGACTTCTGCAACAAATCCCCTCAGCTCCTCCAGTCTCTGGGGCTTATCTCTCAAAGTGTGTGTGCGTGTTCTTCATATTAAACATAATATCACTGTTTCTTTGTGTGTCAACTTTGTGTGTATGTGTTTGCCATCAGGGGAATTCAGCAACTCTCCAACAGTCTGTCACTGTTTATGTCTTTGTCTCTTTTTTTTTTACCTTGTCCTTGATTCCTTTTGTTTCTTTCTTTGACACCTACTCAACTCTTCCACAAAATATCTAAAGACTTCAGCCAATATTTTCCTGTGTTCAAGTAGAAATCTGGTGTTATTCTGTATTTTTGTTTCTGTAAACACAACCCCATATGCAGATCCAAACCTTTTTCAACAAGCATTACTCAAATAGTGCATTTGTTGGGATCTATTTTCAGCAGTAGATTAGTCTGTAGTTAGTAGAGTATTTGGGGAAGCAGGACAGGGAGTGAAAACAAAAATGTCACATAGGCTTTTCTGCTTTATTTTTATATCTACTTTAGTAGCTTGTGATAAATTCATAGTTTGAAGAACTATATATTGATATTTCTCATCTCTTCAAACATTCACTTCTCAGACTAAATGACTTTGCATGATAGTGCGTCAAGGCCCAGATGAATAATAGTCAGACAATATTTATTTGACAAACCAGATTTAAAAAAGATGGGAAAACAGAATGCAATGATCCACAAATCATTTAAATTCTATATTTAATTGAAAATAGTGCAAAGACAATATATCAAATGTTGAAACTGAGAAATCTGATTGTTAAAGAAAAATATCTGCTCATTCTAAATTTGATGCCAGCCACATGCTTCAAAAAAGTTGGGACAGGGGAAACAAAAGACAAAATGAGAATCTCAGAGATACTGAGTCTTTCACAAGTAAGTATGTGGTGAGGTTCATCACTCTGTGAAAGACTGTGTGGACTGCTGGGAATTTCACAATGTACAGTTCATAATATCATTAAGCCCTTGTAGACTATTGTTGCGAATTTGCCTCAAACCGCCTCTGGTCCTGACTTCTTTGACGCTGATCTTTTGTACAACAAAGTAATCTGTATTGCATGCAAGACAATCCAAATAGTGCCCTCTAATTAAACTGAAAAGAATTGGAGCACTTTATTGGCACTGTGTACATTTAGGGTGAGGGTTAATGACTGCTTATGTATTTATGTAATACTGTGATGATGGAACAGCAATGATTATACAGAAACATATATATACAATTTCGAAGCCCTGTTACAGTAATAGCAGCATCAGTAAAATATTCTACAAAATTTGTTTAGTTACTATTATGTCTAATGTTGTTAATTTGCATCATAGCTAAATTTATACTTATTTATATCGTATGTGCTACATTCAAATTAACAATCTCCACTTAATTTAATAATTAGTTTAATTTTTGACAGCAAAAACACAAATAATTAATTTGTTTACATAATTATACATATCTATCTATCTATCTATCTATCTATCTATCTATCTATGTGGAAAACACCAGGATCTGTTGAAGAATGGTGTGAAGTTAGCTGTGCATTACATATCAACAGTACCTGAAGTTCCTCACCAACCACAGTTTCCAGTAAGCACAGACAGCAGTACACATATCTGAAGTATTATGTTACTTGGCTGCAACGGGTCGTGTTACTGTGTGTTTGAGTTCAGGATGTGTTGTTGAAGTGAAAGGTGATGAATGATTTCCTCTTCAGAAATACAACCAGTCAAACCAAACAAGACTCTTCACACATGACAGAAACAGGTGACTGTGTTTGTCTGTTTATTTGATGGTTTTTGTGCCAAAAACCATTTAGCATCACTGACATGAGTCGGTTCTATAAATACAGCAGCTAGAACGCATCTGTTAGTTTATGTGTTTGTCACATCCTCTACCCTGCACACAGTTTCTCTTTTTGTTGCTCTACTTATTTTTAGATTGTAAACTGTAGATAAACATGGGACCAAACAAAGAGCTGTGACATCCGAGAATATGGGCACAAGTAGTGCTAAAATACTGGAGAATACTGAGCCAAACCAGAGCTGGAACAACAGCCAACCATTTTGGACCAGGTCTTACGCAGGTGAAAAGTGGACCAAATCACAACAAGAACATTTGTTTCATTTTGATCCAAACCCTACACCAGAGAACACTGGTCAAACCCAAAAGGCGAAGACACGAAAGAACACTGAATCAAACTGGAGCTAAAACACAAAGACTGTTTTCAGACAGACCTCTACCTCGTGCCCTTCGTGTAGCAGGGACCAGCACCACAGGGTCTCTGGCAAAAAAAAACAGTATTTTGTGGAATAATGTTTGGTTTGGTTCAATATTTTATATAATATATCAAGTGGCTGCTTTGGCCTAGTGAAATCTAAGTTAAACTCTTTGTAATCACAAACATACTTAAAATAAATAAATCTGATTCTGATTCACCTCAAGATGAGACTGAAAATTCTGGGGAATTGTACAATCCTGTGTGCGAGTATTAAAACCACTGTGTTGTGTTTAGGTGTCTAATCATTCATCATTTCCTCTTACTGGACTTTCCATTTTGTATTTATGCATAAAAGTACACTTCCTCCAGGGCAGCTCCCTGCGTTGCTTTAACACAGGTAAAATATTTGCGTGAATACAACCTAAAGAATAGTGGACAAAATAAGCTAAAACAACAACGTCAGTCCAAACCAGGACTGGAAAAATCCAGGCTTTGTTTATTTGACCAAACCAGCTCTGACAGAGCAGAGAATATTAATATATGTATATTAATATATAGAAAAACCAGATCAAACCAGGTTTTAAATGTGTGGTGTTACTGGGGCTGAAACAGCAGAGAGCGGTGTCTCAAACTGAGGCTAAAATACCGGAGATGTAGGTCAAACCAGCGCACGAATAAAAATCAAACACACGAGCCAATAATAATTAATAACCAATGTAATATATATAATATAAAATTCACCTCCAACATGAGCTACACAAGCAAACAACAAAACGCCGTCTGTGCTGTTGCGTTGTGGTGAATCATTGTGTATATGTGAAGTGAAAGTGTATACACGCATCTGTGTCTTTGTGTGACGAGTGTGTGTTAATCACTGTCAAACTACCATCAGGCCAGGTGGTGTTGTCTTTAAATCCAAGTCCCAGCTGTACCTGCTCCACCTAATAACTGTGTGTGTGTGTGTGTGTGTGGTGTCTTGGGATGTGGTTGATGATCCAATTCACCAGAGGAGGTGGTGGCGTTTCCCACTCCCCCCAAAATCACACCTCCACACCCTCAATACCCTCAACGCCATATTAAATCTTGCCACTGTTGTGTGTGTATGAGTGTGTGTGTGTGTGTTTGTGTGGATTTTCACAGGCTGCCATTTCCCCCCATGAGCTCGTCTTTTCTTGTTCTCTTGCTCGTTCTCCGTCCCTCATGCCTCCTTTTTTTGTCTCTGTTGTTTTCCCATGATGCCTTAGGAAACAACACACACACAGACACACAAACAAACACACATGTCTGCTGTGTATCTGTTTAGACAACATGTTATTGTTACCACGAGAGAGAGAAAGACATTTTCACACAAAGACCCAGACAAGACCATCCTGATGTAGTGGAAGAAATTATATGTGTGTGTTTGTGTATGTTTGTTTGTCTGTGTGTGTGTGTGTGTGTGTGTGTGTTTGGGTGTTGGGCGACTGTTGAGTGACGACTGCTGGGAGGAAGAAGGTGGAGAAACTAGAGGGATGGAGAGAGAAACAGAAATGTAACACATGAACCCTGCTGAAACATCCCTCACATTAAGGTTGTACTTGAATTTTCTATTAACATTGATCAAATGAAGACGAACAAGAGACCAAACCAGAGCTAAAACACCAAAGAACACTGGACAAAATTAAGCCTACAACACAAAGGAACATTGGATCAAACCACAGCTAAAAACACCAGAGAACCAGAGAACACTGCATTAAACCGAGGCTAAAACACTAAACAGTGGATGCCATAAACAAAAGCCTCAGGAGTTGGTAGAGACCAAAAACCGAGCAAAAAGCAAAGAGATGACAAACAATATGACACAATAAACACAAACTTTTGTCAAGTAGTATAAAAATTACAAGACTTTCTACAGGAGTAACAGAGAGAAAGAGGGAGAGAGACAGAGACATGAGAGAAGTGGATCAGAGAGACAAGATAATGCCGGTTTTCAGACTTCGTGGTATAAGCCCAATTACAGTCCAGACCAAGAGAGGTAGAGTGTCAGCACTGAAAATAGACACTGGATGTGACAACTGATTGGTTTATCTCGTATAGTGTGTTGCAATGAAGAAGAAATTAATGAAAGTGGGTCAGAGAAATGTACGACTGAGTCATCAGCATATAAGAGATACTGAGTGCTACCGTTAGCATTACACTATCAGATCACCCATTATATTGTCCTCTTAAGAATGGAGAAGGCTTGTATAGATGAACATAAAGGTAGAGAGCTGTGATTGGGTCAGACAGTCAGGTCTGTCATAACTCCTTTATCATTTAATCGACGTTGACCATCTCACTAGGTACAATACTGTGTAGTCTGAACGCAGCACAAACACACTGACAGACAGTAACCTGTTCTAACTGAGACATTTGTCCTGACGTACACCACTTGTATTTACACATATAGTAGTGACATCAGCATTTATATCAATATAGATTTAATGACAAGAGAGAAGAGGGTGGGCAAAAACTACACAAAAAAGGGCAAAAAGAGAGAGCGAGAGAGAGAGAAAGAGCTGCTCTGTTTTTATCTGCCAGATCAAACCATCACAGCAGTGAGCAGAGTGAGAAAGAGAGAGAGGGAGAGAGGTGCCAATCGACTCGTCTCTCTCTCTCTCTCTCTCCTCCATCATCGCAGTCCTTGGTTACCATGGGGACCGTCTCCAGGCCGACAGCAGGCAACTGATGCTGCTAGGAGGAGAGGACCCTCAGTTAACCACACACACACACAAATAAACATATAAATGAGCTTTAAAATTAACCAAATAAACACACATTTACTCAGTTTCTGCGCGCGCACACACACACACACACACACACTCAAAAGACTACAGTAAACACAAATATGCACAAACACACACAAACAAAAATATGAGTGAACTTTAAATGAAGTAAACATACAGTAGAACACACAGACAAACACACAAATACCAACTATTAGTGGTAACTGTGAGCATTTAAGAAAAATCTGGAAAATAAATTTTAATTCCAACATAGAAGAATACATTTGTCTGATAACAGGTGGTCACAGATGCAAATTTACACACAATTATACGCAGGTATTTTTATACACCAGGAAGACAATTACTGCTGAATATGTGAAAGAGGAACTTTCTTCATTTAATGTTGGATTCTTCTTTTGTTCCTCATGTTTAGAAACAAGTAGTTAAAATGTCAGAAAGTTTCAGAAAGCAGCAGCTTGCTGACAGAACCTCCACAGCTGGATTTATTGTCTCCTGTACCAGCCGGGAGATCCAAACTAGACATATCAGATATTTTAAAGCATCTTCTGTACTAGTTAAAATGAAGCTGATCAAGATCCGATGCAGTCTTTACTGAACTGAGCTGGTCCTTCACAGTCGGGCTCTACAGCGAAGCTTTAAGCTGCACAGGACAGTGAAACGTGTGATATGCAAAATTCTTTGAGTTCAGACAGCGTTCAGTAAAATGTGCTAAACTCTGATGCTAGTTATCATTAGGACAATGTGCTAAACACCGGAACTGTTGCTTTCACTGGTTATAATGACAAACACTGATCTGGTGTCTGTACATAGCCAAAGATTGTTTGTGAGGGACGATGTTTCACTGTGTTTTTATATTCTGATGTTATAGGTTTACTACAGTATGTTTTACTTGCTCTTCATTGATTTAGTGTCAAATATTATTTTTAATTATGTTTTTTTATCTGATGGAAAATTGGAAAAATACACATGTACATGACACATGAACATGATCTTTAAAAATTGGCTGAATAAACGCACATTTACAGCTCACAGAATAAGAAGAATAAGAATACACACACAGAAATGTACACACTAACATACATTTATACATGAATTTTGACTGTCAGCTAAAATATACAAATAAATAAAACTCTCAAAAATAAACTAAATGAAAAGCACAAACACACACACACAGAAACTGTAACAAACCACAAACACACACATGCACAAACAGGCTTATAGTACACACAGGTACACACTATGATACACACTCTGAGAGTCTCTTGAATCACTACCTGATCATTAGTGTGTGTGTTTGTGTGTGTGTATGTTTGACATCCTCCACCAGACAGGGAGAAGCTGTTGCTGTCATTTCTACTAAACAAAGAAAAGGCTGCAGGCTCTGGCACACACACTCTTGTCTTTCTATAGCTGTGAGGACATTCACTAACATGACACATTCCCTAACACACACACACACACACACACACACAACCCTAAAACCAAGTCTTTACCCTCAAACAGCCTCTGAAGGTGTCAGGACTGGACACAGTGTCCTCAGTGTCATGGTCTAAAACTCAGACCGGTCCTACTGTCCAACAAGTACCAACACACACACACACAGGACTCGGCAGAGATGAAACCAGCTGGTGGATGTACAGAGAGCTGTGTGTGTGTGTGTGTGTTTGCATCTGTTCTGGCACTTAAGAGCAGTTTTTTTTCCCAGGTGGGTCTGTAGGTGAAGGCAGAGGCTGCACAGCAGATGCAGGATGGGAGACGGTTTCCATAGTTACTGCTGTGGTGATGATAATGCAGTAAAGATACATGGCAGGCAGAGAACTTCTACGCACTGCTACTGCGCCGAAGTACACTTTTGTAGTACTTTAGTGATCTACAGTAGATAAATACTGAAACAACTATAAGATACATGGATCTGTGTTGATGTTTTATCCTCGACCACCTCCAAAAATGACATTCTGAAATTACATTTCATATCATGTTCAGAACAGACAAGCTGAAAACTTAATGCCTCCAGCGCAGAGACAACAACTTAACAGTCACTTCAGACACAACTTATTTACCTTTAATCAAAGCGGCTCTCTTTCTCTAACTTGAACCAAAGGTTGAACGTAACCTGAATTCAGGTCACGTGCTGCGTGCCTTATCCATCCACCACAATCACCTCCTTACAGCTCGATTTCCATAAATAAATCCATCCGAACATAATCCACCGTCAGTGTGTTGCAGTTTAGCTGCACGGTAACGTCATATTTAGGGGACAGGCTTAGTTTAGCATGTTCTTCTTAAGCAGCTTCACGAGGCAGTCGCCTGAAAGTTAACTGGTAGAATTTGAGCTGTGTTGAGATAGTGTTGGTATACTAAAATACTGAAACACAAGTCATAAAGGTTCATTCACAAAATGTCCATGGTGTTGCGAGGACAAAAAGGTTAAACTAAAGAATAGAGGTTTGTATGGGTCCAGAGTTTTGGACCTGACCTGAAACAGTGTAAAAACCTGCCTGAACTGACATTAATATATTCATTTTGAAAAAAGAGAGACTTGATCTGAAAGGTGACCTGAGAATGACCAGATCCAACCTGAACAGTTGGGTATAATTAGACTCCATCCACACAGAGAGAGAACATCAGTTAATTAGTGCTGATAACAAGAAGCCATATAATGATAGCCAGGTAAAGTCCTACAACAGTTTTTTAAATGATATGATATGAACACTCGACACATTTATCATGATGTCTGTTTCCAGATAGACACAACAAACTACATTCTGCTTCATCACATTTTCAAGTGATCTGATCTTTTCTAGTTTCTGCCAAAGACATATTCCGGATGAAAACAGTCGATGAACAGTGTGTAACCTGGACTGAAACATGGAGCAGAAGTTTCTGATGAAGAAAATCTCAGGTTCGGAATAAAACTTTTATTCAGACAGAGTCACACAGACGCGTTTGTCAAAGTTTGAAGCACTAATGAGTCAAAGTTACACACATCAAATTGTTTCAGAAAACATCCCTGACATGTCGGTGACATCACCTCTGACATTCCTACATGCTCAGGATGAGGGAGACTCACATACAAACCATATATAACACTGTGGTGTCTCGTGTCCAAAGCTGTGTCTCCTCGTCACAGAGCATCGTGACCTTTGGGATTATCAATCAGCAGCTGAATGTTCTGGACAAACTGCACTGGATCGCACGGTCCAGTCAGTGAATGCGACATTAAAACAGCTAAATCAAGCTCTAAACCCTTCCTCCATCGCCACCCCGCCACAATAAAACACCCCTTTTGTTTTCCAAGCTTTGCTCTCAGTGGCACAAACTGTTTGCGTGGCGGCAAAATCGGCGTCCCATCAAGACCAAATAGCAGCGCTATCATCATCATCATCATCCTGCTGCTATCACCATCACTCGGCTCTCTGCAACACGACGCCTACTTAGGATGCACTTCTGGGGTTTGGATGCGTCTCCGTCTGGCACCCATTTCCCCTCCTGTGTGAAGGCACTGACACCTGGGAAGATTGAACATCCCATCACACAGAAGCCCTCTTTGTCAGACTAAATATGTTTCGCTATTTTCCAGCACCATTATAGAGCCGATTTTTTTTCCTTTTTAGCATTGTTATGCTCAGAGTATTCATATCACTCTCCTTTTCTCTCTCTCTGTCAGCTGGAGCGAGGTGGGGGTGATGGGGGGCACAGCGACAGAGGGGCGATGCATTAGCGGCGTTTTAGATGCGTCCCGGCTGACAACAGATATTAGCGGCGGGGGAAATTTCTCCTGAGCACCTTTTGTCAGAGAGCTGTCAGTCTATCAACTCGGCTCGGTTCTGCAGGCTGTTAACTGGGTTTGCTGAAATTGGCTTGTGAATATCAGGACAATAGCAACAGCAGCGAGGACAGGAGGTGTGTGATGGTGGTGGGGGTGAGGGGGGGCTGACTGGGTGAGTTAAGTGGGTTTGTTGTGGAGGAGACATCCACTCAGTTGGTAGTTTATTGGCTGCACCAAGCTAAAGCTAATGCAGCGTAAAGCAGCGATGCTGCAGCAAATCCTGCTTCATGAAGGTGATAATGTTTTACACAAGTGTTGATTCAACTGTGTGATGATGTTGGAGGCTGTAGATTGTGTTACTGTTGAATTGCATTGTGTGTTTCTCATATTTTGTTATTGTTACCCACCACATTAATACATCAGTGAGTCTGGCCTCCAATACCAGAAACACCTCTCTGTGTAATGCAGCACACACGTCAGCCTCCAACACGATCAATATGTGTGTGTGTGTGTATTTATTCAGATATTATCAATATCTATCTAAGCAGTAATAAAGTCTTTCACTTCAACGATGGAACTGGATTTTTACAGAATTCCTGTGAACTGTAACTTTACTCTTCAAATGGACTGAGACACTTTTTTTTTTAACTACCAAGAATTAGAGATGAGAATCACGGCTCTGTCCAAAGAGCCGTTCAAACTTTCTGACTCTGAACGATGCATTTACTGACAGCAATGAACAAATCGTACTGGACAACTTCTACCCTTTTGTGCTGGATTGTGTGTGAACATAACATGTTAAAAAATTTATTGTTAGAAGAATGAATTCCATTCTCTAGGCAACGCTTTGACTCAGATTCTTGATTGTTTGATTTTTACTGCAGAGCATATTTTTAGATCATATACTCACATAATCACGTCGTGTCTGATGTTAATATACTGTATGCGGTGCATTAAATCCACCTCTGAAGCTTTCCCTGTGGTTTGCTGTGTTCTACCTGTTCTCCTTTAACTTTTGGTTCCACATTGGACTAAAGCCTGAGTCTGCTTTGAACACAGCTGTAAGCTAACAGCAGCGTGTAGACTCCACTTCTGTCTTTTACTTCCCTCCCGTCTCTCTACTTTCCATTTTCCTGCGTTCATGAAGCAGACGCATGAAGCTCGGCGATGGGTGTGAATGTTTTTTTTTGCTCAAGCTGAAATATTTTCAGCTCACGCCGTCACATTTTCAGCTCAGTTCACGGCGCCCCGGGCGAATTTGTGCCTCCTTGCTTCGTTCCACAGTGAAAACTTTAAGTTTAAGCAGCGACTGGAGCTAAAAGTTATAAACACTTGAGGAACTTATGAACAGTTTGATGTTTTTAAGTGAAGAATGAACTTCAGAAACATTCAGTGCGAGGATCAGGCTAATATCTGCGATGTTCTCTACAAACACAACAGAACATAACGCACACACAGTATGCACACACACTCTTCTACAGACAGTTGAATGTGATCAAAAACCATGAGTGTGTGTGACCTCTCTCTCTCTCCTTCATCAACAACAAATCATTCAGATACATTTATTATCACACACACACACACACACCATCAGATGTAGAGGTGTGTGTGTGTTCCAGCTGGTACATGTCTCGGAGTGTGTGTGTGTGTGTGAAGGGGTGATTAGTGAACGATCTCCTGTGAGTTGGGTTCATGAGTCAGAGTTCACATGGTTATGTGTGTGTGTGTGTGTGTGTGTGTGTGAACTTTCTCTGTTTGAGATGTTGTGTAATTGTCAAGTAAATTGTTGTGCAGATGATTTTTAACACAGTATTTGAGCTTCTGTGTGTGTGTGTTAATGCTTGTATTCACATGAAATCTACTGGTGGTACTGTCGCGGCCATAAGTGTTTGGACAGTTTGACATTTTGTGTTCTTCCATTTGATACTACAGTAACCAAAGGTCAAAGGTCAAAGGTCAAGGTCACAGTCACCTCATGTTCATGAGGAACACCTTGAGGGAACGTCTTCAAATTTTGCACAAATTATCACTTAGGGTCAAAGATGAACTAATTAGATTGTTGTGTTTAAAGGTCAAAGGTCAAGTTCACTGTGACCTCATGTATGTCAAATTCTTATCAATGTTGTATCTGGAAGAATTTCATTACAAACATCTATGAACTTATGCATAAAAGTGTTAGATATATGAGTCTGGACGGACTCGTATGTGTAAACTACAACATCACTGGTTAGTGGAGTAATACAACCACAACATGATAATTCTAGTTTCTGGTCGGGTTCAGACACTCACAGCACTGGGTTAAGATCAGGGAAAGACTGTGGCCTAACAGAGAAAACTGTAACAGTCATTTCACACAAAACGTCTATTTAACAAAACTGCGATCATTCTCTAACCCTAACCAACGTGCTTTTGTTGCTTAAACCCAACCTGACTCTGGTCATCACGTTGTCAGTCCTCATTATACTGTGGAGTTTGTTGGTCCAACCAACAGTCCAAACTTCTTTAATTAATAATAAAGGATCAGAGTTTTTAATCTCTTCATTTACCTTATATGCAAAAACTTAATTTGCAAAGTAACTAAAGCTGTCAGATAAATGTAGTGGAGTAAAAAGTACAAATTCTCTTTATAGTAGAGTAGGATTAGTGGCATGACGATGACCTACCTTAAGTATCTTCAATTGGTACTTAAGTACAGTACTTTAGAAAAAGTACTTCCACCACTGAAGATGATTCCACTGATCCCATCAATTTAACCATGATTCTTACAGGATCACTTAATGTAAATCAGTTGAAATCATCCTCTCGGAAGCATGAATATCTATATATTAATTAATAAGTTAATCTAATATTTTCTGAGATGCAGTCTGGCTATAAAAACAGACTGTAGAGGTTTCCCACTTGGTTGCAGCTGAGAATTTGGCTTATTGACGTCAAGATGACTACAATACAAAGATCCTTTGTATGTCCTTTCCAGCAGAAGCTGCACCATTTGCTTCATACATCACCTCATCAACAAAAGCTGAAATAAGTGTGGTTAAATAGAAAGTGGACAAAGGGCACAAATGAATTCATGAATGTGGTGTAGCCGCCACACTGGGTGGAAAGCAGGAGCTGCCAGACCTCTCATCATGTCACATGTCACTGATTTTCATTTTATACAACTCTCAGATTTTGTGTGGAAACAGCAGCGTGTGAACATTCAGAAAACCTGAAAGCTGAACCTGCTCCTTCTTTTCAAATGACTGTTGTTTTTACATAGGAGAATCAGGTTCAGACACTGTTATAAATGACCTATAACGTCATGTTTTACAGGAGGAAAGTCTCATTAAAGTGCAACTTAAGACTAAAATGAACATCAGGTGGCAAAATTAAAACTATTATTCACGTTATTTTGTAAATTCTGGTGGTCCCTGT
>JAUMHL010000015.1:865607-892145 GCA_032362345.1 Sandelia bainsii
TTAAGACTAAAATGAACATCAGGTGGCAAAATTAAAACTATTATTCACGTTATTTTGTAAATTCTGGTGGTCCCTGTACGTATGTCTTATCAGGGCACTTCTGAATAATACAGTATATTGGTATTTGGTTACAGCTCTACTATGAAGACTTCAGGAGACTCTCAGAAGTGAAAACTGAGCAAAAACAGCAAAGAGTTCAAAGTATGAAACAACTAACTGGCACACAGTGGATTAGTGACTGGGACCAAAGGAAGCCTAATATCATGGCCCTGTTTGGAGGAACTGCCTTTATAATGGTCTCGAAATGTGGATTTGAAGAATCCAAACTGACTCACAGAGGAGGGAGGTCAGGCCAACACTGATGTATGATCCTCTAATGAGCTGACCAATTGGCTGCTGACGGAGAAGAGGAATATGGTCAACGCACAGACACACACACACACAGAGTCCCTGGTGTGTGATCCATTGCGTGTGCTGAGTGAGCCGCTGAAGGTTTGGTCCTAAACACAGCGGCCGATAGATCAGACAGAGCTGAAGTTTGACTCCAAACACTCGCAGCCGGGAGGGATCAGCCGGAGGTCGACCGCTCTCTGCTCCAAACTTTACACGACCGACAACACCAGCCAGAGAAGAAGAAGAGTGATTACCAACAGACAGACAACTGTGTCTCATTTAGGGCTGGTGATTAAAGTTCATCAGTAAATATTAAGACCAATCTATCAGCTGGGGGGTTCACAGCCTGTCTTACAACTACAACACACGTGTCCTGGGAAAATGTGAGAGTGAAGTGCGAGTGGACCCATGTAGAACACCTAATATTCATAGTATAATCACAGAAAATACTTCACTCTGCACGGTCTACAGATTCTTTTCAGATAGCGCCATGGTTCCTCATGCACTATCCTGCAAGGAGCAAACCGACCCAATTAAAAACATTTACTGTAGTTACTCCCTTCAAAGTTAACTGTGAAAAGAAGTGAGCAGAACAGTTGCCACATTTGTCATTAAAAATAAATGGAAAGGCCTCATTCATAAAAGGTTTGTGAGTTGTAAAGAGTGGATTTATTAGTATTTAATTACTTCTGGGTTGTGAGGTTGTGTAAAATCCCACTACAGCATTTATTTTTTATTTATTGGGAATTACTATTTGACCACTTATCTTCTGGACAAGGTTTGCAGTACATCTGGACTAAAATCCATTTAGAAACTACTTGACTACACAGATGGCTGCAAAGAGACAAAGAGAAAAATGACGACAAAAGCAAAACATCGCTACAGAGACATAAGCTGACCTCAGAGATACACAGTAAGAACCAAATGATGGTACAGAGGTTGTGATTGTTTTGTAAAGCTGGGTAGTTGTATTGCATCCCTTCGTAGTCGTTTCTCATCTTTTTGCATGTCTTTGTATTTGTTTTGTAGCTCTTTGTTGTAATTTTGCATCCCTCTTTAGTCACTTTGCATCCTTCTGTATTTGTTTTGCATCTCTTTGTAGTTGCTTTACATCCCTGTGTAGTTCTTTGTGTCTCTTTGTAGTCATTTTGCATCTCTTTGCAGAAGGTTTGCAGCTTTTGTAGCCATCCCACATCTTTGTAGTTGTGTTGTGTCCCTTTTGCATCTCTCTTTACTCACTTTGCATTGTTTGCAGCTGATTGCGTCTTCGTAGCTGTTCAGCATCTTTTTTTTTTGTCATTTTCCATCTTTTACCTGAGTTCTGTGACTTTTAAACTTGAAACATTTACAGTCTCTTCATACAGAGGCTGTGATTGGTTACCCATTCTTGTCGTATGATGGGAACATGGCTCAAGTCTCAACCTGTTACCGAGGATGACAAAGGGAGCTCATCCATGGTGTTAAAGCTCACATGGGATGAAGAGGAGGAAGTTCCTACTCTGTACTGAGAAAAGCCTCATGTCTCCAATGAAGCAGTAAATTAAAGCAAATTAAATCAGGAAGTGTCATTGTGGTCCTGAGACGACTGTTAATCAAATTTCCCTCTTCTCACAATTATGAGATAAAGATCTCATAATCACCGGGTACCTTAGTGTTAACAGTGCTGTGACATGATTATCGCTCGTCACGGTGAATCCTAAAGTGTTAGCACAAAGTCACTCCACATACAGAACCAGACCAACCCAGCAGCTAGTACCAAACAATCAAACAGGAAGTCAACGATCTGCTAAAATAGAAGCTTTGTGTATCTGTTGTGAAACATGATGCAGAACAAACTCTGTTTCTGTCAGCAGGGACTGACAGCGTGTAAATCTGAACTTACACCCAGACAGAAGCCACATGCATACATTAACACTGCAGACATACACACACACACTGTGTCATCCTGCCCCCGAGTGTGTGTGTCAGTGTGTGAGAGCTCAGTGTTTCCCTGATATTTACCCATATTGTAATACACAGACACACACGTGTACACACGTGTACGTATGTGTGTGTGTATAGAAGTGTTTGAACTATGCACATATATTGATGTATGTTGGTGTAAATGAGCAGACTGGGGCAGGATGTGAGGATGAATATATGTGGTACACATGAGCGCACACACACACACACTGCATGTGGTAACAGACTGGATGTGCAAATCATGCAGTTTAACAACAGAGGATGCTCTGTTGTGCCTCAGTTTCCCACAATCCCTCTGGAAATTGTCAGGAACAGTAGCGTTGGAGAGATGTGCAGAACGTGACACATAGTTTAATGTATGTGCATCATTAATATCTAATGTAATAAGCCATCACATAACTAGAATAAATCTGATAATGTTTGATGTCAGAAACATTTTTATTGTTGATACTATTTACAGCAAATAAAGAAAAATCTACTAACTGCTGTAAACCATTATCATAGCTGCAGACATGAAAAATAACCTGGAGACAAGTCTAAATATAACAGAGAAATATTTAAATCATACTGCTAAACTTTTATTAGCACATAACAGGAATTCAAAGTGTAACAGAACCAAACTGCTCCAGAGTCAAGAGCAAAGCACTGAGTTTACTGTGTGAATGAATTTGTTGTGCAGCGAACACGTCCAGCTACATGTGTCACCACCTGCTCTGATTAAAGCTAAACTTTGCCCCACAGCACTGAGTGAGTTTGTAAAACAGTTTAAGGTTGTGTTGCGTTCATTTACATGGCTGACAGTTAATTTGGTGATGTATAAAAGGCTGAGTGCAGCTGTTTCCTGGAGGTTGCACGAACCAGTGTAAACTCTGTCAAACTCACTAAAATACCAGTAGAAAATACTCGATTGTTCATTTTGAGACAGCACTCAATGACTCAGACCTGCTGCTTTCATGCTCGATAATCATCTCACAAAGATGCTTGAGATGTTAAAATCTTCTCTCAAGTTCTGGACCAAGTACCATCCCCTGAAAACTACTGCACCATAAATCTGTGATTATCTGACTGCACTTTGGTTTATAGCTGTATCCCGTGGTTGGTGGGCACCGAGGAGTTTGTTCTCAAGCTTTCTTATTAACTGTTTGAATTATTCATCGCTTTCGTAACTTATTATCATGAGTTTCGCTGATGTGCAATCAGATCTTCATCAAATTAAGTTTCCTTGATTAGTTTGTTGCATAAACTTCGCAGCATGTTTTGCTCTAAGGTTACACATGTCATTATAAACCCATGTGATTGTTTGCTTCTGGCGGCGGCCACGACTCTTCCTTCGACAAGAATGTCATTACTGTGCAGGAATTTGGTCGTAATGTTTGTTTCTCACAGACTAGCGCAGGGAGTTCAGTCCGGTGCAGGACTTTGAGGGTTAACAAACAGCATCACCAGCACCTTATGCAAACAGAACATCGTCTATGCGAAGCAGCCAATTACTGGCGGTCGCGGCGTGGACGTGTGGCTTTGTGCGGCTCACTCACTTTTCAGGTGAGAATGGATCAAGGGGCCCCGGGCCCCTCGGTAAGTGACCGTGATTGTGCACATGGCCTCTCTCCTTTTCTCTGTCTTTCAGTCTTTTCTGCCACCATTAATTGGTGCTGCTGGTGAATTGAGCCTATTCTACTGCTGTGTGTGTGTCTGTGTGCGTGTGTGTGAGACAGAGAGAGCAGTAATTGCTGTGAGCTTTAGAGGGCCAAAGTGTTGGTTTAAGGGCCCCTCACCTTTGACCTCCTGCCTAAAAGCCCCTCTGCTCCTTTTCCCCTCCTTTCTCCCTGTGAATGTCTTTTCTCTTCCTCCTGAGTGTGAGAGTGTTTTGTCTCTTTCTTTGGTGGCGAGGAAGTGAAGAAAGATCAAGAGGAAGCACGATGAAGGAAGGTAGGAAGGAAGAAAGGAAGAAAGGAAGGAAGGAAGGAAGGGGAATGACTCTGCACTCGATGGACACCAAAAATAAAAACCCATTATGGACACCTGTCTTTCCCTCCACACACACACACTTCACAATTTGCCACTCCTCATGTCTCCTCCTTCCCTTTCCTACCTCCTCCTTTCATTCTCTACAGCCTTCTCTATTGCTTCCTACCTACTTGTCTTATCTTTCCTTATTTAATTCCTCATCTCCACCTTTCCTTCCTTTCATCTGAGACCTCCTATCTATACTTCCTTGTCTTTCCTTTCCTCACAGCTCCCCCATTCCTTCCCTACCTCATGATCTTCTCATTTCCTTATCTACCTGCTTATCTCCTTCTCTGTCTCCTCATGTAATCCTTTCCTTTCTTGCTTCTTCTTTACCTTCCCTACCTTCTCATCTCCTCATTTTCTTCTCTCCCTCCTCATGTCGTCTTTTCCTTCCTTACCTTAGTACCTCACTATTTCCTTTCCTACATCCTCATCTCCTCCTTTCCCTCTCTACTTCTTCAGCAACCTAGTCTGGTTCTAGGGAAGAAAAGGAGACGAGTAAGAAGAAAAGAGACAAGGCCATAAGGTAAGAAAGGAGACAATGAGCTAAGGAAGGAAAGAATGACATTCTTCCTCTTGCTCCCCTCTTCTTCTTTATCTCATCTCCTCCTATACCTCCTTGTGTCATCCTTTCCATACTTAAGTCATTGCCTCCTTATTTCCTTCCTATGACCTCTTTTTTTCTACTTCTTCAATTCCTCCTTTTTCCTACATCCTTGCATCCTCCTTTCCTCCAAAAATCACTGATTATTAATTGAACACAATTCAAGAAATAAATTGAAGGAACAAATAAATTAAGTAAGTGAAATAAAAATCTACAAGAGTTAATATTTTGCCGAGATGATTTACACATTTCAGATCTAACAGCGTCTGTGTGTTTGTCATTAGTTTGTCACCACACATTGATTTTTTCAGCCAACAGTGGATTCATGTTGAAATTAAACCGAGGAAGCTGTGAAAACCTCCTGACTTCAGGATTTCTGAGGTTGTAAATATTAATTAAGCAGAGTCACAGTCTTGTTTGGACGTGAATAAAGTTATTTTTGAGCAGATATTATCTCTGAAGCTTAATGATGCTTTTTGTGTGTGAATCGTTTCTAACATAAATAAATTGATCATTTTTAACAGCAGCTTCCTGAAGCACAGATATCAGATATCACACATTCAGGCTGATTTTTCTTAAACTTGAGCTGCCTGGAAGTTTAATGTTTATTTTTGCACATTTGTATTTTCTCCACTGAGTTGTTCATTTTTTCAACCCTGTTGTTGGTCTCATCTCTAAATCTTCAATACAATAGTAGATTTCAATAATAGTTGGTTGAAATTTGGACAATAAATAAAAGCACATGTCATTAATTTCTAGTGTGGATCCAGAAGCTTTTTGTGAAACAACATTTTTGGATGTTGCTACCATTTTCTCTGGATCTATTGCACATATTGGAAATAAATCTGCATCAGTCCATGTGTCCATTGATTGATTAATGCAAATTCTAATCAGAAACAGAGGAAAAGTAGTTTGTGTTTGGTTCTTTCCTGTGTCAGTGGTTTTCCCAGTTTGTTGTGTGACCGGCCTGCACAGAGTTCTGAGCTCAACCTCATCCAACACCTCCACGATGAACTGGACCACCGACTGTGAGCCAGAGCCCGTTACCCACATCAGTGTTGGACCTGATATAGAATTAAATCCCTGCAGCAGGTTCAACATCAGAAGGAACCAGAGGAGCAGAGAGTGTGGCTCTAATGTGTCCATGAACTTTTGGCCAAGTATTGAAGCTTAAGGTTTATAAAACAAAACTTAAGTCGGTGTAATATCTGGAAACAGTTCATAATAAATTTCCTCCAGATGTCGTAAAAATAAAACAAGGAGGAAAGAAATCAACTGTCATGCTACACTGAAAAACTGGTCTTCAGCCACGAACTCTTCAAGCTGCTAAAATACTCATAATATCACTTCACTTAGCTTAGCATGTTAGCACGCTACCACATGCTAGTTAGCACCAAAGACAAAGCACAGCTGAGGCTGAGGAGAATGCCTTTAGATTTGCAGGTATTAGTGGTGGATACATTAAAACGTTGCCTGTGATCCAGCTGGTCCTGGTTCAGTCTGTGTTGTGGGTTAGCAGAGACCTGGGTCGGCTCCTCGGTGCGAGCATTCAGGTGCATTTTTGTGTCTCGGGTCATGCTGGAGTCAGATCAGCCAGGTGCTGAGGATTAGTGTCGCTAAACTCTCTGTACCTTGAAGAGCAGCCGGTGCTTATCACCAAAACTGGAGACGACCAAAAACAGATTAAAGCTGCAGTCGGAGCCTGGAGGTTGATTTTTAACGTTGGGCGAGATGAAGACAGGATGGACGGATGACAGAGACGGTGACGGTTTTCATTAGCTTCTATTATATGAACTAAGTCTGTTCCGTTTTAATGTCTGTCTGAGTAAAACATGTCAAAAGGGTTCTGAGTTCTACATACTAAAGGTATTCTTTAAAAGTTCTTTAAATCTGGATTTTAAAAACGTCTTTGCTGCTGTCAGCTGTCATTGGTTTGCTCCAGAACTGGAGACACAAATGATTTGGGACTTAACTAGGACTTGTCCTCAATTGATCTCGGTCTTAACTTGAACTCTCCTTAAATTTAGACTCGTCTCAGATCACTAAAGAATTACTAATGACTCGTCTTCAACTTGGACTCACATTGACTCTGTACCCATCTTGAATGACTTGATCTTGGACTCAAACTGACTCTCAAATTACTCCATCAAGACAAGTCATTCAAGAAAAGTCCAGGTTAAGTCATTTGTGAACTTTTTAGACTTTAGACTCACATTAACTTGAACTCTTGAACGCCTTGACTTGACCTGGTCTTGTCTCAAATTATTTGACATTAAAACAACATAGACTTGTCTTGAATTACTCAAGTCTTTACTTGGACTTGGTACAAATGACTTCAGACTTGTCTTGTCTGACACTACCTGAGTCCTAACTCATTCTTGTGTGAAATGTCTCAACTTTGTTAAGTCTAGAATGATTTGATACTTACAGTAAATGGCGCTGTCTCGTCTCCAATGACTTCAGACTTAACTTGGACTTGACTCTAGTCTCAAGTGATTCAAGTCGAGTTAAAGGTCAAGACTAGAATCATTATACACAATAAAGGAGACATTTGAAATCATACAAGAATAAGTTATGTGTAGAATCAAGCTGGTGTTATGTCCACTACCCTCCAAAAACTGAGGACTTTCATGCAGCACTGTTTTCAATGATGTGTTTACTGACCAAAGGATAAAATCAGTAAAATGGACTTCGAACATACAGTGACACAGGAAGGCAAAGTGTACCGACACACCTCTGACTGGAGCTGAAAGGTGCGCTTGTTTTGCTGTAGACTGAGATGAAAAAACAGACACCGGGTGGTGTTTGAGGGATTTTGAGCATCAGGGTGTCGAGTGAGACATGAAATGGTCAGACAGACTTTAACTTTATCAGCCGACAGTTTGGACACAGACAGACTGCTGTGGGCAAACATGCAGAGTTCACACACACACACACCAGCACTGAAAGACATACACAAAACAGAGACAAAGACCAGATTAAAACACACTCGGGTGTTTCTGTTTAAAGTGAAAACTCCATCAGTAGAAAATCCATCTCTACTCTTTGTGACAGTGTGTTTGGTGTTTTTTAGAGAATTTGTGGATGATTCAGATGGACAGTAAAAATAAATCACCTGCAGTTTATGAATGTCCGTAATGTTCTTTTCACTACAGTTGTTCTTTGCTTCATTTTAAACTTTTCTAGTCTGAACTTCCTACCAAAGGCTGAATACATGTTAATATTTAGGGATAATTATGCCTTGCATATTTTATACTATTAAAGACTCGGACAGAAAGAAGAAAGAATTTTGAAATATGCAGAAATATATTTTACACTCGGTGCAGTTGGAAAAGTTTGTACCGGTTTAAAGAGATTTTGTTCACGTTTCCTCTGACACCCAGATGGACAGATGCTGAACTTAAGATCTCTCACAGTCCTGTAAATTACAAGCTTGCTTATTTCGAGGGTCTTTACTTTGTCAAGCTTTTCGCTTTTTTCCTGTTATCATTGCTTTCCCAAATGATGCCAACCAGAGTGAGGGTATACAGCCAGTTGAGGGACATTTTATCACATTAAAAAATCAACACCTTATTCTCTAATTGTAAAAACCATCAGTAACGTTTGTGTGTGCACAGGTGTAGTTAGGGGTGGACGCAGCAGCAGACAGTCATCGATCAGCCGAGTGCTGCCGCCTCGTCTCATCTTACCTGACAGGAAGAGAGATGGATGGACCAAACTTTCCCACCAAACTGCTGTTTACACAGCGGAGGGTCCCTGGGTGGAGCTGGGGGGTGTCTGGTGTGAAAGGTTAAGGGAGAAAAGAGGTTAGAAATGGTTGGTGAGCTCATTAATAATGTCAGGAATCACCTGGAGACAAACAGGCAGATTTATAGATTTATAAACCATCACCTGGTGAATTCCAGGTGATAAAGATCCCAAACGGGGATTTATGGTATAAAATGTCACAGTCACTATTGGAACTCCTCTGATTTCTCAACCAATATCTCTAAAGCATAAAGGCTTAAGACATTTTGTCTTCATCACAGAAAGAGAGGTGCATGTGATGTTATTGTCATGTACATGTTATTAACACTTTGCTATGTCAGAAATCCTGGACTTAAAAACTAACATCGTTCCCTCTGAACAACCCTGTCTCCTAAAACGTAATCGGGATTGCAGTTTCGTCATATACGAACGTAATTTTTAGGAGACAGGGCTGCTCTGAAATCAAACCAGACTTATTACAATAAAACATTAATGAAGGATCTTTATTATTATGTTCTGATTTAACATATTTTTAAGCTGAAAAGACCTTGTAATTTGTTAGGAAGTGTTTGTGTTGAATGCCAGGTGAGTTTGGCTTCAGAGTCCTGTGTGTGTTTCAGTTTAGGCAAGAGAAGCACTTTGGTTAAGGTTAGAGAAAGATGTTTGTCTGTTGTAAGACAGCACATAATCTTTCTCTAACCCTAAACGCAGCAATAAAGACTTAAAGAGGCTGTGCTGTAAGACTGAATATTTTGGTGGAGAAGAAAACTGGATGATGTAGATTGGACATTATCGTCTTTGTGCATTTATGTTCATTATCATCGCATGTGGAAGTTTTCAGTTGATAACATCCAGCCTGTTGTCTCATCAGACGGACTTGTCTGCAGCTCCTTGGTTTCTTGTAGGTTTTCTACAGGCTGTGACACACCCAGCCGATGGCTGGAGAGCCTCTGTTGGGCTGGTTTTTGCGTTGTGTTCATCTTAATCTCTTTTGAGCATGAGATTATTTTCACAACCACGCGGCCGTCAGGAGTGAAGAAACTATAACTGTCAGCGGTGTCAAAATGGTATTTCTGTAGCATTATGTCTACTCAGACTGCTGCTACCTGCTGGTCTGGAGTTTTTTTTTTTCCACACAGGGTCAGAACACACGTCCAAGTCTTAATTATGTTGAGGAAACTAAAAATATGTCAGACTTCAGCTTAATACAGAGAACTAACCAAACACACATCTTACAACAACAACAGCACAATTATAACCTGAAACTGGAACCCTTCAAAATAAAAGTCCTTTTGAAGAAAGGTATTTTGCAACAACACTGCACCACCACATTCATATTTTCCCCCTCGTTCAACTGAGACCTTTATGACGTATTCAAGAAGAAGAATTAATGTTAAAGTTCTCCACTATCAGTCACTATCAAGCATTCAAAGTAAAAAGTAGTAAAATCAAAATGTACTTTATGTATGAAAAGTTAAAGTACTCCTGATGCTGAAACAGCTTGTTAAGACATATTATTACTAAATGTCGTCATTTGTCAGTTTGGATGCATTTTTATATATTTTATAAACTTTGCAGTTAAAGCATCACATGATATATGAGGTCATCATACTGTATGTCGTTTGAAAAGTTTTAGTAGCTTTACAATAAATGTCAAATAAAAATGTCTCTTCAAAATGAAAAGTGTAACTGGATTATGTTTTCTGTGAACATGAGAATATGTAGGTAATTCATGTCAATTAATGACATGATTTTTTATGGTTTTATAGTACAAGGTTTCATAGACACTCACAGTACTTAGTAAAGGGTAGAGAACGATTGTGTAACATGTCATTCACTGAAAAAATATGTTGCATCGGAACATGCGTGGACTTTTTAGCTGTCAGAGCTGCAGTTAAATGTGAAGTGAAAAGTAAAATATTACTCTGTGAAGTGAAGTGGAAATAGAAAGTAGCACGTGTCTAACACTGTGCTAAAGTTTAGGAGGTTATGGGAGTTTCCCAGGACAAACAGTAAATGGGAACAGAGTGGTGCTGGAGCGAGCAGGTATGGTAACACACACACACACACCTATAGACACACACTCAGGACAGTGATGGGTGTGTTTAGCTTGGAGGGAGGTGGGGGGAGGGAGGAAAGTAACTTTAGCTGTTAATGATGGTGGAGGCTGGGAGGAGGAGGGGGGATGTACAAATGACTTGAAGAGAGAGAGAAGAAACGTAAGACGATCCAGGTTGGACTCACCCTTAAAAGCAACAGCACCTCTTGTCCCTGCAGGCTCAGTGTGTGTGTGTGTGTGTGTGTCTGTGTGTGTTGACAGGATGGCAGGTTGTTATGAATCATCTCCTCCTCCCTCTATTAGGCCCCCGAGGGTGACATTAGCTTTAGAGGGAGCTGTCATGTTCAAGAGAGGAGCGCTTGTTTTGTTGTACCCAAAGAAAGGAAACACTGTGAAAACATACACATGTACTTAGAGCTGCAAAGTATGTAAACAAGCCGGCCGGAGCTGACGGGTACGTGCACGGCTGAGACTGGGAGGGAGCGCTTGGTTTGTGTTATGGAGGGAGTAAAAGAAGAAACACACACACATGTAATTTAGAGGGAGGAGGTATGTCAGTAGACACACAAGTGAAGGGAGTGTTTGTTGTGTTGTGGCCAGTGAAAGAACAACACACACATGTACTTAGTCAGCTGAAATATGTAAACAGATGTGCTGAGTTTCACTGGAGTTTGTGTAACCGGAGAGCGAGCAGGTCGTCGTCCTGCTTCTTAGTGAGGAATTGCAGTTCACAGAAAAGCAGAAACAGACCGTGTGTGTCTGAAACTTAAATAAAACCATGAAACCACAGAGGAACCAAACACGTCAAAGTCTCAGTAACTTTGTGGATGTTCGTGCTCTTTGATGACACATTACTGAGGAGAGGAGCAGCAGAACTTAATTAACAAGCACATGAAGTATTTTAGCTCAGAATTTAAAGAGTAAAAGTTCTCGTTCTGCTCTGGTGCCGACTCTGTAAAACTGTGAACACTGAGCGTCTCACTGCAGGTTAATCGGCACAAAGATAAAGATTCAATGCAGGAGGAGGGTTTTTGTGACGCTGCTCATTTTGGATGTTTATTATGAACCTGTGCGTACAGTGTGTGAGAATGTACAAAGGTAGAAAATCAAACAGCACCGCAGCAACACAGAGACACGGCATCAAGTGCAAAAAACCTATACGTACGTACTCATCGTTTTCTACTCTCAGGTCTTTGATAATGAGTTCATGCTGAGGCTGACTCTGGTCCGTTCCCAATCAGGGATCAATAAAATTTGATCAATTCCAAGTCAAAGTTTTGTTTTATTTCACTGTAAGAGAAGCGGAGCGCTTGTTTCTCGTTTGTTTACTAAAGAGAAAACACAAGTAATGTACTTTGTACAAAGTATGAAAATACACACACACACACACACACAAACAGAAACAAACAAACAAAGATGGAGCAGAGAGCTTGTTTTGTTGTCCTGAGAGAAAGGAAAACACAGTATAAACAAAACCAAACAGAGAGAAAACACACACACACACACACACACACACACACACACACACAGAGTGGTGTGTTACCGAGTCGAAGAACAATAGCTCTGATTAATTTTTCAGATTTCATGGCCGCGTGTTGCAGCATCGGAGGCGTCAGAGAGAGAAAAGAAACAACACTGTTGTGAAACAAACACTGCAGCGTCAGCCAACGAAACAAACACACCCTCACCGTGAGAAGACAGAGGTCGAGGGTCAGCTGCCACAGGAGGAGGGAAAGACGGAGAAAGACGGAGAAAGAGAGGAAAACCAACAACTGAACACTCATTAGGGTTCATGTAGTATCCTGATGTGCAGCAGAGACCAAAAACCAGAGCTAGAAGAGGAGGTGAGGAGATGATCTGGACTGTTCTCTGTCTCTCTGTCAGGACATACCTGTCTGAAACTGAAAAAGACTCTGCTACACATGCATGTGTGTGTGTGTGTGTGTGTGTGTACACGTCTTTTTACAGCTGCATGAACAAGTTTAAGTTCTTACCATCACCGTGAGGACAAATTCAGACAGATCTGTTTGAGGGTTAATGTTTGGTTTCAGAGTGAAGTTTAAGATGATGTATTCTGTTGATGTATGTCCCCACAGCTGTAGAAAGATCACCGTGTGTGTGTTGATGTGTGTGTTGATGTGTGTGACAGGTTCTTGTTCCAGGTGAGTTGCTTTCCCAACGAGTCGAAGGAGAGGAGGAAGTTTTCTCTTCATGAATGAGAGCTTTGTTTGTGTGTGTTTGTGTGTGTTTCAGTGAACAGATACGTGCTGTCAGTCAGTCTCTTCCTCCTCTGAAACACTATCAACCTGCTGCGTTCAGGCATCTCCAAAATATTGGACTTTATGACACAAAAACAAGAGTTTGTGGTTTTGGGATGGATATGTGCAGTGTTTCCATCCTACCTGCAGTCTACTGACTATGAGGCAATTTCCTGTTTTTTCTTAAAAATCCAAACACAACAAACAACAAACACTTTCTCCATTTCCCTCAGGGTTAGAATCAGCCCATGTAGAAATATCTCAGCGTTTTACAGCTAAATACCAACTGATTTTACATGCAGGTCCGTGCAGACTCTTATTCTTATCAGTTCATCTTTGAGTCCAAATTTAAAGAAATATCCTCTAGGCCTTCCTGAGATGTATGGATAGACAACCTAAAGACACAGCTGTCACCTGTCGTGGAGGCGAATTAAAATAAAGTTAAACTTGTAAAAACTGGCTGCATACAGGGTGCAGTACTGGAAAACCAAGTTGAAAACCAGGTAAATGGTTTTATTTGTACTTTATTACTGAAATTCTGAACCGATAATGTAGTTATGGTTTAATATATTTCATAATTACAATACCAAAACTACAAAGGTACAAAGGGCCTTTGCTAAATCGCTAAATCAATGGTTATTTGTTATTGAATATAAAATACTCATGTACATCGATAGGGGCGCCCACTCACACTGGGGAACAACAATGTAGTTTTGGAACAGGAAGCTTAAATTACGAGGGACTTTTCAGTCATTTATGGAGACCAGCAATGAACACGTTAACTTACCATGTGCATATGTCATTTATTCAACTGTACAGTGCAATAAAAACAAATGCTTTTCTGCATGTTGGTGGTAGTTATGTATCATTTGATCGGTTCTGCAGAATATCAGGGTTGATAACATATGTATTTCTACATTACATGGAGAAGAATCCAGACTTGTGAGAATCACCACCAGTCTAACAGGTAATGTCAGTTATCCATTATGAAGGATCAGGGTCTGGTTCTGGTCTTGATGACTGAAAATCTTCCTGCTGCTGCTGTCAGACATGGTTTGACCTGAGCTGATGTTGGTGGTGACAGCGAGCTGCTGTCCATCCAAAAACACAAATGCTCCTCCTGAATGAAAACCAAACAGATGAACAGTTCTTCTTCTCTACACCTGAACCCCCTCCTCCACTCTGCTGGGCAGGCTGTTTTCACTCTGATTACAGAGCAGACGTGCCCTCCCTCCACCACTGATGAAAACAACTCTTTGACTCGAACCGACGGTGCAAATTCAACCAGCAAATCAAGCAAACGTTCGGCACACAGGCAACCTTTTGTCTCGCTGCCAGCCAGGAGGAGAAGGAGAAGATGAGGAGGGCAGCAGGAAAAGTATCCCTGAGGTTTCTGGACGTAGTCACAAGTTTCTGATGTCTGATGGGTAAAGAAGTGACATGCAACACGAAACCAACCCGTGTAGGCTCAACAAGTGCAGTTTGGATTCAAGTTGGTTATAATGGATTTTAATGGTGAGGAGTTTTATTGGCACAAAAAATATTTAACATCTCAAACCACTCCAATAAACCACATTTTGCTTAAGTGACATATGAACTGTGTTCAACAGTTTCACTGCAGAGGAAGTCTTTGTTCTGTCCCAAGTAAAGACTCTTTCATACTCTACAAAGCTAAACCGACGCAAACACATGGAAACACATTACACATGAAATGGAGGTGACACAGAAACATTCATTATTTTATCTTCGACCCTAAGTCTCAGCATTTGTTTTGAAATCATTCCAACATATGAGATTTTTGATGTATCACATTTGATACATCAGGTGTTTATGGTAATTTTTTTTTTTTTTAATTAAAAATTTAATTTTAAAAAACATCAATAAATATTGTTTATAGCATTTGCATTATTTCCACCATAGTTTGGTTCTTTTAGTTCATACAAGAACATTTTTCCACCTATTTTATTTCACCATAAAATTGTCAAAATTCCACTGTAAATAGATGTTAAAATGATATTTTAGTCTATACTTAGCTTAATTAAATAATCAAAACACATATTTTCATCACTATTTTACTCTTATAACTTAAAATACTACATACCCACTGCATGCAGTGCACATAGAAGACCAAGACCAAAAAGTGCCAAATTCAGACCTGAGCCAACCAAGTCCAAAGAGTCCCAAATCAAGACCATAACAACACTATAGTCCACAAAGACAAGACAAGACAAGCCCCAAATCAAATGCTAAAATGTCCCAAGTCAAGTTAAAACTTAAAAGTCAGAAATGTTCAGAAAAAAATCATTTGTTACATCATCAAATCATTGAGTTACAGTATCAGTCTGTACACTGAAGAGGAAAAGATTATTTCTTGTACTACTGCTGTTCACAAGTACTTATAGCAGTAGTACTACTTCAGGAGGAGAAAAGTTTCTCTAGTAAATGAAAATTAACTTTAATTCTACAGAAGAAGAAAGTGAGGTCTGGAGAAAGTGGAATAAAATAAGTGTGTACATGCAGAATGTGTTCCTTTGCCACACACACACACACACACACACTCACCACACACCACACCTACCACTTTCCTACACTTATACATACCTACTTTCCCTCCAAGGTCTTCTGGTAACAAAAAAAGTTCAACCAACTGACGAGCAACAAAAGCAGAAGCTCAAAGCCGAACAAGACAACACCGACCCCATTATCTACCTGCCTCACCCCCATCACAAACACACACACACACACCTTTCTGTGAATGCTGGCTGGATCCCAGAGAGGTGAGAGAAACGCTATTAGCACCCTGGGCGTAATTACAGCAACTCAGGTGACATCTTACACCGACTGGAAAGAAAGAGAAGAGTGTGTGTGTGTGTTTGTGTGTGTCAGCTGTCATGTTTGTGTGGGCTGAAGTCTCCTCACAGGGGAGGAAAGTTAGACAACAAAGGAGATGGAGGGTAAATTTGAGGGAAGAAGAAATGAGCCAGCACGTCAACTTTCTGAAGACCTGAACCTGATCCATCCCAGCAGCTGCGTGCGTGTGTGTGTGTGTGTGTGTGTGTGTGTGTGTGAGCACTGGAGAGATGGAATTTGCATTGATGAGCATGGGCTTGTAGGTGTAAGCTTCAAGTGTGTGTGTAACAGAATTTGTGCAGGTGACTTCTTGTGCTTAAGTTTCTGAGCAACTCATGGCCTATGATCTGAATTATAATAATAATAATAATAACATATATATGACATAATAATAAATGAACAAATAAACAGTGAAAACACAGGGGTGTTAGCACTGAACTAGTTTCCACTTAACATGGCAGATGGTTTGACAGTTTATCAATAGCTTACTGTGCCCAATATCAGCACCTACTGTGCCCCCTCCATCAGAGTCAGAATCTCAGTATGAACTGAATGTTTTATTTCAAAAACAACCATAACCAACCCCAAAATGACAAAAATCTGAAATAAAGAGATGAAAAAAATCCCTTATGTCATAGAAAACTACAAGAAAGTGACCAAAAACTACCACAAAATTACCACGTGAAGATCAAGCACAAATTGACTAAAAGTGAACACAAAGAGACTTAAATGATCATTAAGTGGCAAAAACTATCACAGTGTTAATATACAGTCCTACCAAGGGGCTAAAACTACCCTACTTGATGTGAAACAACCACGAAGTGACAAAAAAAACAAACTACGGCATACTGGGTAAAATCAACTACAATGAGATTCATAAGAACCACAAAGTGACAATTACCACCAAAACAACGACAAACCAAACAACCACCTCAGAGTTACCAAAAACTACCGGAAAATGACTAAAAATGATCACAAGGAGTCACAAAAGACCATCAAGTAGCTAAAAGAAGCATGAATATAAAGAATCACAAAGTGGCTAAAACAACCCCAAGTGACAGGAAACAACCACTACAACAACAAAAACTGTGACAGTGGCCAAAACCTACCAAAAAAATTACTAAAATCAGCTGTGAAATGACAAAAAACTAGTGACAGAGTAGATTAAAAAAATGCCATTAGGTGATGCAAAACTACAAGAAAGTGACCTTAAACGATCATAAAGTGACACAAAACAAACACAAAGTGACCAAGAAATAACTAAACTTGATCATAAAGTAAGTAAAACTGAAATTAACGAGTTGAAATACACCATTAAGTGACCAAAAACTACCAAAGAAATGACTAAACGAAAGCATTAGCACAACACAGAATATGAGAACAAAGTTAGCACAAAGCTAACTAGCAAGCGTATAATATGCTAAGGTGTTATCATGCTGATTGTGAACAGGTGCTGCAGGACCAGTGTAACGTGGACACGTGGATAATTTAGATTAAATAGGAAGTTAACCATGTGTCTGTGTGTCTACCTGTATTATACTGTGTAATATGTCAGGAACAATGAATACAAATGTGTGTATGTATCCACAGGTATCATGTGGTGTGTGAATGCATGTGTGTGTGTGTGATCTCCATGCCACCCCTTCCTCCCACACACTCACACAGTTTAAACAGTGACTGATGGCTCTGTGTAATGAATGTAAAGGCTGTATTGTTCATTTCAGCAGCATTCACATATTAGTGTCGGGCCCTGGGGCGAGCGAGACGGCTAATGCTGGGCTCAGCTTTCCACCTCCACTTCAAAGAGAAAGAGAGCGAGAGATGCGTTAACTAAGAGATATTCACATGGGGACAGCACACACAATGGACAGACAGAGCTGCAAATACACATATTTTCACAAAAGTATGAACCTGCAGACAGGGATTGAATAACTGAACAGGCGCAGCAGACATGGGCCCAGTGCCCTGAGAGGTCAGTATGAACCTGCAGACACACTGACCCCTCAGCTCAGAGCCTCTGCACAGTTAATTAGTTAATATTGCTGTGTTACAGAAAGAGATTTAAACAACTAAATACAGTAGACGACCAAAAAAAGACACTCAAAAGACCAAAAATAGCACAAAACCACTAAAAGGAGACACCAAGTTACCAAAAAGACACGCAAATGAAATAAAAACATGCAAGAAATGACCAAAAAGAGACAAAATGACAAAAAAGAAACACAACACGACAGCAGACGACCCAATCTACCAAAAGTAGTACAAAACAACTAGAAACAACCAGAAATGGACAAAGAGACACTAAATGACAAAAAACGGACAAGAAGCCACAAAATGCTTTGTGTCCATGCACAAAAAAATCCCCATAACAAAAAAGATTCCCATTAATATATAATATTAAGCGTCCAGATACTTTTGGCCACGCTGTGTAGCTTTAATCAGTGGTATTGTGACATGTTTGAGAGTTTCCCAGTGGAAATATTAAGAGGCTCTAACATGCACAGCAAGAACACACACTTCACTTCATCATATAAATAACAGTTATAATCAAAAGGTCATGTGATATGTAGATGAGGCGCACGCTGAGCGGATGTACTTTTCTTTTTCTGAGTGGTGGGTTCTGCTGCGTTGCCTTTTGTATGACTATATTATTATCATGATTGCTGCATGGAGAGCATGACATTATGTTTCACATCTTTGTTTGATAAATGTCAGAAAAAAACCTGAACAAAAGCACGTGAGGTGATTGTTCTGTAACGGCAACATGTTTTAAAAGACGCCAGATCTGACGCTCGAATGTTGCAGCAAACAGGACAGTAATTTATGATCAGTCAGGAAAAAGGCTCACTGGAACGTCAAACCTCTGAATTATGGACATGTGTTTGTGTATCTGTAATACACAATTCCCCTAATCAGCCCTCACATCATTTACATGCACGGTTACTTTTTTTATTCTTTAATTATTTAAGGTCAACCTAAAGCATCATTCAAAGTAGCCAGAGACTTTTACATTTACGTTTGTCTATATAGTTATTAGCTATAACGTTATTATGTCAGTATCATCATCATGTTCATGTTTTCCTTCAAAAACACACATTGTCAAACTGTCTCGTTAAAGGAAGCAACACTACATCATTTCTTGTTGCCATTTGTGTTTTTGTGGAGAAGTATTTGTCATTCTTAAGAAATGCACCAACCAGACTGTTTTTAACCCTAACAGCTGGAAGAGAATTCAGACGGTAAAACGGACTCTGCAGAGAGTCAAATGGTCGACAGCTTTATGCGACCACCTCCATGTGACTGCATTCGTTTAAAAAAAATGCTGCATTTGAACACAATTCAGTTTGTGAAGGTAGATTTTTTGGAGACCGAGTTGTTAAAGTACCTGTTATGTGCAGGAAGATGCCTAGTACAACCACAGTGACCTGCAGCTCCACTGGAGAAAGTTGGGGTTAAGAGCCTTAGTCCAAGGAACCACAGTGGTGTTGATGAGGGAGGGACAAGTGTTCTCACACGTCTCACCAGCCACTTTTCAGATCTATTTAACATATATTCCCATTATGCAGGTCAGTGGTAGTTACATGCTGCCTTATTCTACAGTGCAACACAAAGTTGATCATCTGTATTTAGGATTAATGTTGCCTGAAAGGCTAAAGAATCCAGGAATCACAAATCCTGAGAAAAACTTGAAACACCTACATTTGGAGATCTGCACCTGGTCCATACTGAGGGACAAGAACAGTGGAACCTCCGGGTTCTGCGGCACAGATCGGCCCTGATCCTGGTCACATCTCTGCTGCTGTGGTTCAGTTCCTAAACTATGTAAGATTTGGTTGCTGTGTTAACCTGTGTTAACACACACACACACACACACACACACACACACACAGGAATGTAAAGAGCACTGCTGTTGACCTCTGCCTTTCTTTTGTCCCTTTCAGCCAAGTTTTGCCCTGAGTGCCGGAAACATGATCCAGCTCAAAGTTCCCCGAAACACACAAACATTGGTCCTACTGCAGTTGTGAGGACACTCATTGATATAATATTTTAACTAGTCCCTTAACCCAAACCGTTAAAACCTTTAAACCTGATCTAATCTAACCCCTAGTACCTTAAAACCAGCCCTCTGAAGAACTCCAAGATGTGCATACGATGATGGTTTTGAACTAAAATGTGTCCACACAACTATAGAAAGACACACACACAGAAATATAACTAAAACACTTACGCATGCAGTTTTTTCACTTTCTGTTTCCTTGTGTCTTACACACACACACACACACACACACACACACACACACTCCAGGTAGAAAAAGAAGAACGAGGTCTGTCAGAGTCAAATGTCAAACTGCTCTTAGCTGCTGTTTGCTAAACAGTCCTGTGGTAATGACTTCAAATAGCATAGCAAAACATGTCCTGAGTGTGTGTGTGTGTTAATGAGTGTGTGTGGAGAGACAGGGCAATTGGGCGGAAAAGAGGGAGAAAGAAAAACAGAGAGAGATGAACTTTAAGCTCTTAAAAATAAGTATGTCTAATTGGTTTGAATTGAAAAACCATCAACAGAGAGAAAGAAAGAGGATGATGATGTAAAAAGAGAGAGAGAGAGAAAGGAGAGATAAAATCAGATAAAGATAAAAAGAAGTGTAAAGCAGCAAGATGGGAAAAGAGAAATCAGAGAAAGGCTCATGCTGACAGGACACTGGAGGGAAAAGTTGGCGACATAAAAGTAGTTTGTATGAATATCTCATCACTGACGTATACGGCATTATAACTGATCTATTAACCACTTTTTATTAAAAACTCATAACAGAGAGTCGTGGTCTAATATTTTGGAAACGTCTGAGGTTTTACATTTTTTTCAAAGTTTTTGATTTAATCGTTGCTCAGTTCTGATATAGTGTGACATGATGTTTTTCTGAGCCTTCGTCATCAGACCAATGGAAAAAAGCAAAAACACAAAACCACAAACTCTCCTGTTAAATAACCTAAATGATTTGGTTATCACATCAGCAGCAAAACTCGTTACACGTTCCTACTTATAAACACGGCCATTTGTGCAGAGACGTCCAAACATTACATCACATTCATTTTCAGATCAACAGATCATCTGCACATTGTGGTTAAAGTAGTTTGTTAACTTTCAGCTCTCGTCACGTCATCGCGCTGACAGAGTCAACAGTACACGAGCTGCTATGTGCCAACACAAACTCTCACAGACCAGCCAGGTGAGATCAGCACCGAAACTAACCCTGATATCAGACACCAAACTAACGCTGTTTGTTTTCCTGTGTCTCTACTTTGTTGGTTTTTACTGGAAATGGCTGCTGCTGCTCTGTTTTGTCAACTGGATCAAACTTTATTGCACCATTCAGTGGACATGATCTATTGTCACAAAGTCTGCTAATAAATAACTCTCTATAGCTCTTAGTAGGCGGTTATCATGCAGGATAAACCCGTTTCCAGGACTAAACTTTGATTCATTCTCCTCTGTTTAATGGGCTGTAGTGTTGTGTTCCCTGTTGTTTCAATTAATCTGACTTTTGACTACTTAAAAATGATTGCAGCTAAACTGCAACTGCAATTAAGTTTTTGTAGCGAATGCAATAACCATGTTGTGATGAAACATATTTTTTGATGGAGTGCGTGTACCGTGCAGGGCTGACCAGCTGCAGGCCAAGTTTGAGACCAAAGTCCCACATGAGGTTGCATTTAAGCAAGAAAAGCACTTTGGTTAGGGTTAGGGATGTCTTTGTTTAAATTTTAATGTGACATAATGGAACAGTCAAGAGTATCAAAGTGTTAACTGTCAGCTTTAGTTGAAGGATTTGGAAATATTGTATGAACCGAGTAAGAATTACAGCAACAACTTGATTGTGAACATTATGTGTTATGTATGACAGAAAACGTAATCCGGTTGCAGTTATGTTTGTCACAAAACTGTATTTGCAGGTTAGTTGCATAGAAACGTGATTTTTAGGGGGACTGGGTTGCGTGCGGGGTTGTGATAAGACAAAGAAATAGCTACAGTAGATTAGTTCATTTTTTAAGTTTGAGTTTTTTGGCCTTGTTAGCAAAAAGCTAACGTAATGACAATACATCCATCCATCAGTATGCTGATGGAAGTAACGTTTAAATGTGGAAACTATTATGAGCAAGTTAAGTTATAACAGTAACATAATAAGATACATCGACCACACATGTGTATTGGAAGAGCTTTACATCGCTCCAGTGGACGCCACATAACAATAGCTGCTGACTGTTCTTTTTCATTTGAACTAGCATAGTAACTAATTTAATATACGAGTGAAAACTTCAGCCCAAACTGTAACTCCAGCCTCATGTATCATGGTTTCCATCAGCTCATTACAAGTCAGCTAACATTGATATAGCACTACACAATTTAGTCCTATATCAGGTACAAATGATTTATAACAGTTCAAAAGAAACATCTCATCATGAACGGGACAGATTATAGTAAGATTTTGACTGTTGGTTAGCTTTCTACCAGCCAAAACACATTAACCTCCCAAATCCTAGTCACTGTTCTTAATTAGGCAAGACGGCTATGCTAACTACTCGAGTCAAAACAATTGTGTCCTTTATTCAGTCTCGAAACAATCTTGATTAGGTTTGGGTTAAAATGTAAGAGAACCAGTCGGTGTGGAACAGGAAACAAACTGGTGTGTCTCGTTTCAAAGTTCTGTGTTTTGTCTCCCACTCAGCGTTGCTGTGTTGTTGTTGCTGGTTGTTATTTTGTTGGTTTTGTGCTTGATTGTGATGTTGTATTATTACCCCTGTTACTCTTTTACATTGCTGGTTGTTGTTGCTGAGTATCTTGGCTAGTTGTTATTTTTACATTGTTGTTAGTGCTGGTACATGTGTTTTTGTTGTGTTACGTTTCTGGTTGTTGTTGCTGTACTGAGTGTATGCTTTGTATTGTTGGAGTTCTAACTGTATTGTGTTGCTGTGTTGTGTTGCTGGTTGTTGTAGCTGTGTTGAATGTCTCCTTTAGTTGTTTGTTGTAGATGTGTTGCTGTGTTGTGTTGCTGAGTGTTGTTATTGCCGTATCGAGTGTCTTCTCCAATAGTTTTTTCTGTATTGTATGTATGTAGGTGTCAGCTGTGTTGCCATTTGTTGTAGCTGTATTGGGTTGCTTTGTTGTATTGCTGGTCTTTGTTGTGTCCTCTTCTTTCTGCAGCAGAAATGTCAGCTCCACCGCCGCGTCTGTTTAAAAGCCAAGCTCTCCATCAGAAACAACATGTGGAACCATCAGCGAGTTGCTGTTGTCGGCAGCGTTGCCACACCCTCGCCGCTCTGCAGCGCTCAGCCGGAGAGAAAAAGCCCTGGCATTTCCACTGCGTCTCTACTCCTCTATTTATTTCTGTCTCTATTTATTTCATCCACACTTTTCTGCTGAGGTAAAAACATGCTGCGGCACGTATGCAAATTCGGTTAGCTTCACATCAAGGCGTGACATTTCAGAAATGTGAAATAAATTGATATGGCCCAATTAGATTGAAACCACTGTTGGCTCACCGCCGTCTTCCTCCCCCTCCCGCGTCTCTCTCGCCTCGTCCCAAATTGCTTTGCATTTGCCTGCTCGCATTCAGGGCTCTTAATTATATGGTGTTGTGTGGCGGCATTTGGCTGGAACAGCGAGGAGCCGGTGAGAGCTGCTGCGCGGCGGTTAGCCTGTGTGGCTAGGATGCGGCTAAAAGCTTATCCCGGCGGGGGAGAGGATGGAGGAGAGGAAGCCGGCCGAGTCACTGCAGAACAAAGACAAAGTCTCTGGGCCTCAGCTGGACGAGGAGTCACTCAGCGGCGACTATCACAAATTTATACAGAGGAGACGCTGGGGAATGTGTGTTTGTGTTGTGGTCACTTTTGAAGATGAAGTTTGTGTTGCTATTGTACTAATTTGTTGATTTGTGGAAGACCTAAGATTACCTGTGGTAAACTGATTTTGTGGAAATTTGGTTAAATTTGCACCAGATTTGGTTGAAAAATGTAAATGTATTCAGCTCCACTCAGTGATATTGCAAGCGATAACCCTGTCACACAACCTTTGACCCCTTGGCCAGCCAATAGTGTGACTGTTTTAGTCTGATCAAGACTAAGAAATATAGTCAAACGCTCAGAAGAATCTGGGAAGTGGACATTGAGTTGTGGACCAAAGATGATGTCTTTGTTAACAAGCAGAACATCAACCTTTCTGCAAAACACACCTCACACAATGAAGAAAAAAATCAAACAACAAGACATCAGACGGAAAACAGCAACACGCACACATCGTCGGAGCTGGTTTGTTGTTTGTGGCGATCATGTTGAGAGAACACAGTGTCATTGATTTTCCTCATTTCCCACTATCGACAGCAGAGGTAACACACACGCACGCAGACACACTTCTATAGGTAACAAACATCCATATCTACACATATACATACTGTACACACATGCACACACCCCTCTCTCGACCTGCTGACAGCTGATTGGTGGATTAGACGAGGTGACTAAAAACAGCGAGGTAATCTTCTCTCATTATTTCAATTACCAGGCTAAACGCAGCAATCAGCCACATAATGACGGCTGCTGGGTGAGAGAGGCTGAGAGAGGCAGGGAGAGAGTGGGAGATGGAGAGAGAGAGAGAGGAAGGTAGCAGGAGACAGAAAGAGACTGAAAATGGGAAAAATATTTGCATTGATCATGGAGAAAAACACACATTTGGAGAAAAGAGACAAAGAGGAAATAAGAGAGGGAGGGTGTGTGCTGTAGAGAGAAAAGGACGGAAAGAGAGAGAGAGAGAGAAAGGAGGAAAATATTTGTATTGATTTCAGAGCAAAAAAAGACATTTGCGCAACAGGGAGAAAAACAAGTGAAAAAAGTGGAAATCAATGGCAGCATTTGCATTGATTTCTTAGTGGGAATACACATTTATTTGGAGAGAAATATGCATGAGGAAAGGGGGAAAATAGAGAGAAGCAGAGAGAAAGAAAGAGAGAGAGAGATGAAAATATTAGCATTGATTTTTGTAGGAGGAGAAAAATGTTTGGTGAGAAATGATGTTTCTGCAAACAACGAACAACAGCAGGAGTAAGAGGAGGCGGAGGGAGAGGTGAGCGGGAGAGTAAAGAGAAAGAGTGGGAAGCTCATCACTAAACGGAAAAGTAGAGAGGAAAAAGAGAAGGAGGAAGCAAGAGATGAAGGGGAGAAAGAGGAAGGAGGAGAAAAAGACAGAAAAATGGCAGAGGATGATGAGGAACAGGAAGAGGAAGTGGAGAAGAAGGACAGGGAAGCGAAAGATGAGGAGGGATAGAGGAGTAGAAAGAAGAGGTAGACACCAAGGAACAGGAGGAAAGATGACAGTAAGAAGTGGAAGGAAGAAAAAGAAAAAAGAAGAGAAGGAGAAGACTAAAGAGAATGCGACTGAGTAAAATAAGGAACAAATAGGAAAAAGAGGAGGATGAGTAAGAGGAAAAGAAAATGAGCATGAGGAAAAAGAAGGATAAAAAGTAGGAATGGAGGGACAGATGGATAAGAAAGTCCAGGTGGAAGAGGAAGAAGAGGAATAGGAGGAAAAGAGCAGAAGACTGGTGAAGGAGACAATGGATGAAAAGATTTTTAAGAAACACGAGCAGGAGAAAAAAGAAAGTGAAACCGGAGTGTGGAGTAGAGGAACAGTGGGTAAGAGAAGAAAGAAGAAGAAATGAAGTGGAGGAGGGCTGGAAGGAAATGAAGGTGGAGAGATAAAGAAAGAGAGGGAGGAAGAATAGGAAGGAAATATTGGGACAACAGCGCAAAGAGGAGGAGAAGGAGGAGACGGAGGAAGAAAAAGAGGAAGACGTAGATACAAAAAGGGAAGAGGAAAAGAAAGAGACCGATGAGGGGGTGGATGGGGATGAGGAAGGAGAAGAGAAAGGGAGGCAAACAGGAAAAAGGAAGAAGAAGAGGAGGATGAGTGGGTGAAGAAAAAAAAGAAAGGAGAAAGAAAAACAGGAAAAGAAGAAGATGAGGGAAATGAGAATCAGGGGTAGAGGGGGGAGGTGTAGACGGAGAGAAGATAACTCTGATAACAAGGAATGAGGGAGGAGGAAGAGGAGTGAAGAGGATAAAGGAGTGTTGGACAGAACAAAATATAAGCTGCAATAAAGTCTCCTGAAACTCAACATGTGGAAGAAAAAGAACAAAAGATGAGAAATATTCTTTCTATAGGTTTCAGAGACTCTGCAGACATCCAGACACATTCACCGTCTCATTCAAAAGCTCCATTCACAAAATGCAGATTTTACATCCACAGCAGCCAGACGTGCATCACATCATACGTTTACAGTCTGATTTCTTCAACTATTCTTGTCTGAAATTACACAGAAGTGAGGAAGACGAAGCTGCATGCAGCTCGCATATAAATCAGCGTGTGATCAGCAGATCTCACTCAGGAGGGGGTGTGTGACGGACGGTGGGGTCACCAGGCTAGCAGGAGTTCTAAGGAGCTTCTTAGGTGACTTTTACACAAGTTGCAGTTTACAGACTTCTTCCTGTGCACAAATTAGTTCTGACTACTACTACTAATACTACTGTGTGTGTCCATCCATCCATCTTCATCCGCTTATCCGAGGTCGGGTCGCGGGGGCAGCAGCTTCAGCAGGGATACCCAGACT